>VXAK01004705.1:2159-75792 GCA_013399435.1 Arenaria interpres
GGCCCCGCGGAGGCTTTAAGGGCCCGGCCGAGCCCGGGGACGGGTCACGTTTCCGTCCCTCCCCTTAAAGCAGCCGCCGGGACCGGGCGGCCGCCGCCCCCGTACGGAGCATCCCGGGACGGGACATCCCGGGGGTGGAGCGTCCCCGGAACGGAGCATCCTCCCGGCACGGGGCATTCCCGGTACAGACCATCCCGGTACAGGGCACCCCGAGGATCCCGTACCGGGACCATCCCGGTAGGGAACGTCCTCCAGGCACGGAGCGTCCCAGGTAGGGAACATTCCCGGTACGGGACATCCCTGGTGTGGAGCATCCCCGGAATGGAGCATCGTCCCTGGCACGGAGTGTCCCCGGCGTGGAGCATCCCTGGAGTGGGGCATCCTCCTGGCACAGAGCATTCCCGGTGCAGGGCCTCCCCAGTATCCCATACCAGAACCCCCCAGTAGGGAGTATCTTCCCAGCACGGAGCATTCCCGGTACAGACCATCCCCATACAGGGCTTCCCCAGTATCCCATACTAGGACCACCTCAGTATGGGAGCATCCTCCTGGCGTGGAGCGTCCCCGGCATGGAGTATCCTTCAGGCACGGAGCATCCCAGGTACAGGACATCCCTGGTGTGGAGCATTCCCAGAATGGACTATCATCCCTGGCACGGAGTGTCCCCAGCATGGAGCATCCCTGGTGTGGAGCATCCCAGGAATGGAGCATCCTCCCAGCATGGAGCATCCCCAGTACAGGGCCTCCCCAGTATCCCATACCGGGACCACCCTGGTAGGGAACATCCTCCAGGCACGGAGCATCCCAGGTACAGGACATCCCTGGTGTGGAGCATTCCCAGAATGGACTATCATCCCTGGCACGGAGTGTCCCCAGCATGGAGCATCCCTGGTGTGGAGCATCCCTGGAATGGGGCATCCTCCCGGCATGGAGCATCCCCAGTACAGACCATCCCGGTACAGGGCCTCCCCAGTATCCCATACTGGGACCACCCTGGTAGGGAGCACCCTCCTGGCCTGGAGTATCCTCCGGGCACAGAGCACCCCCAGTACGGTGCATCCCCAGTATCCCATACGGAGCATCCTCCTGGCACGGAGCATTTCAGGTACAAATCATCCCAGTTATGAAGAGCATCTCCGGTACGGAGCAACCTCCGGGCACGGAGCATCCCAGGTACGGAGCCCATCCCAGGATGGGACACACCGCCAGGGAGCATCCTCCCAGCATGGAGCATCCCAGGTATGGAGCGGAGCATCCCGACTTGGGACGGGCCAATACGGAGCACCCCCAGGCGCGGAGCGAGCCCCTCCTTTGGTGGGGCTGAGCCCCAAGCCCTGCTGGGGTGGGGGCAGAGCCTGCACCCATCCCGTGGGTGACCCAGGGGGGACCTACACCCTCCCAAACCCCGCATCTGCTCTGTGCTTTGCTCCCTCCGAGGGGAGTCGTCCTCAGGGGTGAACTAAACGGGGGAGGGAGCTCTGCTGCTCCCCCCGGGGCACAGGCAGGGCCCCGGGGGCTGCTTCCTACACAAAGCCCCATCCCCAAAAGCAAATCGCTCCTTATGGAGCTTCCAAGCTCCCGAGACACTTCCTGGGGGAGCAGCTCGACGCACACGTCGCTGTTCAAACACCTGCCAGTTGACGGAAGAGCCTCATCCCTTCCAGCCTGTTTTTAAAGCCGAGATAATTTCAGGATGAGCGGAGGAACGTGCCCAAGCGATGAACGGGGCTGGGGAGGGGGGGCTGGACTTCAGCCTGTCCCCAACACACATTTGGCTCCTTTGGTCCTCAAGGTCCCCAAAGTCCCCATCGCCTTCCCGAGCGCCCAAAGTGCAGGGAGTAGGGACTCAGGGCTACCACCAGCCACAGCCTGGGGGGCACATGGGGGGTCCCAGAGCCTGCTGTGCCCGAGGTGGCTTCCCCGTGGGCAGAGAGACCGCCAGCTCTTGCCAAGTGGACTTCTTGCTGGCCAGAAGCTGGTGCCACCCGCAGAAGGAGGAGGTTGAAGGGGAGGGGGGAAAGGCCCCTCTCCCGTGTAGGAAGGGGTTTCTGGGGGAGAAGGCAGTCACACACACACACACACACACACACAAATTCAATATTTATCCGGGAGCTGCCCCGCGCATCCAGAGGGCCGGGGACTTCCCTCGGGGTGATGGTTTTGGGTAACGGAGAAGCAGCTTTTAGCCCCGAGGGCTGGCAGGTTCCAGCCCGGGCTTTGGCCACCTTCCAGCTGCTGCCCTTGACCAGCTGCTCAGCAAGGGGAGAAAAACACGAAAAACGTGGACTTTCACCTTCTGTCAACCAAACGTGTCGCAAGAAACAGAAGCGCCATCGACCCAGAGAGCCATGTGGGCAGGAGAGCTGTGCCCGTGGCAGATGGAGTCCCCTTGGCCCTTCTCCCAAGGAAGCCACAGCCGGGGTGGGTGGTGGTAGCCAGATGGCTACCACTGTCCCCGGTATGGCTCAGGAGGAGGGAGAGGCTCCGTGGGCTGATTTGGAGCCCACACCGCATCTTCAAACCCCTCATAACCACCGGGGAAAAGGAAGACTCCAAGTTCCAAGCGCAGACGGTGACACCGAGTTGCTCTGGAGGTGTCTGCTCTGCTCCACACACTCCTGGTGGGGGGGTCCGGCCGGCAGGGACCTGGGTGCCCTTCACCCCCCGGGGGGGGGTCGGAGCTCTTCTCGCTGGTCTTCAGGCACCCGTGACCTCTGCAGAGAGGGGTTCACAGCCCCTGGTTGGGAGGACGAGGTGAGGCAGCATCCTTGGTGGGCTGGACTCCGGTTCACGTGCAACTTCCAACTCCAGCTGCTCCCTGCAGGGTGTGGAAGCTCCAACATCAAACTGGTCCCAGTTCAGACAGGCTCCGTACACAGGTTATCCAAACAGCGTGTGTTATCTCCCAAACAACAAACATGAGCACGGCAGGGGGGTGGGTTTTTTTTGTTAACAAAACGATAACGAGAGGAACCGTGGAGCAGGTGCCCCCCCCCCACGCTCCACCTCACATGAAGCCACCTCGCTTCACGTCTATGAACAGCCATGGGAGAACCCACCCGAAGCTCCTCTTTTGAGCCTCCTCTTTCTGGGGGTGGCACCAGCTTCTGGCCAGCAAGAAGTCCACTTGGCAAGAGCTGGCGGTCTCTCTGCCCACGGGGAAGCCACGTCAGGTGTTTCTGCAGCCAAGCTGAGCACCACATAGGGCTCGCTCCCTCTGCAGTGACCACTTGTGGTCCTGTGGCCACCACGCAGCCCTCGCTGTGGCTGCCCCCGTAACCCCAGGGAATTAAGGCTGATTTAACGCTCTGCAGTAGCTTTCTGACCAGAGACTTTGGAGAAAATCCTTCCCAGCTGCAGGATTAGAGATTCACAAGCCCCACGACATCTGGTCCCATCTGACCGGGATTTTAACCTCGTGCCCAGATGCCACTCTGGGGTCATTCTGGCCACTGGCTGGGCCTTCAGCTCGGGTCTCCTACGATGTGACACCACGAATGTTTGGAGAATTTCCTCCTGCGGGGGCAGCTCTTGGTCATTCCAGACAACAGACGGCTGGAGGAAATAAAGAGATCGCCCCAACGGGGAACAGACACCACCAGGGAAGGCAGGCAGAGGGGAGAGTGGAGAAAGAAGCCAACACTGATCTGCACTGGTCCAGCACAGCACCTTCCAGGAGCTGCTGGACTTGCTGGGAGCCCAGAGAGGCCGTTCCTGCACCCCGGGAACGCAGATCTTCTCGCCTGATCTTGGGGAAGGGCCGCAGATCGCTGCCGGCGTCGCAAAACGCGCTTTCATCTAGTAGGATCCTACCAGGACACTAAACCGAGTTATTTAAAACAACAAAGTAAGCACTTTATTTCCATTAAGCATGTTGTTGTTTTAGTATCACAATGGAATGATGAGAAAACGTTTAAAAAAAACCCCAAAAAAAGTCTCTAATCCCCACAAACAGCAGGGAGGTTTTCAAGGCCATTTTAAAAACAAAGGGAGTGACAGAAGTGCCAAAACAGTCCCAACATCACGAGTCTCCTCCTCCTGGAGCTGGGCAGGGACGGGAAGGTGGAATGACACGAAGGTACGAATGTCTGAAGTAGTCTTTGGCGCTTCTGCCTCACATTTTTGATACGTACATGATATCTCTCTCTCAAGAAGAACTCCACAGAAATCTCCGGACGCAACAAAAGTGCTACCGTTTAGGAGAACCGAAACCCCCCCTCCGGCGAGAGGACTTTTCCGTACAAGCTGAGGTGCCCTGAGGTGGGGGCGTTAAGACACATCCTTGCAGCCAGTGCTGACTCCAGCTGGGGCCGGGGGGGGGGGGCTTTGGGTTGGGCAAAAAGAAAAAAAACCCAAATAAAATAAAAAAATTCAAGGAAGCGTGGCGCGTGAATCCGAAAAGATGTGCCCAAGTGCGGGACACGGCGTCCTGCAGAACTGACGAAACCAGGGAGGAGAGAAGGTGGTGGCCAAAGGAAAACGCGGATCCGTTCCCTACAGTGATCAAAAAACCAGGAGTCCAGTGCAGTAACTATAGTTTCACAGTTCCAGGGGGCAAACTGTCGTTGCAGAGTCTGTAGTAACGCAGGTCGTTCACCAGCCTGTGCACGTTCTGGGTAAACGATGGCAGATCCTGGAAAAGATCAAACACCGGGCTGTACCGCAAACACAGCGACACCCACGGGCCCCGTCTCGCGGCGGAGAACGGGAAGGGACCCAGAGGGCCAAACGCTCCCGTGTATTTTCATACGTGAGAACAACAGACCCTTTTTCTCCAGAATCTGAGCCCAGGAAACGCCAGTTTCTGCAGCCCGGGGAGCAGAGACGGCCCCAGAGAACCCTGTTCCCGGCCCCAGCTCCTCGGCGCGGGGTCAGGCACGACAGGGCCATCTGCACCAGCAACTGCTCACCACGTTCCTGCCAAGACTCCCAGGTGCCGCTTCCCCCACCAGAAGGGACAGTTTTCCTGAAGAGTGGTCGCCTTCTAGAGCCCAGTGACTCTCCCAAAGCTCCTCTCCTGCCCTCACCCTTGGTTTCAAACCCCCTCCGCCTCCCGCGGGAGGAAGCACTCCGTGGACAAGGAAGCTTCAGCAGATGGAAGCCATGACCTGCTGCGCTGCCTTGATGTTCCACGGGGAGGTTACAGACCCCCCCCCATTTGCTCCCCAGACTCATACGAGGGGTTTGAGAGAATCGTGAGCCACTGCAGCTACTCCCCTGCTGTCTTCACTGGAACCCTCAAACATCTGGCCGGCAGCTGGAGCGAGATTTTGGCGCGGATCTGAGTGTCCCACTCTAGAAAATGTCAGTTTACCCTTATAAAAACTTCCTCCAGGAAACATATTCCCTAATTCCCACAGCATTCCCCCGTGTGAGAGAGAGGAGAAGGCAATTCTGCTACCAACAGTGAAAAACCCTTGGCTGGACGTTGCCGAGTACGGAAGGGTTTGCGACAAAAGGGGTAACTGCCTCAAAACACCACCCTGAGAAGTTTAGGGCTGTTTCCCAGCACGTTCCAGGAGAAAAACCCTGTGCGTCCCGGGAATTCTGACACTCTGCTGCAGCACTTCCCCTTCTTACCCTGTCCATTTTGAAATTCCTTCCCAGCACGTTCTTCTGGTTCGAGTCCACCCCGTCGCAACTGGCCAGGAACTCGGGGAGAAAGGCCGAGTAGAAGCCATCAAAGTCCACTGAGGCCATATTGTAGGTGGCAATGCCGATCTCCTCCTGCAACAGGTCGTGCGACTTGTGGACAAGCACCTGGAGTAGCACGTTCACAAACTGGAACAGCATGGTCGTCCGGAAGATCTTCTGCAGGGTGAGAGAAGCACATGGTTGGGTGTCTTCACACCAGCAGTCCTCCACCATGAGGAACCACGGCAACCAAGAACCAACCCATGGAGGTCAGCCCGGGCACAGGAACATGGTTGCAGAGGGCCACTTCAACACCAGCAGCTTCTCCAAGCTCTCCTGAGCACTGAGATATCTTTCCAAGCCAAGCCGAGACCACGGATGGCCACAACAAACTAGATGAATATCAGCTTTAAAGTTAACAGTGAGTTTGGCCACACTTACGTCATGTGTCTGCCCCAAGTTTTAAGCATTTAAGCAAACAGCAGCACGTTCCCATTCAAACTCTGGCCAGTTTTAGCCCTGCACAGGGCTACTGGAAGCCAGGGAACGTGGCTAGTGACCTGCAAGTCCACCACTGGCAGCTGGTAACATGATGGGCTGTCCTTCAGTTGTGGGCACCAGAAAGCTCTGCTTTCACGGGTGAAGCAGAAGAGCAAGACCCTGGATTCCAACCCTAATCCTTCATGACAGCAGCTGAGAGGTCTAAATCAGAGGGTCTGGAGGATGGGTCCTCCACGACAGCGATGGGCAACGGCCTGTAAATAACAGACACCCTGCGACTGACCCAGATGAGGATGATGGATGGACCCGGCCGCTGTCCCACTGGTGATCCTAATTTCTGCTTCCTCAGACGAACTGCACCATCACGGTGCATGTTCTTTGCTTTCCCCCATCGTCACAGTAGGGCACACATCAAGGCTTGGCTTTGATTGAGCTGGGATCTCTCCTGTGCCCGCTGCAGTAGTATCAGGGAGGCGGTAATGCCACTCTCATCGGCAACGGATCCATCAGGACCACAGCAACCAAAGACTGTGCCATAAAAGCCCCCAAATCCTGATTTTCAGTTCCTGAGCAGTTTAAAACAAGTCTCAGGAAAGCACCTGTCTATTACTGGTCAACCAGGACTCACCTTGTGGTAGAGCTTCTGCTTGGTGTTCAGCGTCTCCAGGTAGAAGAGATTCTGCTTGAAGAGGTGGATGTCAGGTTGAAGGAAGGACTGGCCAAAAGCCTATAAACAAAGCAGAAATGAAGGAAAGGGACTGATATTCCACAATCTGCCAGGCGGAACCACATCGTTTCCACCCTGACACCAGGACAAACCCCTGGGAGCCTCTGCTGCTTCTCAGCTGGGAGGCCGACCTGGAAAAGGGCCCAGGAACAGTATCTGCTGGACTGGTCTGGTGGGCCTGCACAGACTTTGTGACAAAACATCTTTTCCACCCTGAGCTCTTTGGAAACACCATACAGATGCGTCAGGCAGACGAGGTAAGCTCTGTACAGAGGGAAGCAGCACAATTTTACCAGTTGCTGCTCCAAGGTATCACCAACAGAGGAGTTGGTGACAAAAAAGGCCCAGGTCCCTTCAAGACCAAGCCGGTTCTGGGCTCAGATCTCCTGTGGAAACCAGCACACAGACTAGTAATACCCTCAACACAAAACACTGCCTGCACTCGCAAGGGAGAGCATTTGAAGGAAAACCAAGACACTGAGGGTTACACTGCTCCAGGAGAGACAGAAACGCTTGGACAGCCCTGCATGGACCTGCTTGGACATCATTCTCATCAAAAGATGTTAGGATGAGGAAAGGCCAGGGAGAAACATCAACAGTTTATATCAGTTCAAGAGCTCCCTCTTCACTCCCAGCCACGGAGATGCTGGGAGGACTGGAGCCCCTCCGCTGGGAGGACAGGCTGAGAGAGTTGGGGGGGTTCAGCCTGGAGAAGAGAAGGCTCCGGGGAGACCTTCCAGCCCCTTCCAGTCCTTCAAGGGGCTCCAGGAAAGCTGGGGAGGGACTCTGGATGAGGGAGGGGAGCCCTAGGAGGAGGGGGAAGGGTTTGACCCTGAAAGAGGGGAGATGGAGCTGAGATGTGGGGAAGAACTTGTTTGGTGTGAGGGTGGTGAGAGCCTGGCCCAGGTTGCCCCGAGAAGCTGTGGCTGCCCCATCCCTGGAGGGGTTGAAGGGCAGGTTGGAGGGGGCTTGGAGCAACCTGGTGTGGTGGGAGGTGTCCCTGCCCAGGGCAGGGGGTGGCACTGGGTGGGCTTTAAGGTCCCTTCCAACCCAAACTGTTCTAGGTCCTGATGTGGGACGAAGCATGGAAAGGAATCAACGTTCCCTCCTCAGTGAGGCACCGTGACTTGTGAGCACATCAGCAACATCACTCCACAAGCACTTTGATTTTTGGCAGCTCCTAAAGGCAAGACCTCACTCAAGACATGGTCCAATCCCCATCAGCCATGAGCAGCGTATGGCCCGATGCAAAAAGGGTTCTGGACCAGCCTGGGAGTCGCTGAGTTACCTGCATAATGGCACTGAACTGTGCTTCGTTCTCCATCTGCTCTTCTGCTACTCCTCTTTGGACACTAGCCAACACACTAGACTTGAAGAAGTACCGCCAATTATGGTGAAGGATCCGGAAAAGCAGCTCGAACAATTCTGCTTTCACATCAGGAGATGAGCGCTAGGAGGGAAGGAGAACCAAAAACTCAAAGGTGGCTCCTGTGCTGGAATCCCACTCATCCCCTGGACCCCGCTCCAGCAGCACCCTGTCAGGTGGCCACCCAGGGCAGCGTTTTGTAGCCACGGTACCAGAGCGTCAAAGCATTTCCTCCTGAGTCAGGCACCAAACTCAGCAACTGCTGGATTGAACACACCACCCAGTTTTGAGTTTTACCTCCTGCTTTGAGCACGTCAGTAATTTTGGCCTCTCTTGACAATTCCTGAGAAAATCCTCCACCCACTTCCAGTTCCCACTGCCCAGTCGCACAGTTTTCCCCACAGAGGGACTGATATTTACAGCTCTTGGAAAAGCCAAAAGCAACAACGCCTTCCCTTCCCGTCCCCCCCTTCCTTTGCCTCGCGTAACAGCAGTCCTACCTCTGCGATGATGGGGTAGACCTGCTCCATGCACAGTGAGATGACGCTGGGGAGAAAAGGCTTGAACACTTGGCCTGGCTCTTGCACCACCACTTGCAGAATCTTCAGAAACTTCTCCACCACCCGACAGCCGGTGCTGCCCTCGTGGAGGATGCTCTCTGCCAACTGCTCTCTACGACAAAAAACCCAAAGGCATTGCACAGGAACCTTCCCAGAGATCTGCAGGGTTGCTTAATTAAAGAGAAGTAGGGAATGCCTCTAAACTTGCTCAACTAATAGAGACATTACAGCTGCAGAAGGAAGCCAAGTTTTGACTGAGGACTGACAGCGTCCCCATCCCCTACAGCAGCTTGAGTGATAGCTGGGGCACCCTGAGATCTTGGTAGGAGCTAATGGATAATGTGAGAGTCTGGTGCAGCATCACACACTTCCAGAAAGCCCATGGGAGAGCTGGAGTACTGTGTGCCCAGCTCTGGAGTCCTCAGCACAAGAAGGACATGGAGCTGTTGGAGCGGGGCCAGAGGAGGCCACAGAGATGCTGGGAGGGCTGGAGCCCCTCTGCTGGGAGGACAGGCTGAGAGAGTTGGGGGGGTTCAGCCTGGAGAAGAGAAGGCTCCGGGGAGACCTTGGAACCCCTTCCAGTCCCTCAAGGGGCTCCAGGAAAGCTGAGGAGGGACTCTGGATGAGGGAGGGGAGCCCTAGGAGGAGGGGGAAGGGTTTGACCCTGAAAGAGGGGAGATGGAGCTGAGATGTGGGGAAGAACTTGTTTGGTGTGAGGGTGGTGAGAGCCTGGCCCAGGTTGCCCCGAGAAGCTGTGGCTGCCCCATCCCTGGAGGGGTTGAAGGGCAGGTTGGAGGGGCCTTGGAGCAACCTGGTGTGGTGGGAGGTGTCCCTGGCCAGGGCAGGGGGTGGCACTGGGTGGGCTTTAAGGTCCCTTCCAACCCAAACCATTCTGTGATTCTATGAATTGCACGATGGCCTGTACGATTGATGTGCATGGGCTGGGTGGCTTCAGACCTGAAGGTATTTTCCTTAGATTTAGCCCTGGGAAATGACAAAAATAGTGACACAAAGGAAACATTACACTCTTTAGGGGCAGGGTTGTGTTGTGTGAGCAGCTTACTAAGATAAATCATGCCAAGGGTTAAGAAAGAAGCGACCAACATGGGACAATACCTGGTGAACATGTTTAGGAAGGTCTGTATGATCTGCTCGGTGAAAGGCACTCCCATCTGCACCCTCAGTCCTTGAAACAGAGTGAGGAAGAAGCTCAGCATCTCATCCGTCACATCTAAGATAGGAAGAGGAAAGCAAAAGGAAGGCGTTAAGGTAACATTCAAGGGCATCAATAAGTCTTTTATGCGAGATTTGCTCCTCCTGTACAGGGAGCCCCATTTAGCAATTTAGCAGCAGGGTCACCGTTGGAAACTGAAGCCCACAGCCAGTACGACAGGGCTTAAAGATGGTTCATCCATTTCTGGAAACTGCCAGGGATGACAAGTACAACCAGCGCCAAACAACTCGGAACAAGCAGAATCCTATCAGCAAGATGAGGAGTGCTTGGAGAAAGCCCTGCTGATGGTCTGGGCCCATCTCCAGTTGCTCGTAGAGGGTTAACAGGAAACACAAGGAAATCCAAACCAGCTACAGAGCATGGGACGGCCAGGAGACAATCCAGCTCCTCTTTATTTTTTTTGGCAGGAACTGAAGAGACCCTTCTGACTTCAGAAGGCATCTTCAAGCGCGTGGTTATGCAGTTAGCACCGTAGCTAATTCTTCATCAGTCCCAACACACTCCATTGAATAACCACACTAAGCTGAAGCTGCTCAACTCCTCCTTCATCCAGCCTTTTGTCGCCAATAAATAGCAATTGCACGAGGTTTTAGCCTGTTCTGAAAACAACAGTTCACTGGAGTCACAGCATCAGCTTGTTGTCTTGGATCCTCTGCATTTCGACTTGTTTTGCCTCCCCTGCGCGTGCTTCACTGAGAAAATCCTACCTAGCCCCAAAAGCTTTCCTGGAACACCTTGCTCTTCACCAGAGAAACTGCTGTAGACCTGGGCACTGGAGCTACCCTGACGTGAAACAACATGCAAGTCACTGGCCACAAGATTGCCAAGCAACAGTCCTGGTTAAATCTCAAGGGTCTTTTCTCTACAGGGGGAATAAAGCCCCCCACATCGTTTGACGTAATCAGATTAGATCTTTGTCCTCAAGCTTCCAGAGGGAGCCAGGCAGGGTATTTTAAAGCTTTTTTTGGTGCTCACGATCAGCTCCGTTCTTGTTTCACTGCTGAACACAGCACAAGGCATCTCCACCCTCTGGAAGTGTGAGAAACCTCCGTGCCTGTATCCCGGACGGCAGAGAAGATCTCCCTTTCCCCTCCCGATTCAGCCCAGCCCAGCCCGCCCAGAAGCACAGACTGACGTTACACTTGGGCACAAGAAGCCCACACGCTTCCCACCGACACCACCAGGATTCTCTGATGACGCCTTTGGGTGACACCAGCGGGTCATAAAGCTACTCACAGCATTACAGCCCGTCCTATGGTTATACCTGACTGATGAATGAAAGCTGGGAAGAGGGCTAGTGAGACCTGCACGGATTCTTGCAGCGACTGGTAACAGATCTGGCGAGACTTGGTGGATTCTCCAGAGATACTTTCTACAATGTCTTCTAAAACGCTGAGCGTCTGATGGATGATCACTTTGGCTGCAAAAATAAAGGGAGGTGACACTGCCTGCATGTGACAAAACTCCCCGGAGGCAAGAAATGAAGAGAAGTCAAGTTCACACACACAGGTCACTGAAACGACGTATAAGGCAGCAAATACACCAAACCCAGGTGGGAGTCAAAAATGTTCCCCAGCGTGTGATCACGTTTTACACGTTTAAACAGGTTCAATTAGGTCCCTGCATTGCTTTCTTAAATTATACAGGTTTACTGCCCTATGGATGCTCAACTCCAGCCTTGGAATGGGCTGCCCAGGGAAGGGGTTGAGGCACCATCCCTGGAGGGATTTAAAAGATGGGTTGACATAGTGCTTAGAGACATGAGTTAGTGGTGGTTTTTATCAGAGTGAGGTTGATGGTTGGCCTAGATGATCTTAAAGGTCCCTTCCAACCTAGACAATGCTATGATTCTAACTACTTGGGTGCAGAGGCTGAGGGGAGCTGTAAAGAGGATTATTCACAGTATGCTAACGCTAAACAAACACCAACCCAAAAAAAAAAAGGAACCCGTTACAGCAGCAAAACATACCTTCAGATTTCTATTGCTGAAGGTAACAACTGGAATGATACACAATTCCTGAATAAGCCAACCCAAATGCTGGGAGAACTTAACCGGCCCAGTTCAACCCACGTGAGCTGTCTGCTGGAGTTCTTCTCGTGAGGAGCCCCAACCACCCTCTCCCGTGCTCCCTCCCTGCACACAGCACGTGGGGTTTGCCAGAAGCTGTGCCAACGCACGCTTCCAAACAATTTTTAAAGTGATTCTCAAACAAAAAACAAGCAACAAACCTCCCAAAAACCCCCACACGCCCAAAACATACTCAGAAACTTCTAAAGGTCCCTGGGCTCCATCAGTCCAGGGCTCTCCTCCTACATATACATACCCTCTACAGTAATTCCCAAGTCTGGAAGAAATTCTTATTTTCCCCTTGAGGTTTTATAACCATAATCTTCATGAATACTGTCTCCAGTCAATGTTTCTAATACTCTAGGGTGGTAGCCCCAGCATTAGGTGTTCCAAATTTTATCATAAGCTTGATCCCACCTTCCCTGAGGAGCGACTGTGGAAGACAGTACTTTGATGGAAGACTTTACAGGCAACCCGGGGTGAGACTGCCCTTTACACACCCACAAAAGGGTCTCTAAAAAGGGCAAGAAAAGAGAAATTGCTCCTCTCCTGTCCTCCCTATATGCTAAATACGGTTTCTCAGCCAAAGCAATTATTAGAAAAACAGCTTAACGATGCCCATCACCCGAGAAACTTGGTACTTACTGTCCTCCAGCTGCACTTTCCTCTGTGGCAGGATGGCGTTGGATTTTAGCTGGCGATATTCTCTGGTGAGGGCAGAGATCAGGCTGGCGTGGTTGGTGGAGCGAACCGCCCACTGCTGTTCGCTCTCCGGGAGGTTCGGCCAAGGCAGCAGCAATACGTTCGACAGCGCTCTGCACACCAGCACCTGGGCCTAAAAAACAAAGAGATGTTAAGAAAAGAGACAAAGCTTTACCGTGTTTGCTATTCCCTTTGTGCTAAAGCATAACCCTGCAGCAAAGTGACATTTTACGGCTGGCCAAGACATCAGCGGCGCTCACAGTTTAAGAGGGAGGAAGGTGAGCCCAAGTGAAAACAGCTCTGCAAGGTGAGAGAGAAGCAAAGTGCCGTGATTTAAGGGCTGGGACCAGCTCCCAGCTCTGTCAGCCCTTCCCTGAGATGGCAAGTCTGTGTCCTTTGTATTCATAAACCAAAAACAATACCGCTTTTATTTCTCCTTGTCCGGTTTACTCACTAAGCCTCTATGTTCATACAGCACTTTACGCCTCCGTGCCAGCACACAATACATATATTATACATACATATATATACACACACATACTCCAACCTCCAATGTGGCTTTTCAGTGTTTTTGTAATATAAACACGAACTTGGAGCAAGGTATGTGGAATGCTAAGGTTAAGTTTCACGAAAAGCTTTATGTATGTCAGAACCAACGCGCCTGAACTGTAAAGATGATGAAGAATCAAGGACTGTGTCAGCAAGCGAGAAAGGAAGAAGATCTAAGAGATGCAGTTGTGTTTTTTCCTTATGCTGTTGCTTGGAATAGATCATTACTGATAAACTATCACTGGGATTCCTGGATATCCACGGCACAGAGGTAACTGCTGCCCTCCCCACTGACCCCCTCTTCTTTGATTTTTGAGGTTTATTTTGAGCTGAGCTGAGGCACAGCTTCCCCAGGACAAATTCTTCACGTTTGAGACAAATCACCTTGTCGGGAAGCCGCTGAGCAGAAGTGTCCGTGATCCTGTTGAACACCTTCTGGACTGCTGGGATGCTGATCAAGAAGACGGGTCGCACTGTGGTGGCTAAAGAGACGAGGAGGTGGCAGGCAGACAGCAGCAGCTTCTCCTGCACCTGGAACAGAGGGGGCAGGCGGTCAGGCTGCCCAACAACACCCCCCCCCAGAACCACAGGATGCAACACTGGGGTCAGGCAGACAACCACTACCAGGTTTTTGCAAGCAAGACAGTTTGGGGTATTTATTTGCCAATCGGAGCACGGGTCAGTCCCCTTCATACCGTGGAAGAGAGAAATTTCCCTGCTTTCAAACCATTAAACTGAATTTATATGTCTGTAAGTTGCTTACTCTCATATTAGCTTGACCTACAGCACTATTTAGAATCATGGAATGGTTAGAGTTGGAAGGAACCTTAAAGACCATCAAGTTCCAACCCCCTGCCCTGGGCAGGGACACCTCCCACCACACCAGGTGGCTCAAAGCCCCCTCCAACCTGGTCTTGAACCCCTCCAGGGACTGGGCATCCACAACTTGTCTGGGCAACCATTTAGAACTGCTCTTGGTCTAACCTTGCAGGAGATGTTTGCCGTGGGTCTGGAAAACAGACATCCAGCTCTCACAGCCTGATTCCCATCAGGACCCACCATGTGGGTCCAGGGCAGACCATTAAACACCCAAACACGACAGATAGCACTGCAGGGTCTCCTGCTTGAGGGGGAGCCCGGCACTAACGAGGGTACCTTAGAGCTGATGAGGGGGGTGATGGCCTCCAGGGCGGTGGAGACGAGGGAGATGAACTGCTCCGGGTTCTGGCGGTGGACTTCGCTGTAGAACTGGGCGAGCCAGTGCGCGTAGGCCTGCAGGGCTGCCAGCGACTGCGCGTGGCTGCGGAGGAGCAGAGCAGTGGTAAGAGATAAGATGCACAAAAGCAGGACAGCTGCGGGAGGACACAAGTCCTGACACCACACGGGGAAAGAATATTGATATTCTCAGGCAAAGTTGGCAGCTTTTTCTTTAAAAGTTGGTTACTCCTATTTTTTTTGGTCCTGGTCCCTCTAGACTCAAGGTGTGCTGTAACTGGGCTCACCCACTGAGCAACAGTATTAAGCCAGAGGTATAAATTGATATGGTCAAGTTATAATCAACTGGTAGGCTGACTGTAACCATACTTTATAATTATACTTTTGTTGGCACGTACTAATATTTTGCCATATTAAGATTTTTGAGTCAGGACACTTCTTTGGGACCAGACCGGTGTCCTCCAAATGTCTGAAGGTGAACCTCTGTTAGGCTTGTGTTAGAGAACGGATCATAGATTTCCTCAGGGACATCCGAGAGAGAAAAGGATGAAAACCCCTCACCAACAGGTCGTGGAAAACACCTCCCAAAACATTTTAAAGTAGAAGAGGAGAGAAAGCATTTAAGAAACATCATCTTCACAAAACTCACTGCTAGGAATCTGGGATTATTGGCAGAATTAGATGATGAAATCTAGCAGGGGTTTTTCAAGGAGCTGCTACACATGCAATTGTAAATTAGAATAAGCACTTGACGTGTTTAGAAGGACAACCTTAAATCCTGCTCACAAAACACCAGCTGGTAGGAAACAGGTTTGTACCACACAGCCTTAGGAAGGGCAGGTCTCTAAGAGGCTGTCGGGGTGGTGAAATCTCAGTAGAGAGATTTCACGCTTAATGCCACGTTCTGGATTGAAGGCATTCATTTGGTTCAGAAATGGCTCACAGAGCTGGAAGGCATATGTTTGTCTTGAAAACCAAGGACTTGAAACCCTGTACTAGGAAAAACGTCTTTTACCTGAGCCATAGATCTGACTTTGAGAGCAAAAAATCCATAAACTGGAAGTACATACTGACACTGGATCCATTTCTTATAATGACACTATAACAACACTTATTTCATCATTTAATTACACTGCAAAAGAACTACGCTTTTACAGCCATTAGTACAGGGCGGAACAACAGTTTGCTTTTAGAGCCAATATAAGGGCATTTTTACTGCTCGTCACAAATATATTTTTCTTTAAATAACCCGTCTACGTCGACTTGAGATGGTGGGTCCAAGGTCAGTGAGCAATCACCGGAGAGATGTGCTGTTCACAGACTCAGAGAATGATATGGGGTTGGAAGGGACCTCTGGAGATCATCCAGTCCAACCCCCTGCCAAAGCAGGGTCACCCAGAGCAGGTCCCACAGGAACGTGTCCAGGTGGGGTTTGAATGTCTCCAGAGAAGGAGACTCCACCATCTCTCTGGGCAGCCTCTGCCAGGGCTCTGCCACCCTCACAGCAAAGAAGTTCCTCCTCACGTTTAGGTGGAACTTCCTACGTTCAGGTTTGTGCCCATTTCCTCTTGTCCTGTCACTGGGCACCACTGAAAAAAGACTGGCCCCATCCTCCTGACACCCACCCTTTAAGTATTTACAGGTGTTTATCAGATCCCCCCTCAGTCTGCTCTCCTCCAGACTAAGAAGATGCAAGTCCCTCAGCCTTTCCTCAGCAGAGAGATGTTCTAGGCCCCTCATCATCTTCATACCCCTCTGCTGTACCCTCTCCAGCAGTTCCCTGTCCTTCTTGAACCTGGCAGCCTAGAACTGGACCCAGTGCTCCAGCTGGGGCCTCCCCAGGGCAGAGCAGAGGGGCAGGATGACCTCCTTCCACCTCCTGGCCATGCTCTTCTTGATGCCCCCCAGGATGCCATTGGCCTTCTTGGCCACAAGGGCCCATTGCTGGCTCATGGGCATCCCGTTGTCCACCAGGACTCCCAGGTCTTTTTCCTCAGAACATTTGCACTCAGAACTCAGAGCACCAGACCAGGGAGGTCAGACGCTTCCTCCACCCCACGTAGGTACCAAATTCGGATACAAACATTTTTGCAGTGTGTATCTCGTACTCACACATCGATAAGGTCAGGTTTCAATACAGATGGAACCGCAGTTTCGATGTTGTACAGTTTAATCTGGGATCCGTAGAGCGTTACTTTCACCAGCCTGGAAGGGAATACAAACACACTAGAGTAAAGGGGCTGTGGGATGGATGCACAATTGTACAAATCCGCTCAAACGTCTTATATTAATGCAGCTCTTGGCAAGTCTGTGTCAATATTTAGCCAATAGGTAGACAAGATTTAGACCGTTTAGTTGCAAACAATTTGGAGCCTGTGTCATTGTTTGTGGTAAGTGGGAACAAGCGTGATGTTCCTCCACGGAAATGAAAAAACATAAGCAAAGGCAGCAGTGTAAAAGCCCTGAAATTCTGTAATTTGCAACTACGTGCTAATTAAATTTCTTGGAGGTAAAGGATCAGTTGACACCCGCCTTTCAGTTTTCACAGAGCTTTTCATTTAAGAAGAGAGACTTCGGTGATTTAGCTTCGAGAGATACAACTCTGAAACAAATCCACACCCCATTTCATTGCCCCACAAATGCAGACGCTGGAAATGAAGCACCTCAATCTTTTCAAGCGACTGATTTTCTTTAATCCCTCCTCTTCGTTATTTCTTTGGTTAAGGACTTAGGAAGCCGTCTGGGAAACGTTGCACTGATGAAGTAACAATTAAGGTTCTGGGCATTGAGGTTTTTGTATCTCAATTTAATCATAACAAGGGGAGGTGGAGAAAAACCACGGTTTTCACGCTCACTGCTGTGGCGACAACTGTCCCTTGTGAAGGGACAGCAGCTCCCCTGTCCCGTATCCCGCACCCACCTCTCCACCACTGTCAGAGCGTCGTTGAACCTGGCGGCAAAGACATCCCCGATGAAATATTCCGCCAACCGGCCCACGGCCTGCAGCAGGGAGCTCAGGTCCCGCAGGGAGCAGTGCAAGCGCCGGCAATCGTTCTCGGCAGTGATGTTCAGCCGGTGACCTGGAATGACATCCCGGTTCGTTAGCGATGAAGCCCGAAGACCCAAGTGTAAATAATCACTTGTGTTAACAGCCCCCGACCAAGAGCCCAGCGGTCTGAAGACTCATACTTTAAAACCCTCGTGCAAGAAAACACACATAACCTTCTGACTAATAAACACAGCTCTTTGGGATGGGAAACCTAATTACAAGGCTACAGGAAATGCAAAGTTTATTCTAATTACATTACAAGCATTCTTCTTAAATTAGCTCGGCAGCAGGTCACAGTTCAAACCGGAACACTCTCCAAGTGACTGAGATACTCAAACTGGGCAAGATAAGTTCAACTGTTTTGCCTGCCACACTTCAAACTCCTCTTAAAAGAGATCTTATCAACTATTTCAGCCTTCTACACATTTATTTTCTTCTATTTACTACTAATACCTATATAAACAGGAGCCTTTTTGGTCATCTGTTGACACCAAAAGCAACCCCAGCTCTGCGGAGAAGGTCATTCTCACACTCCCTCTGCTGGTTACACCGCAATAAATGTTCCAGCAGCAGAAAAATATCTGGAACAAGAGTGTGTTTGCTTCTGATGTGAAGCGTGGTTATTTATTTTCATATTTCTCAGATAAAAGAAACACACCGCTAACTAGATTTGCCAGTCTTATTGCCTATGCAATTGTCCAGGTTGTGTAGACCTGGTCTCCAAACATTCCAGACCTTTTACTAAAAAAGCAAATGTGTCCTGCAATACCGCAGTTCAAAGAAATTCTGGTTTTCTTTCCACTGCCCCTATTTAATCTCAGATTAAGTTTTCAGCAACAAGTTTTCTACCATGGGCACTGGCCGGTTCTGAATCCCCAGCTGCATTTGAGCCACTGCTTCTGATCCATCAGCTAAACTGCCAGTCCACATGACAGCTTCTGACACAGATTGTTGCTACAGCAACCTACACTTTGCTCATGAAACGGTCTGAAATGATCCTAAAATTGGAAATATTTTTTCCCAAACTGTCTATGCAACAATCACCATTCTGCTGTGTATAGATGTAACAGGTTCCTTCACTGGCCATACCATAAAGCTTAAATATAACCTTAGCTACAACCTTCTGTCGTACAGATCTCACTAACTCTTTCTCAGGAAGGAGCAACAAAGCTACGTTCATGGTTTTTATTCATTTTGAGAGCACTGGTGTCTTCCTAGACTAATTTATACATGAAGGCTCCTGAAATACCAGCTAACTAAGTCATCAGACACTACTACCATATCCTAAATACATCTTCTCATTGACTCACAACAGTCTGAATTCAAGCCTAAATAAAAATGCTCCTGTGGTGGACAACTTCATAGCAGATTTGAGCCCAAAGCAAACAAGAGCTTTCTTGAAATAAGTTTTAGTGGGAGGAAAAAAGTAACCATTATCCCTGCAAATAGTATCTGACGCTGCATACTTGTTCTTAGCACATATGGTACCCTCATTTCAAGTACCAGAACAAGGAAGAACCACACCAATAAAAAAAAATAAATCACATGATTCGATTTTTCTTGCTACTGGAGTTTGACTACTGAGCCATGAGACACCATGCATGAGTTCAGCTCTCAAATAAGAATATGGAAGAAGCAACACCAAAGCAGTTCTAGAGTGTTCTTGCTCTTCAAAGAGGACCGCAGTGCTGGGTGATGGTTATTACCTGTCCCCGACGTGACCACAAACTGCTGGAGACCCAGATACACTTCCAAGTTATCCTGCAGAACTGGAAACTGAAAGAGACAAGAAAAGAGCGTGATTTGGGGGCTTGGCAGAGAGTTAACACCCAACTGCTAATTACTCCAGTAGAGCACTGGTTTTTTATTGCTCCCTGGTGCCTTCAAAAAGCCATTTGGGGACAAGGCGAATCGCTAGGTTCTGGGCTGATCCTGCATCCCACAGCTTCTCACACCTCGAGAGCTGTCACGAAAACAGAGATCACCACCCTGCAGGCACTTCTCTCCTTTCCCCACAAATATCAGCACTCAGCCTAACAAGATAATTGCCTGCCAAGTGTAAGTGACAGCACAACATGCCACTGATATGAACACGCAGGTGGATGTACAACCCAGACCGAACGGGAGGGGAAAGGCAGAGCCTGGAGCACGGGAACCCTCTGCCGCATCCACCCTCACCCCGAAGGACCAGCTTCTCAAAATGCAGCTATCGAAACACTGAACCGACGAGACCAAAAAGCCTTCCAAGCAGCCAAGGTGCTTCAGTGGGATCTATCAGGGAGTTATTTGCCTCGTGCCTGAATGCCTTTGTATACACACAGGAGAAAATTGCACACTGACCTTTCCCTTGCAGCTATTCCACCTGAAAGGATCATTTCCACCCCTTTCAGAACCCATACCGAATTTCTGTTGGCAAATTCACCGCATTGGAAGTGGCTGGTTTTATGGCGGTTCGGCTCATCCAGCAGCACAAGGAACTGCTACTGTCCCTTGTTCATCATGGGACACAGTAATGGCAGCTTTCATTAATTGCTACCGATGGAACTCCTGCTGCGTTCGACAGCGCTGGGGGCTGCTGGGGAAAGCACGTGGAACCGGCTTGAGCATCTCCCAGATCGTGGTGCGTGTAAAAATGAACTAACACAGGGCTCGAGGAAAGCACTCGCCATCAAGTTCCTAACAGGCTGTGCCTAATTAACAGTTGAGCAACTTTGTATAACTGCAGGAAGACTATTAAAAAAGGGAGTCCTCCTCATGTCACTGCGTTCCTTTAAGGAAGCCACATGTTCTTTGCCATGACCCAAATGTCTCTGAAACACCCGCTCCATTTGTTTGCCTCTGGCTGACTCATGCCGCGCCACCACGTCGCAGAGGAACTTCTACTTTCGTATGAACGCTATTTTGCTCAATACTTCAGAGTTTCTAGTAACGTGCCTCGAGTGCTTAGCTCAGCCCATACTGTTTCTTAAATGCCAATTAAAAAAAGCAGTTGAGGTCAGGCTCCTCCTGCCTCTGCAGCAGCTCAGTCTTCTCTGCTTCCCAGGAATTGGGTTCAGAGGTCTGGGGATGCACTGTCTCCAGCAGCATTAGTAAGTCTTTCTTTGAGATCTTCTCGCATTTCTTCTCACCCAGGGAAAAAGGCACCAGCTACTCGGAATTTGGGGCTTACAGCCTCAAGATCTCCTCCTTCTCAAAAACCCAGGCAATTTTTACAACACTGATTCTAGCGACAGCAGTGGCCCTGGCTGGAGAGAAGCACTTATCTGTGTTTGTCAGACATAACTCCCAGTTGTCCGAGATGCTCTTTTCAGCATCTGTATCCAGCCTTTAAACAAAGATTTCACTTTTCTTAAAACCCTAATAATGACACTCTCATCTGCCCGACTTGCAGCGCTGCCTCCTAACGTAAAGGCCAAGATCAACAGCAGTGAGGGATCGCTGCCAAATATTTACACTTTGAAAGATGGGAATTTCTGAAGATCTTAGTGTCCAGCCAGTAGGACTCAGATGCTCACTGAAGCACCCTCTTTAAAACACACCAAGAAATTTGACAAAGCCAAAATACCAAGCTTTTCCCTTCAATTTCTGCTCTCCCCCTTGCCAAGTTTTTGCATCCTCCAAAAAACCCAAAGCTCCCTACTTGTTTGGCACCGTGGCCTCTATCAAACAGCTTGTAACAAACTCCAGCAGTCGGTGCTGGTTTCACACGTTGTGCTTTTTGGGCTGGATCCGTACTTACTAGCGTGGAGAAGGCATGAGTCGGCAAGAGCTCCATGACTTTTGCAACCACTTCCAAGCTCTGGCGCAAGTACCGCTGCCACTCGGTCTGCTGCTACGGAGAGAGACACCAAGGTGAGCACACAGCACTTCCAGAGGGAAACAGGGGGCTTTTTGTAGGATACGGGGTCTTAACGAATGCTTGGGAGTAGCCAGCTCCTGTCCAGAGCTTGGCTTTTGCAGGCACATGGATACTGAAGAGACACTGCTCTTAATGATTCTCACACGCTGCCAAGGACCTGATGGAGAATAATTTTGCCAGCCAGTGCTCTGGGCGTGCACGAGTGTGTCCCTGGAGGGATAAAACACACGCGTTCACTCCCAAAGCACAGTTACTGCTCAGGTGACAAGGACCCGTTACACGGAACCTGCCCTTCCAGTGCTCTGGCCTCGCCTGTTTTGGCCACCTCCCCCATTTTCACATTTATCATGATGTTTACTGGTACTGACTTAGGAAAAATAACCTTAAATGAAAGCACCAACAGTATAGACAGCTTAAAGCTTTTGCGTCAGAGGTATTTCAGTATTTAAGTTCCAAAGCAACCAGACACGGACACCTAATGCCTCTGATAATTAGAACGTTAAGTATCTCTATTTTTTCCCCATAAGAACCAAATTAAGAACCCAAATTAAGCACTGGGATGGGCTGCCCAGGGAAGTGGTTGAGGCACCATCCCTGGAGGGATTTAAAAGCCGGGTTGACACAGTGCTTAGTGACATGGTTTAGTGATGGTTTTTATCAGAGTTAAGTTGATGGTTGGACCATATGGTCTTAAAGGTCCCTTCCAACCTAGACAATTCTATAATTCTATGATTCTATCTTTTGTTAGCTCACTGATGCCTTTTATGAAGTGTCTAGAAAATACAAGAGACAATGTTAAATGTACGAGAACAAAGGTCATATCCTTTCAGTGTGACTAAGTAAGTTTGTGTTGAAAGCACTCTGTGCTGCTTTAAGCCTCAAACCCCACGCGGAATGGAGTGAAGAAGCAGCTGTTCAGCTCATACTCCAAAGTACAGCTCTGGGAAAGACACTGGAGGTGTTACCAGTGCAGGAGTTAACATCTGGACCTGCAGCTGTCCTCGTTCAACCCTGCTCCTTACATCATCGTCCAGCGTCTCGTCATCCAGCTCCTCCAGCTGTGCCTGGTTATACCGAAACTGGATTCGATTCAACACCTCCGTCAGCAGCAGAACCAAGGCGTCTTCGTACCTACCACCGCGGAGAAAACAGAGCAAGAGCTTGATACCACAGTTCTGCAAGGACTTCTGCACCCGCAGTCCTTGCAGGGAAAAAGATACGTAAAAGAGATGGTTTAAAGGGAGCCGCTGCAAAGAGCTTTGCAGGTTTGCTGAGGAAACACCGAGCAGATCCCGGGATTAAGAGTGTCATGTCGTTTCAGGTCACAAGCTACCTGTGAGGAAAGAGCCTTGGTAATACCTGATATCCCTCTGCCTCCGCAAGGGAAAGGAAGAACTGTGAGCAACGGAAGCAGCCCGAGAGTTCAAAACAGGAAAGGCAGGAGCGGCTTTCCAGGATGGGGCCGCTCTTTTTTCAGTGGTGCCCAGGGATAGGACAAGAGGGAACGGGCACAAACTTGAACATAGGAAGTTCCATCTCAACATGAGGAGGAACTTCTTTCCTGTGAGGGTGGCAGAGCCCTGGAAGAGGCTGCCCAGAGAGGTGGTGGAGTCTCCTTCTCTGGAGACATTCAAACCCCACCTGGACATGTTCCTGTGGGACCTGCTCTGGGTGACCCTGCTCTGGCAGAGGGTTGGACTGGATGATCTCCAGAGGTCCCTTCCAACCCCACGTGATTCTGTGACTATAATGGCATGAACAGGAGGCACCAACAGCCTCTTGTTGCTAAACTGCTCCTCAGCAGCCCGTCGGAGCTCTGCCTTTTGGGCAGCGAAAGAGGAACAGATGAAAGAGGTCAGAGTTATCACTGCCCGCCTCCAAAGGGGACCTCCCCTGAGGCTGTTTGTTCTGCTCTCCTCTTCCCCTGCGCTGTTGGTAAATGAAGTCAGGCCCTTGTCCTCTGAAGCTAAGCCAGCACTTTTCCCACTTGCACACTAAGGGCATGTCACTGAAAGGTGTCTTTTCACCTCTCAGGAGCGCAGGAGATCCTCCTGCTCGTTGATCAATAATGCCAAGTTGCAAAAGCAGCCCAAGAGCCACCTGAGCATGCGGTCGTTCCTGGTGACACCACGCCAGACTTTGGGGTTTTCGAAGGGGTTTAACTTGACTGTTTCAAAAACCTCCTTTGTCAAAACAGCTGGGGCCCAATGCAAAAAGCCATGCTCTTTTCTAGGTGAGATTAGGCTGGAAAATTAGGCATTGGCATACACTAACAGAGAATCAGAGCATGATGCAACCCAAGTGCCAGGCGAGTCAGCTGAAAGGTGCCCATGCCAGGCGGCTGAATTACCATCTTTTTCCACAACCAGCTGACGTAACGCTGGATTTGGCAACTTACTCCCGTAGTAAAAGCTGTAATGTGTACAAAATGCAAAGCCTCTAAACCACAGAACAGGAAACTTCATCTGTGCTGCTGTGGTGTAACCACTCCCGGACCGTCAAAGTGCCGCGTTCACACGCCCGAGAGCCCGCAGGAAGTCGTAGCTACAGAAGTTGTCACCAAGGAACAGGTAGTTTTGACAAAACAGCACAAACTTCAACCACCGACATGATTTTTTTTTTGTTTGTTTGTTTTTATTATCTGACATATCTCCCGCAGTGACACCTATTGCTTGTTTTAATTTTCCCCATAAAAAACTCTCTGACATGATGTGCGCATCAGCAAGATGGAGATGAGGAGCAGAACGCCAAGGTGGCCTTCAACAGAATTATGGAGAGAGCAGCAAATCAGGAACAAATTATAATAAAGTTCAAATGCAAACACCTACTCGAGAAATTTAAAAAACCACAGTTCCCATGCTGAAAGGCAAGTTGCCTGGTGTGAGCTAGTTCCACATTTGTTCTTTGTGGTTACGATGCCTGATGAAATTCAACAAGGGCAAGTGCAGGGTGCTGCACCTGGGGAGGAATAACCCCCTGCACCAGGACAGGTTGGGGCTGACCTGCTGGAGAGCAGCTCTGAGGAGAAAGACCTGGGAGTCCTGATGGACAACAGGATGCCCACGAGCCATCGATGGGCCCTTGTGGCCAAGAAGGCCAATGGCATCCTGGGGGGTATCAGGAAGAGTGTGACCAGCAGGTGGAGGGAGGTCATCCTGCCCCTCTGCTCTGTCCTGGGGAGGCCCCATCTGGAGCACTGGGACCAGTTCTGGGCTCCCCAGTTCAAGAAGGACAGGGAACTGCTGAGGAGGATGGGGCCAGTCTTTTTTCAATGGTGCCCAGGGACAGGACAAGAGGAAATGGGCACAAACTTGAACACAGGAAGTTCCACCTGAACATGAGGAGGAACTTCTTTCCTGTGAGGGTGGCAGAGCCCTGGCAGAGGCTGCCCAGAGAGGTGGTGGAGTCTCCTTCTCTGGAGACATTCAAACCCCACCTGGACACGTTTCTGTGGGACCTGCTCTGGGTAGACCTGCTCTGGCAGAGGGTTGGAGGAGATGATGTCCAGAGGTCCCTTCCAACCCCGTATCATTCTGTGATGCCTTTAAAATACCAACCAGGTATATTTAGTGCGCTCAAGGGGAAGCAGCTTCCTTGTGCACTGAGCAGGATGAAATTCAGCACAAGCCACATCACTTTTAAGCTTCCCAAACTCAAACAGCATACCAGTATATTCACCACATTTTTAAAAAGGCAAAAAGAGCCCCTCATGTCAGGACGCAGCACCTACGCAGGAAGAGCTGCCACCACTGTTGCAACTGATACCCAATCCGCATCAGAGGTAAGGAAGAGGAACTTAAATCCCAAACACAGTCTCATCAATATTGCTCAGAAACACATCCTCCCTTTAAATAAGAATTTTAAAATCCTTCTTAAATAATTAAAAAAACCCAACCTAATTAATTAAATAGTCGTATGAGCTGTGCGAACACCTCCTAGGCAACTTACTCTGCGGTCTCCTCCTCTAATAGATACTAGAATGTGCTCTAAAATCAGCTAAAACATGTTACAGCTCTATTTTGGGCTGCAGAGCTGCCTTCCTCTGGCTGCTGGGTTCACACACAACATATGGAGGTGACAGGTTTTCTGCCCTAACTTGCCCAGTTTGGATTCTTCTGAATGAGTGTGAAACACTGAAGTTTACACTTGGTACACTTTCCAACTTTAGAGAAAGGAAGGACTCAACCACACACCAAGTTGGAATAAACAATAGCTTATTTCTCACAGTCCTTCCCTGGTGACCACAAAGTCTTTTTGCAGCCGTGACACCCCGGCAGCTTCCCCGGCCGCTTACCTGTTGAGTACTGCTTCTTTGTCTGCCAAACGACTCTTAATTTTGCTAGTCAGATAGTCCAAGAAGAGCGTCCAGATGTCTAAACATGAAAAGTAACCTTCATGGGTGGGCTGAAACACACCAAAATTCACAATGAGTATCGCGAGCTGTGAGAAGATTTGTTTTCACGCGATGAAAATACGAGTTAGCATGGGCTTCAATCTACGAGTAGAACTTCTTGCTTTCCTGAAAAATTTCTAGGAGGTCACTGGAGGGATTTATAGCTGTTAAAAGACAAAGCAGAGCTCTAGCAGGAGGGTGGGAACCCAGGAATTAGAAGGCTGCTCCCGGTATACCCCATCCCATGGCTTGCAGCAGCTTTTAGCATTTTATAAACCTGCCTGTCATTATTCACATACGGGGGGTAAATAGGGCCGAGTCTCATTGTGACAGCTTCCACAGCAAGGTGACACCTTCTACAGCAAGGTGACACCTTCCTAAAGCCACAGGGTTGGCTTTTTAATACTAAAACTAAAAGTTACATGCAAAGCAGCAGATACAGTAAAAGCAGCAGATTGGAGAAAGAAAAGCATCCCCGAACACCAAATAAGCCAGAGAAATTTTTCCAGACAATATTGTCCATGAGAAAAAAAAAAATCAAAGCAGAAGCAAAGTTAAAATAATAAAAGCAGAAGCCTAGACAAGTTGATCTCACGTGGTAACTCCACGTGACTGCTGTCTCCAACTAAATCCAAGAGCACATGAAGCCATTTCCAGGTCCCCAGCACTCCTGGGGAAGTGCCCGTTAGACAAGATAATTGCTTTTTTTTCTGAGCTAACTTTAGGCATCGACTTCACTGGGGAAATCGAGCCAGCCCCGCTGTACAAGGCAAGAGAGCAGAGCGAGGGAGAACGGCGTCGCAGGGCTGTACCTGATGAAAAGTGTATTTGAACAAGAGCGCCAGGAATTCAACCACGGGGAACTGGGAGTAGGACTCAATTCGCCGGAGGTGGACGCTCACGAAGAGACGGAGAAAGTCCGTAAACTTCTCAATGTAGCTACAAGGGAAAAAAAAGAAAACACAACTGAGAAAACACAAAGGATGCCACAAGGGAAAGCAATTGCATTGAAATAGCGATAAAATTCACTCAAAATCCTTTCATTAAAAAGAAGGTTACAATTAACAGCCAGTAGAACAATTAAAATATAAAGCCCTGCAACAATTACCTACAGGACGGGCAACCCTTCATTCCATTAACACCTGAAACAGCAGAAAAGACAGTCTAGTCAAGAGCAACTTTAATATTCAGATAAATATAACTGAGTGCAATCAGGCCTGCAAATAAGGACAAATACCCCCCCCCAGCCCTAGGAAAAATAAGTATTTAAAAGTGAGGGTCATCTTACTTATGCAGGTAGGGTTAGTGAAATAAACTGCACCCCTGAGGAATTTGGCTGGAAGCAAGAAGTTAATGCAGGAATTAGCAATAGAGGCGTCAACAGTTTATAGGAGGCGGTGGGAGAGGCACAGAGCCGAGAGCTGGAGGGGACTTCTGCCATGGACATCAACTATCTAGAAGTTCCCAAACTGACCCCAGCCTTTTGTGACTGAATTAAGACTATAAAGAGAAATCTTCCTCCAAACTACTCAACGCTTGGGACTTTACAAAGTGAAAATCCAAGAAGGAGCCTCCTCCTTGAGTACGTGACTGGGGAAGAATTACAAAGCCCAGAGAGGAGTAAGCTTTTACTGTGGAATGAGATCACACCCTGGGCAACAACAGCTTCCTCAAGGTGAGAAACCATCTTCGTATCTATCTGTAAGGAAAGTGCTACATACTCCATCAGTGTACAGGGCCCATGCACTCCAACATCACACACAACCAGAAAGAGCTCCGGCGACGCAGTGACAAGGCAGGTGTGCGCAGAGAATCATAGAATTGTCTAGGTTGGAAGGGACATTTAAGGTCATCTAGTCCAACTATCAACCTAACTCTGTCAAAAACAAAAAAAACACATCACTAAGACATGTCACTAAAGAAGCTCCATCCTTCCCATACGGTACGAACTCTAAAGTGCAGGAGTCCTTCAAGTTTTTCTTTTAAATAATAAATTAGGCTTAGCAAAGTTCTGCTCCAACAGTCTGGTTTTACCGTGCTCTCCCTCTGCAAACTCTTGATTTTTTTGGGAACCCCCTCAACTCTTTCTAATGAAAAGTCACTCAAGAGCAGGAGCACTGCCTGCTAACCGAGCGCTGCAGCGCTGTCGGGTATTACGAGCCTGTAAGAACCACGCAGAACTTTAAAAATGCAAAAAGATTGCATTTCCTTTTCATTTGGCACCACCTATTTGACAAGACATCGCTAAACGCGTCCGATCACTGACCAAACACTTCAAAAGCAAAGGTAGCAAAAGATAAGAGTCCAGACCCAAATGCTGCCTTTAATTATTTTCATTTTTATTTTCTAGAGGCTCTGACCCGAGACCTGTGAAATTCTTACTTGCCCCCTCACTCGGCCAGCCCCAAAGCCCCTTCTGCAACCACCACACCGTTGCCTGTGTCCTCATAAGCCGTTTCCCACCTTTCGGGACCTTCCAGCGAAAGCCAAACACAAATAAAGCAAAAGAGAGTTTAATCTTACACTTTCTGGACCAGTTTGTTGGTACCAACCGCTCAAATCCACAACGATTTTGTAACAGAACAAAAATAATCAGCAGCAGGAGAGGAAGGGAAAGGACAGCCCCAGGGCAAGCGGGTTCTGAAGATGACAACCTACTGAAGGTAGTTTTCTTCAGTGCCAATTTCGTTCAGGATTTTGTTAGTCCAAGCCAGGACGACAGTTTCATGCGGTAAGTTCTTTAGTTTTGGACGTAAAAGTATAGTCCTTAAACGACAAAAGGAAAATCCTCCCATCTTTTTCCACGGAGAGGACAGAACCGGCTCAGAGAAAGCTCCACTCCTCCAGAACATCTTAGTTACCTCCCTAATTTAGACCTTAGCAATGAATGAAGAGGGGTCTCGTGATTACAGACACCACAATCCCTGTGGATAACCCATCCAAGGAGCAGAACCTAAGGATATGGCAATAGCCAACACAACTACAGACCTTCCCAAGCCTTGCCAGCGAAGGCTCCTTGCTGATGTTCTCTGCAAAATAACAAAGTTAAATAAGGGATTGTGGGTCTCCTGAAACCCAAACTGTGACCTCCGGCTCTCTGTGCACGCATCTTGTATGCCGAGGTGCCAGATCTCCACCGTCCTACAACACTGATTTCTAGGAAGTGAGCGATGCTGAAGCCAGAGCAAGTTAGACAAAACATGAGCAAGTGGAATTCACTGTTAAACAAGAGTCGAGATTCATCTAGATTTACTATCCCGAAGTTACAAGTTCATCCAAAGAGATAGAAAAAGGGAATTTTACAGAAGAAACATGCAAGTCATCTCTACAAATGTTTTTTTCCTATTTTCCCCACAGTTTTTTTCCTATTTTTTTCCTCCCAAGTGGATATCAAAGAAAAACAACCAAAAAAAAAACAACCCCGAGGACCTCACTGTTGTGTCTGGGGACAGAAATATTTCCTACAGCAGCACTAGAAGTGTATTCCCATCACCGAGTGTCCGTAGCAAGACACTGAGCACATTGGCAGAGTGGCAACCGAGTTGCCAACGTTGGCACTGCTCTGTGGGGCTGCCAGGAGAGGCAGCATCAAGCTGTCACCTCTTCCACCACCCTGCTGACACGTGGATTCCACCAGTCAACACCACAGAGGGACGAGTCTGGCTTTCTCTCCTACATGTAGGAATAGTCGATACGAGAGAGTCGAGCTGTTTTAGACAATAAAAGTGGTAGGGACTATTCTAGAAAATGACAATACACAGCCTCCCAAGACGCTGCCGCTTCCCTGTTGCCTCCAGTTAGCCTCTGTGGTGGAGCTGGGAATGGAGCTCCCCAGGCTGTCTTCAGGTGTAGTTTAAAAATAAAAAAAAACAAATAGCAAAAATAAAAAAAAACAACCAGAAACCATCACATCTCAACGAAGGACAGGGAAATTCTCTTCTCTTTCAAGTCATGACTTGCAGAATATCTACCCGCTCTCTGTACGTCAGAGTTTAAGCGGAGAAGGCAGATACCGACCAGGAAAGGGAATGCTGCAGTGCCTTTACCTCACTGAGCCTCTTCTGTTTTCTCTTACAACTGAATGAAGGGCAGGTTCAGCTCTTGTGCCACCTCAGACCTGCAGTCAAACAGCAACGAACGGGGCGGGGGGGAAAGGGGAGGAAGAGGAGAGGAAAGAATACAAACCTGTGCCACCACGGTCCCTTAGCAAACCAGAACCTTACCTGCGGGCACCTACCTTTCTGCCCGTCTCCCCCAGCACAGTACTCTGAAAAAAAGGCCATTAGACACACCATGCATGACCGCAAAATAATACAGACAGTCCTTTAGAAAGCAAGAGGCCCTAGCACAGCTGCTTGGCTGTCTGGTTGCTCTTACCTCTCGTCCAGTTCCTCTAGCCGGCTCTTCACCGTGTGGGCGTTGTTCTCCTTGGTAATCTTCTGCAGGAGGTAGAAAGTCTGCTGGAACATCCGTAGCAAATACTCCTCAAACTCCATAGGCACGCAGTTCTTAGACATCAGTTCGTTGATGCAAGACATAGCCAAGACGCCGAGTCGGCCCCGCTCCTGTCCCAACACCGAGTTCTGGCTGCTGCCGTTGACAGAAGACATCTTCCGAACCCGGGTGTCGCAGCCAAAGCGGGCAAAGTGGAAAATGGTGGTGAGGAGCGAGGGGGTGATGCTGGTAGACAAAGGGATCCAGCTGAAGAGGTGTGCCAGGCACTCCAGTGCCAGGGAACAGATATATTCGCTGTCCGTGTCCAGGATGGGGATTGGCTGGTTCAACAATTTGGCCGCGCTGGGACTCTGCAACAGGCTACTTAATAGGTCACCTGGGAAACAAAGCAGACATCTCCATCATAAATCAGGGCAATTGCCTTCAAAGAGCGCAGCTGCCAGCCCTACCTATGAAACAAAAGCCACCAGAGCCCCTGGCACTCAGCAAGTTGCCTACAAACATTTGTCTGACATGAACTAGCAGGTTTTTGTAGTCTGGAACTTTCTGAACCTCTGTCTGGATGATCATAACAAGGCCATGGGGTGTACCAGAGGAATTTATGATAAAATCCACTCTCCTCACAAGGTCAAGCACCCTTGATGTAAGTTTACACAAGTTCTCCGGCCCATCACTGAACCTGGGCAGAGCTGCTTCTGCCTGTGCGTGACAGCTTGTGAGGGACCTAAGAGCAGATCTTCTGAGTCCCACCAAAGAGCCTACTTATTACTGTGCCTTTTCTCAGTCACCAAAACCCCACGGCAGGCACACAGCACATTCCTCAGCCTCCAAGCACTCACGTTACAGAGATTTCCAAGACCAGGTTGCCTTTGAAGAATTCCGCACAGCCTCAGGATTTAACCTCCATGAGTTTATCCAGTCTCCAGTTGAAGCCAGATAAATTTAATATTTGCACCATCCTGTGACAGAGTTCCACAGGTGAACTAGACGTTGTGCAGAGATGGTTTGTGTTTGTGGCCTGTCAGCTGCTAGTTTCCTTTCCTATCTCCTGTACCCAAAGTGGGAAAATAAATAAGCTCTTTCCATTCACCTTCTCCATGTCACTCAATAGCGTCCATCACAGCTCCTCGCTCTCACTTTCTTTGAGAGAAAGAAGAGCACTACTTCTCTTGTTACTTACATGGAAGCCATTCAATCATCTTTACTGTCCTTCTACAAAGCTTTCACTTTTACTCTATGCCTATCGACATAGGAAGACCAGAACTGCAGCCGCTACTCAGGTGTAGATGAACCTTAATTCTGTACAGCACCACAGCAGTTAGCTGGTTTTGACTGCTACCAATCCAAGTTTTTGTAGAACGATCTCAAGAAATTAATCCTGGCTATCGAAGGTGAGTTTGAAGCGCATGATTTGGCACAAGATGAGTATTTATAACCCGTATTTGGGCAGAGAGACCCTGACCTGCTTTGCATTTCACCTTCCATTTGCCCAGAGACATGCGAGATCATCTTCTGAGTCTTCAGTCATACCTTTTCACTATTCTGACCACCTCAATGCCTCTTTAATGAGCCCTTCCCCAGGTCTCTAACAAATATGTCCATGAGGAAGCCCCCAGCAGCGCTCCACAGGTGTCCTCACGGCAAGAGGGGACCATTTCCACTACATTTTATCTCCTACCATCCAATTAATCCACAACACAGAGAAATTCCTTATCCTCGATTGCCTTCACTTTCTCAAAAACTTTTAGCAAGAAGTCTTCTTGAAAGCTTTATGGAAATCCAAGCCAACACCACCAGCTGGGTTGGAAGCTGCCCTTCCCCAAACTCGTAGGCTTCCTCATACCACGTGCTGAAAACCCGTTCATCTGCCCTAGGTTACTCAACACACTTCTTGTCCTTGAGTACAAATAGTCTCTTCACCTTTACAAATCCCCAGGCACTCACTTTGTTACAGAATGTAAAGTTCTCCCTGGAAAATCTGAGTATTTTTTTCTCTGAGAGCGAAATGATCCAACACAGTACCGGTACGAAAAAAAACCAGATTATGATTTACCGAGCTAACTCCAAAGTACTCAAAAGCGTGCGTGAAGAACAGATTCCTTTTAAGTCTCCATTTTTCATCAAGATAGATGTTTTATATGACTAAATTTATAACTCAGTGTTATACATTATTGTTATTTGTTTCTCTGCTCCAGGAATTTAAGGCATCACGCTGCTTCAGCCGAATTCGATAACCCTGGACTTAGTCTTATGATTAATACCAGCCTCTGTGGTAACATTCACAACTCTCCGTACGTGACAGTGGAAGAGCTGTTTGCTTTGTGCTTTTACAGGAGCAGATGTGCTTATTTCAAATACCCGCTCCAGCAAACTCCACAAAAATCAATGAGAACCGAAGATTCTTATCTTTTAATCCATGGACACCAGAAACCGCAGGTCCCTGGGACTCACAGCAGTTGGTGTGAACACTTTGCACCAGGTTAAACTACTGAAGCTCAGAATTTAAGGCATTTTAAGTTGCATTTGGTGTCTTTGTGAACAGTTGATACATTTACAGGATGAACAGCCTTCGTGAACCAGGAGAAAGCTCTCAGGGAGGGGTTGGGATGAGGCTGGATCAGCACAAGCAGCAGCAAACAGTTCTGTTACTCATTTGTTTACCGTCAGTGAGTGAATAAGTTTATGACCTGAAGAGAGTTAATGACCTTTGGAAGAAGGGACAAGCCACCCAGGAAGACTACAGGGATGTCCTGAGGTCACACAGAGAGAAAATTAGAAGGACCAAAGAGCAACTAGAAATTAATTTGGCTTCTGATGTTAAGGACAATAAAAAAACATTCTATAAATACATCAAGCAATGAAAGGAGGACTAAGGATAATCTCCATCCTTTAATTGACAGGGCAGAAACATAGTGACAAAGGGTGGGGAACTCAATGCCTTCTTTGCATTCTCAGTCTTTAATATCATCATTTCCAGTGGTCCTGGCTAACTGGGGAGGTCCCAGTTGACAGGAGGTTCGCAAATGCGATGCCCATCCACAAGAAGGGTTGGAAGTAGGGAACTTCTTCCCTCTTCGGAGTTCCCTCAGAACTCCAAACTGGGGAACTCCAGGCCTGTCAGTGTGACCTCAGTGCCAGGGAAAGTTCTGGAGCAGATCACCCCAAGTGCCATCATGTGGTACATGCAGGACCACCAGGGGATCAGGCCCCCTCAGCATGGGTTCATGAAAGGAAGGTCCTACTTGATCAATCTGATCTCCTTAGTGGATGAGGGAAAGGCTGTGGATGTCTACATGGACTTTAGTAAAGCCTCCGACACAACTTCCCACAGAATTCTCCTGGAGAAACTGGCTGCTCGTGGCTTGGATGGGCACACGGTTTCCTGGGTGAAAAACTGGCTGGAGAGCCAGGGCCAGAGGCTGGTGGTCAATGGATTTAAATCCAGCTGGCAGCTGGTCACAAGTAGTGTTCCCCAGGGCTCAGTGCTGGGGCCAGTTCCCTTTAATATCTTTATCAATGACCTGGACAAGAGGATCAAGTGTACCCTCAGTCAGTTGGGTGGGAGTGTTGGTCTGCTGGAGGGCAGGAAGGCTCTGCACAGGGATCTGGACAGGCTGGATCAATTGGTCAAGACCAACAGTGTGAAGTTCAACAAGGCCAAGTGCCAGGCCCTGTGCTTGGGTCACCACAACCCCATGAACACCACAGGCTTGGGGCAGAGTGGCTGGTGCTGCCCAGTGGAAAGGGACCTGGGGGTGCTGGCCAACTGCTGGCTGAACATGAGCCAGCAGTGTGCCCAGGTGGCCAAGGCGCCCACCAGCATCCTGGCCTGTGTCAGGAACAGTGTGGCCAGCAGGACTGGGGCTGTGATGGTCCCCCTGTACTTGGCACTGATGAGGCCCTACCTCAAGGGCTGTGTCCAGTTTTGGGCCCCTCACCACAAAAAAGACATTGAGGGGCTGAAACGTGTCCAGAGAAGGGCAACAGAGCTGGGGAGGGGTCTGGAGAACAAGTCTTGTGAGGGAGCTGGGGGTGTTCAGCCTGGAGAAAAGGAGGCTGAGGGGAGACCTCCTCGCTCTCTCCAGCTCCCTGAAAGGAGGGTGTAGCCAGGGGGGGTTGGTCTCTTCTCCCAAGGAACAGGCCATGGGACAAGAGGAAACGGCCTCAAGTTGCACCAGGGGAGGTTTTGGATGGATATTAGGAAAAAAATCTTCATTGAAAGGGTTGTCAAACATTGGAAGAGGCTGCCCAGAACAGTGGTGGAGTCACCATTCCTGGGGGTATTTAAAAGCTGGGCAGATGTGGTGCTGAGGGACATGGGTTATAGGTTGGTTTGGCAGCATTGGGTTAACGGTTGGACTTGATGATCTTAAAAGTCTTTTCCAACCTAAGCAATGCTATGATTCTGTGAATATGCCTCAAGGAGGGATTCATCAAGTAAAGAGCTATAAATCATGCAAAGACCACATTTGGAGGCTGAGAGATTATTGCTGAGTGAATTCTATACGGATGCAATAACGCAAATGTTTCTGAGCATAGACATTATCAGAGTTCCTTTGCCTAAGTGGTAGGAGAAATGAGTTTAACAATGTCTTCAAGTGCTATTTAAAAACTATGCAAGACTTGCAAGTAACCATTTCACTTTGCTTCCCTGTGCGAAAAAAGGAAGCATAGACTTTCCCAGTTCTGAAAGAGATTTTGGCTCTGGCGGAAGATATTAAACATTTAGAGGGACTCTGAAGCTTATTTTGCCTTTTGGACCACCTTTAATTTCACCTGAATGTAAAGAGAAAAGGGTGGTGGCCTCATCTAAGCAACAAAAAAGTTGAAGTGTCACCAAGTAACCAGGAATACTTTGCTGCATGAATGAGACTCAGATGGAACAAGAGATTTGGTCGGCTTACAGGTTTCACCAATTTTAAAGACAGAGAAACAATTAACGTGTCCAGGGCAGAATTTCATGGCAGAGTTTCGCTAAACCCATGTTGGCCCCATAGTTCACCCTTCCAATCATGCATTCATCTCCGCCTGGAGAGTGTCAAGAGGACAGGGCCAGTCTTTTTTCAGTGGTGCCCAGGGACAGGACAAGAGGGAACGGGCACAAACCTGAACACAGGACGTTCCATCTCAACATGAGGAGGACCTTCTTTCCTGTGAGGGTGGCAGAGCCCTGGAAGAGGCTGCCCAGAGAGGTGGTGGAGTCTCCTTCTCTGGAGACATTCCAACCCCACCTGGACATGTTCCTGTGGGACCTGCTCTGGGTGACCCCGCTCTGGCAGGGGGTTGGACTGGATGATCTCCAGAGGTCCCTTCCAACCCCATAGCATTCTGTGACTCTATGTGCAATGCCGTGACTTTAAAGCTACTTTAGCAACCCCACCAGGGCTCTTACTCCACTCTGTGAATCCTTCCACCGATCATACCACCAAAGAGCAACCCAAGGGGCATTTGGTTAATAAAGAAAATAAAGAAAGAGAGTCCTTGACAAAATACAGAGAGTGAGCAAGTAGCAGGCAAGAGGGAGGCGCTCAGTGCTCTTCCTTTTTGACTTCAAGAGCTTGAAGCACAATCAGTTTTAACATGGAGAGAGTAGTTAAGACAGAACACAGAAAAAAAAACCAACACAAAGTTTCAAATAAATGAGTTTGCACCATCAGGACCCAATGAAATTAAGCCTGAACTTCTAAAGGAACTGCCAGTGTAGTCTTAATTACTAGGAATTATCTGGAAAATATGTTGTGTGAGAAGTTTGTTTGTTTTCCCTGAAAGGGGAGAAAGGAAAGGCCCAGAACTGCAGCACATTTTCACTGTGAGAAATACAACCTGAAGTCACAAGGTGAACGCACAGGTGGATGTAAAGCTGCCTCAGCACAAGCACCATCCAGCCATTCCCCCAGGAACTGAGAGGACACCACGAACAGGCTTCCACTGACCATCACCCCAGAGTTCATCCCACTGTTCTTTGGAGGTTTTTATTCCAACTCTAGACAACAAAATACATTTTCTGGGCTGTATCAGTTTACTAGCACCTCAGAATAAACCAGCATTATTTCCCCCCCCAAGATAATTGTGGAACCAGCTGTTCATGGTGCAGCACCCCCTCCTGCAGGCATGGCCTCGGATGTGCCTGCACTATCCAGCATCTTCTGGAGCAATTCAAGCTGTTCCGTACAAATACAGCATCATTAATGGCCACAGGGGCACTTCCTACTGACAGCTGATACTAACATAAATCAGCTTTTTGCTGTGGAAGACCCCAATCTTACCCAAAGTCGCACCAAAGCATGGAGGCTCTTGCTGCCAGGGTGGGTGAGGCTGGAATTCCTGCTCTCTCCAAGCAGCACGTCTACTCTTGCCAATTGATACTACAAGTTCTTTTCTATTAATATATTTTTTCCCTGCAAACATTTGCTAGCTACAGCAAACTCCAAGGAGATATTCCTTCCCATTTGAGTTGATGTTTTGTATATAAATACACAAGTGTCTTAAGCTCTTCTACAGGAAAGCAGCACTTGAAGTGCAGCTCCAACTTAACTGTGAAAGTTTTAACACTAACCAAAACATTAAGGAAAGCTTATCACAGGCAGCTGTCTTCAGCTGACTAGTGCTATCTGGCCACAAGGAAGTGATCTGCTGCTCTCAATTAACTGTTTAAGGTCCCTCAGACAAGGGAGCGAGACAAAAAGTACAAGATACAACTGTGTTAACTCACAGAACACACTGTACCTTGGTATCAGTATGACCCTGCAGAAAGAGGTATCAGATCCATGAGGGTTTCATCTTCTATGATTCTCCCCATGCACAATTGGTTATTGCAGGTTTCCAGATCCTAAACCCTTCTTTTTTTGTTTTCTTGTTCAAAGCAGACAGAGCTTTTAAACAAAATATTGATTTCACTACATCACAGTATTTTTTTCTCGCTTGGTTTTCCAAGAGCAGGAAAAAAGACCCCACGTGCTGCTGGACAACTTTTGGGTGAGCTCAACGTTATCAACGATCCATGTTCCATCAAGGCACCAAGATCACTGGTAGTCACCAAGATCAGCTTTATGCCTGGGGTGACCCTCTACATCCACCCCCTTATTTAGCCTTAACGGGATAAGTGACATGTGCTCCAATGACACGGACATGGAAATATATTCTCCACTTTGCAGGTAACCAAGAAATACGCATGTAAATGAGTTTAGATCAGATAAACACCCACGCAAAAGACTGACAGCAATAGGTATAAAACAAACTTTCACAATAAATACGCACAAAGTCCTAGCCATGTGTTTTGGGGGTTTTTGTCTGTTTTTAATTAGGGTTTCCGCTTTGCTCCACTCCGTTTTTTGATGTGCTTATAGCCGAAATTCATAGCTGATAATGCCAGCTTACTGCATTGACACTTCAGAAAGTTTGTTGCCACCAGAGGATAAGAAGCTATAGCTGAGACCTTCAAGGAGGTGGCATTTTCAGTGGGACACCCCCTGCAGTGGGAACTGGTTCTTCAGGTGAGGTTTGCCTTTCCAACCACAAATGTGTTGGGCCTAGGAAGAGCTCTCAGAAAGGGTTAATACAAAAGGTTACACAGTCAAGGAAGAGATCTGTGTCTGATACTGCAAGTTAAAGTACATGGAAATAATATCTTGGAGCTTAAATACAAGTATTGAGCTTCCGTCCTTACCACTTTCTCCTGACGTTGGGGATGGTGGTGGAGTGGCAGCAGTAACGCTGTGTTTGTCCCAGATGCTCTCCAAAATACCTGGCCAAAGAGACATTTTTCAGAACAGGCTGCTAAAAGACAGCTTGATCAATCAAACATACCAGAGACAGCAGGAGATTGTCAGCAGAACACATCGTTAGCGCTCTGAAAAGGAACACTGTCTTCTCCTACTGAGCCCAAGGAGATTACCAAGTGCTTTTACACACAATCATAGAATCATCATAGACTGGTTTGGGTGGGAAGGGACCTTAAAGCCCACCCAGTGCCACCCCCTGCCCTGGCCAGGGACACCTCCCACCACACCAGGTTGCTCCAAGCCCCCTCCAACCTGCCCTTCAACCCCTCCAGGGATGGGGCAGCCACAGCTTCTCGGGGCAACCTGGGCCAGGCTCTCACCACCCTCACACCAAACAAGTTCTTCCCCACATCTCAGCTCCATCTCCCCTCTTTCAGGGTCAAACCCTTCCCCCTCCTCCTAGGGCTCCCCTCCCTCATCCAGAGTCCCTCCCCAGCTTTCCTGGAGCCCCTTGAGGGACTGGAAGGGGCTCCAAGGTTTCCCTGGAGCCTTCTCTTCTCCAGGCTGAACCCCCCCAACTCCCTCAGCCTGTCCTCCCAGCAGAGGGGCTCCAGCCCTCCCAGCATCTCTGTGGCCCTCCACTGGACTTGTTCCAATGGGTCCATGTCCTTCTTGTGCTGAGGACTCCAAAGGTGGACATAGTATGCCAATCTCAATCCCTCTTCATAAGAAGGGGGACATATTTGGCTATACAACTGCTCTGCTGCACAACCCCATTCGCAGCAAGCTGTCCCAAGTGCCTGAGGGTAGAAATGAGTGTTCAAACTGCGGGAGCAGCCACGACATCACCCACGTGTTGCTTCACCGAACGCAGAATGTGCAATCCTGCCAGCATCTTAGGGTGGTGACGGAGAACTTTTATTTCAACACTACAAGCGCCGTAACTCGTACCTGTGAGGAGCCCAAGCACTGTTTGCACCTGGTCCAGGAGCAGCTTGCGCAGCTCTTCTTTCCGGGCCACGCTAAGGTCCTCCCGTGGACACGCCAGTTCTTCCGAAGTAGTTTTCAACATGATCAGTCCCAGAGGAGTGGTGACGGGAGACTGAATTAACTGAGAGGAGAACACAGGCGTGTAACACACAATGGTAACGTTCCACAAAGCCACCAGCCAACAAGCAGGGGGTCAGTAACGCTACGAGGGGTTTGTAAGCTCTGCAGGACGGAAGGATTATCAGTTCCCACAGTCTGCAGCGCTGCACATTGAGGGAAGAGAACTGCAAGCACTTGATTTCCTGAGACATTAATCTACGGTGTTGCAACAGTTCAAGCACCATGGGAATCCCTGGGGTTTCACGACAGCTTTCATAATGTCATTGCACACGTTCTCTGTTCCAGCATGTTTACCAGTAACAGTTTGTTCCTACTCTTCACTGCCTTCTGCTGCCATCATCGCTTCTCAGAATCGCCTCAGCACCGGCGGTTTCACCACGTAACGGGGCTGCGGCTGCAGCCACACTCCTGTCAGGAGCCTGTGCCATCAGCCAAGGGCTTTCCCATTAAAAAACCTATCCCTTCCCATAGAAAGAGCTTCAGCCGATATCAGATGGCACCAGAACACAGCTAAGGGATCCCACCTCTCCTCGCATCTCCATCGCCTCTCATTTACCCTAAAAAGAGTGACGTCCACCGTGGATGGAACGCACAGGAATAGGACCAGAGAAAGCAATGATTTTCGCCTCCGTTAGCCGCAGGGATATTAAAGACTCATTCAAGTGGGACAACGTTTTATTTTCAGCTGGAATCCAGCCCTGCTCTTCTCTGCTGACCTGGAACATCCAAAATGATTTATGCTCTATTCCCTCTGGGAGAAAAAGCCTAAAGCCAATCACAGTTTCTACAAGTAATCCTTGAAGTCGCAAATTCTGTAAGGCAGCCTGACTTTGGTCCTTATCTCACTGTCCCACCAAACCAGAGACAGCCCGAGTTAATATTGCTCAGGACACACAGTTTGGTGAAATATATAGAAAAAAAGAGTCCATCTGAAAGCTCTCAGTCTAGATTTACACGAGCTTGGCTTTCAGACAGGAAGCACGATGCTACAGGAGCAGACAGAAAGGAAATTAAATAAAATACACAACTCATTAGTAAATTACAGAAAGACTTAACATCTCCTCTCAGAATATCTTCTCATGAAACCAGGAAATTTAGCATTACTTGAAGTGCCAGGGCATCATAATGTTAAACAGATTTTATACCTCTAAGAAAGCAGCACTTTCTATGTAGAATCACTGGTTTTGCATCATGACAATACCATAGTCCAAGTTACTTTTCCTGTCCATCCCTCCAGTGGTTCAGTAGAAGTTTTAAAGCCTACTTAGAGTATTCGGATACGATTTAATGTTAAAGAATCAAACTTTAAATGATGTTTCAAATTGTCAATGTTCAAATGATCTCAGAAGAAAGTCCTGAGAGAGGACTCATCTGCAACTCTAAAAGCAAGAATTCTGCTCCTGTGCTACTCTTCATTATTTTGAGGTCTTGGAGTTCAGTATTAGTGTTTATCTTCCACTCTCTCTGAACGTTTTTGGAAGGTGTCTGCTATAGAAATTAATTTATGGGAACATTTTCTTCTGCAGCTGAGTTCACCAGGAGAGGCTTAAGGAAAAATAGGTACCCAAAGTGGGCTCTGCAATCACTTAAGAGAACCTCCAAAGTGCTAGAAAGGCAAGTCGGAGCTCAGAAAGCATTTCAATTGCAGATCAGGTGAAATGAAAGCCAAAACTCTAAGTGGAGACAGTTGTCTCTGACGACTTATTGTCAAATTGACAATTCAGGAAAAAAACTGCAGCATGTGACACTAGGTGATTACAGAGAGCTATCCCAAAAGAGATTGTATCAATTAGGAACAAGCTGTGTACGCCAAGTTAGCATTTTTTGTTTAATCTTGCAATTAATACTAGATCAATTTGTCGTAACAAATAAAGTCCTGACACTCGGGGACTTTGATTTTTTTTTTTTTTGAAAACAACAGCCTTGTGGCTCATCTGTGGGCAGAGCTGCATTCAAATCATGTCATTATGCCAGCAGAAAACATCTGTGCAGCGCTTCAGCTTACACCCAGCTTCTTTAAGCCCATTATGAGCAATTTTGAAGAGAACTGGAACCCAAAGAGGAGGTTTGCCTAGTTTGGCTCCAGCAGTAGCGGGCCATCAGCCTGGCTCAGGCTTCACTGTGGCAATGCTGAATTAGAACCAATATTCACACTGATGGCACTGTCTCAGCCAGGATCCTCAAATACATACCCCGGAGTCCCTGTAAAACCTCTTAAACATCCCAACAGCGTCCCAGTAGGGACTTCATACAATGGGGTGCCAAGGATTTTGGGGTATCTTTGGCTATTTGGTGAAAAATCTCCAACAGCCACAGGCAGAACCTTCACTTTTGAGAATCATCCAGTGATACACCCATATTTTTACCGACTTTTTTCTTTAAAAAACAACCCACAACCCCTACATTTTCAAGAACCACCCCTAAATTTTTAAAATTCAAAGGGCCTGCTGCATAGTATTGTTCCTTTGTCAAAAAACTTACAATGCTAGAAAGAAATGTAACACGTAGGAAGCCAAAGGTAATTTGCAAAATTAAATAGGAAAAGGAATTTAAGAAGTAACTTTATTTTTCATGTAATTAGTCTTTGTCGAGGGAAACCACTACTCAAGGAAACAAAATAATGTCGTGCTGTGAATGAAATCACGTTTTGCCTTTAGAAACTTCTTACCTGCAAGATGTTGGTGAAAAAGTCATGGTAGAACATGGGCCAGTCTTGCCGGCCGATATCCACGATGACTTTGCAGAGCTTGTTCCTGATGAAGTAAGGCAGGGTTTTATGGTGAGCTAACAGGAGCTTGGGCAGGCAGCTGCGGATCTCCATCTTGTCTTGAGATGGGACCCCGAGCCACATCTTGTTGATGAGGTTCTGGAAGAGAAAGAGACACCCCAAATGAGCTCATTTAGGCATGCTAATGTCACAGTGCTTCACTTCAGTTGAAGTGTTAGGTGCCTGAATGGGATAACCTTAAAGATACCAGGACCTGAAGGAAAGCACGGTCAGTAAAAACTTAAAAGACCTGCATATGATGGGGTTCAACCTTCTGTGCTGCCAGGGACAGACCTGTAGACAAGGAAAGCAGCAGCTATTAGCAGGTTAAACAGAAGACCTGTTGGAGTGGGGCCAGAGGAGGCCCCGGAGACGCTGGGAGGGCTGGAGCCCCTCTGCTGGGAGGGGGGGCTGAGAGAGGTGGGGGGGGTCAGCCTGGAAAAGAGAAGGCTCCAGGGAGACCTTGGAGCCCCTTCCAGGCCCTCAAGGGGCTTCAGGAAAGCTGGGGAGGGACTCTGGATGAGGGAGGGGAGCCCTAGGAGGAGGGGGAAGGGGTTGACCCTGAAAGAGGGGAGATGGAGCTGAGATGTGGGGAAGAACTTGTTTGGTGTGAGGGTGGTGAGAGCCTGGCCCAGGTTGCCCCGAGAAGCTGTGGCTGCCCCATCCCTGGAGGGGTTGAAGGGCAGGTTGGAGGGAGCTTGGAGCAGCCTGGTCTGGTGCAAGGTGTTGGGACTGGATGGTCTTTAAGGTCCCTTCCAAGCTGAACCATTCTGTGATTCTATGTTTCTGTTTTGTTAGAGTTCTGACACAGGCTCACTGGGCAAAGAGCTGCAATTTAAGTCCAGGACCAACCCTGACACCTTTAACGACACGTAGAGGTGAGTGTGTACAGACTGAGCTTGGCAGAACAAGAACAGCTTAACAGAGGGCAAACCCTGAACCAGTAACTAACTTGGAACAAGCTCTGGTACCTAATGGGGCAACCGAAGACAGCGATGGCTCAACCTGCTGAACAAAACTCCCTGAGTGTAGGGACAAGCTCTAAGAAAAACCCCCAAACACACCCCCACCACCACAGCTGCAGATTTGTGGAAGCCCTCCACAAACAAAGAGCTGAGTTTCACCAATGATGGGTTTCAATGCCCCAGAAATTGCTACCAAGACCTCTTTGAATACACCAGCATCTCTATTAACTGCCAAGTGACAGCCACCAGCACCTTACTGATCTGGGGTTTTATTAACTGGTTTTGGGTCAAGCAGGACTAGTTGGCATGCATATAGACTATTTCCACTATCTTTTAGCCCTGGACACCTCGATTTTCCCCTTTAAAGGGGAAACATAGTCTTGTATGAAGCAGAAGAAAACAAAAGAGGGGAAGAAAGTTCAGCTTCAGATGACTCTGGTGCCAGCCGGGTCTCCTGAAGCGAAGCTGGAAGGTCACCAGAGCCACTGCTTCGCAGTGAGAGGGCACCATTTTACCAGAAAGCTTTAAGTCCGCTTCAAACCGGACAAAATCCATAAGAAAGCAGAGTCACAAATTGCTTTCCTGCTCTGCTACGATCCCATTTAGGGGCTCTGGAGCATTAGGAGCTGAGCCTCCCCAGATAACTCCCCGTCTATGTCCATCTGCAGGCACACAGCTCCGAGAACCCAAAAGCAGGAGCTGCTGCAAAGTGGTTTGTTGCAGAAAATGGAAGATTATTTATAGTCCAAGCAGATCCAATTCACAGTACGGACGTGCTGTACAGAGGTTCCAGTTCACAGTGTAGAGGTACAGAGGTATATTTATACATTAAGTGCCTCAAAGAGGTTTCTTTTGGGGTTTTATCACAGAGGAGATCCAGAAGCATTGCTTAAAAGCAACAATGACCCAAACAAATGAAAGTTCCTTGAGAACCAGAGTTTCAAAAGCTGCAATAAAACTGGAAGATGCTTTAGCTTTAATATTCATGCTTTAATCCCTGCTGAGTTTTGTCCTACTCGTTTGACCTGGAAGTGGCAGCTTTCTCCAGCCGTGAGACGTTTAGGGGAAGATGTTCTCTTCTCCAAAAGGAAGAAGTGAAAATGGTTCACCTGGAAGGGGGCTGTGGATTTTTATCCTAGATCCACTTTTAACTTCCTAGACATGCTAGAAAATATACCATTCTCGGGAAGTTCTGGGAACAATCCTTGTGTTTATACAGTCTTCATCTACGTATAGTTGAGGACTGATGAAGGTGCAGACTAGGACAGACGACGAGGAGCAGCCAAACACGCAGCACCACAGCAGTTAACTTTGGAAATTCAAGCTCCTCAGTGGAGAGATGCCCATCTCTCGGCTGAGCCATGGACTCACATCCCTCACTCTACGCTTGGATAGTGATTTCTTTGTTCTGCTTAGCTTGGGCACAAATATTTTGTTAGTACAACTTTCCCTCCCTCCTCCATAGAAGCAGAGGCTCAGTAATCACACATGTTTTCCTCTTCACAAAAATCAGTTTAATTATGGCAGGCTGCTGCTGTGAGACATCCATCCCCAGAGCAGGGAACAAATCCCATATATTTTGTCATGATTAGCCCTTTTTGAGAGGAAGGCAAACCAGATCGAGCCCAGACTCCCTGTGCAAGCTCAGATCAGTAAAGCGAACATTTTAAGTGAAGATGACAACAACAACATCATGGATAATTTGGCAAAATAACACACCTTTTAAGAACAGACTTGTTTGCTCTATCTAAAGAGTGGCACACTGGGAAGGATATAAACCCCTCTGGTTTAGGAGCACAGCTCAGACAGGAAGATGATGTAGAGGCCACCAAAGACCAGGGTGAGGTGTGACACGGACCCAACCCCAGGACATCATTAGGGCAAGACACTGCCCTGGTCACTGAGAAACCAGTTGATAAAACAGAGCAGTTCACAGAGCACTTTTGTTTTCTTCCAATAGACACACAGATCAATATTTAGGCTTTTAACCGTAACTTTGTTCTTTTATAAATCGGTAAAGAGTGGGATGTGGTCTCTCTGAAAGAGACTTTAATGCTACAGCCAGCACGTAAGCTTGTGGGATGTAGTTCAAGAGCATCAACCATAGCTACGAGACCGTCAGAAAAATAAAAGCAACTTTGTCTTCCCTTTTAGCACTAAAGTTTGCAGGAGCTAGCATCAGGTAGCCACGCACATACTTCTGACCATAAAAAGAGTATAAAAAGCAATAACTCTCTTAAAAGCATTGTACAGAAAACTCAAAGCAGCCTCTGAAACTGTAGGCAACTTGTACTTAGAGATGCCAGGAAATTAATTCTTCAATTTGTGTACAAAGATTCGTATTCTCCTACTCTCAGCCTGCCATTAAGCAGCCTCTCTAGGAGAGAGCAATAAAAGCCTCCTTTATCACCGTACTCACTAGGACTGCCGATCTAGACAAACATTTTCAAATAAAATCGATGGCCGTATAAAACTGTACCAGGCAGAAAAGGCACTGAGCAGGGAACGGCGCACGTCTTACCTCAAACACCGTCAAACTATACATCATTACATAGTCGTTTCTGGTACTTGACAGGAAATAGAGGCAGAATCTCCAGGCTCCTATCTGCTGGGCAAAGTTATTTAAAAGCTCCTCTGAAAAAAAAATAATAATAAAGTATTAAAAAATATATATTAAAATTCTGAAGCTGTAAAAAAAAAAAATTCCTTAACAATGTATACTGGTAGCACAGTAACACACTGAGCGTGGAAGAAACCCCACGTTCAGGGAATGGCTAAAACAACCTGGAGGAGGGGGGAAAAAAAAGAAATAAAATAAAATCACACTCCAGCATCCTAAAAGCGATCTAACAATAGGATTTAATGAAAACAAAATAGCTATGTCATTTGAGAATGCGGTTTTAACATAAATACTACACCAGACTAATAGCTGAATATTAAAGGAAAATCACACAAAAATTATATTATGAGCATTGCCATTTTATTTATGAAAGCCAAATGCTGGGTGGGATAGCAGGTCACTGGGAAAGACCGGGGGTACTTCACATCACACACAGCATTATAAAACACCTTTGTTGTAGGTCACTTATCAAAAAGCTCTCCAAACACTTGAGTTCAGGGTTTGGTCACCTCACATCAAGTGACCACATGGCCCCAAATGTACCCCCATGTGGCAAACGTGGCAGAGGGAAAAGCTGCAAGTGCTGCTTTACAGGATAACCAGATTTAAACTTTCATCAATTGACTTCTTTCCTGCAATTTAAGCAGGAAAATGGGGGATGATGAAAGCTTTTACCTTTTCCACAGCAGGAGATCTCCACAACAGGGGAAAAAAACTGAACAAACTTCCCTAGTTGCTTATTCTTTATTTTCAAGAATCATAGAATTACCTAGGTTGGAAGGGACCTTTAAGATCATCTAGTCCAACCATCAACCTCACTCCAATAAAACCTAACACTAAACCATGTGACTAAGCGCTATGTCAACCCATCTTTTGAACACCTCCAGGGATGGTGCCTCAACCCCTTCCCTGGGCAGCCCATTCCAAGGCTTAATAACCCTTTCTGTGAAGAAGTCTTTCCTAATATCCAATCTGAACCTCCCCTGGAGCAACTTGAGGCCATTTCCTTTTGACCTATCCCTTGTTCCTTGGGAGAAGAGACCAACCCCCCCTGGCTACACCCTCCTTTCAGGGAGCTGGAGAGAGCGAGGAGGTCTCCCCTCAGCCTCCTTTTCTCCAGGCTGAACACCCCCCGCTCCCTCAGCCTCTCCTCATAAGACTTGTGCTCCAGACACCTCCTAGATTGTGGGAGAAGTCTTTCACACTTTTGGCACTGAAGTTACAGAGATGACAGGAGTTGGAGAACAAAAGCAAACAGCCTATTTACAGCCATTAACCATAGGTTCAAGAAGCCAATCTAGAGCACTCGTAAGATCTCCACTGGCTTTCAGAAGGACATGTTCAATAAAACCAGCCGAAATGAATTCTCCCTGCTTATTCCCACTTGCCATTTCACATTAACTGGGACAGTCTTTTGCTTTCCCTTCTCAATGCTGGACAAATCTGAAGTCCACGCTCCATCTCTAGGCAGAAGGTAGAGGTTTTCCAACCTAGGCAATTCCATGATTCTATGAGTCCAGGCTGTGCAGTTCAACAATGAACAGGCAGAAAAAAAGGTCACATCCTTCTACCTCAATCAACTTCTTACCCTTAAGAAAAAACTCCATCTCCGTGCTCACAGCAGGAGACAGTTACCAGAATATTAATTATCTCTAGGACCTGCCACAAGCAGAAAAGGCTGAGATGCCAGTTTGGTACCAGAAAGAGCACTTTCATTGGCTATACTTTTTGACATGACCAAGTCACATCTGCTGAGGTCTACAGGCAGAAAAAAAGCAAAGGGGACCACCCTTTAAAAGTGGCATGAACTCACCTATCTCGCGTTTCCGCTCGTTCGTTGTGCAATTGTGGAAGAACTCTGTCATTAGACTCTCCAAAGCCCGTAGCGAGGCGTCTTCAGATGCCTGGGAACGACATTGGGAGGGAAGGGTTAAAACTGACTTGCACTCTGATTTGCACTCAGGAGGTTGGTATAGTCCATGTCCCAGATGCACCTAAAGCCCAACAAGAGCACCAAGTTCAGGTGGAAACCAAAATAATTTGGAATTTAAATTCTAATCTGCTCACCGGGGTCACGTAGCCACAAGATTTGTCCACTGCGAGTGAAAGCTTTGGGCACTGAGGACCATTTCTTCTGCTGCATTAAATAATGAAACCAATATAGAACCATAGAATGGTTTGGGTTGGAAGGGACCTTAAAGCCCATCCAGTGCCACCCCTGCCCCGGGCAGGGACACCTCCCACCACACCAGGTTGCTCCAAGCCCCCTCCAACCTGCCCTTCAACCCCTCCTGGAACTTATGAGAAGTTTCTTCTTTTCTAGTTTTTTTTGGTGGCATTTAGTAATTTTAAGTAATTTAGTAATTTTAATTAATTTTAATTTAGTAATTCTAATTTTAAGTAATTTAATTTTAATAATTCTCACAAAGACAGCAAGTTCACCTGAAGCTGCTTTCAGATGTTTGGAGTTAATAAATTTTTTGGAGATAACAAATCTTTGAGGGGACTCCTGGCACCTATTCCTATCTTGGCCTCAGTGCCACACGCTGCCCCCCACAACACCAAAGGTGCTCAGGAGGTAGCAGCTTGGAAGATTAAGGAATTTCCAGCACTTTGAAAAGCAATATACAAGTATTCGGCAATTTCAATCAAAAAGAACATCCCCCCATCCCCAAATCCAGCTCTTATTATTGGAATTCATCAGTTCTATGGCTCAGCATCTATATATCTTAAAAACAACGATCAAAATTACTATGCAGCCATTGCAAGGTCACTATAGTCTTGCAAACCTCTGGAGTTGGGGTGATTTTATTCTAGTAAGGGCTCACTCTGCTGTGCCACACTCCCCTTACAGTCCGAGCCTGATAATGGATCGCTGTTCAAAACTACTGCTACGGTACCCACCACGCCATTAGTCATTCCTCTAATGTTTTCAGCACACGCTATCAATAATAAATGCATCAAGATTCAAGCCCCGACCTTCCCCTGCGCAGAAACAAAGCAAGCCATTAAAGAAAACTGAAAGTTCTGCCTCCAAAAAATAAAAGCAGAAACTGCCAGTCCTGGGTTCTGTCTCCTGCAGAGAGATGAGCCAAGGAGATAACTTGCAGAAAGACCACGGGCTTCTGCTCATTCCCATTCCCCACAGAGCGGTTTCTGCAAGGACCAGGTGGCAGGACATCTTCCTCAATCAGCCTGGGCTTGGAGTAACTCCCCAGGAGAACCAACAACTCAACACAACACCCTGGGAAGACACGTTAAGCTCTGTCCTCCAAGCAACTGGAAGTGGACGCTCTGTAGGAACACCACACATTCTCAATTACTTCATAAAGGAACACCGGATTTCATCCTACCTTTTCTCTCCCTTGTCCCCTCTGTTTTATTTCTCAAAACCTGCTCTAGAAAGCAAGGACTATTTTAGCAAGAAACATTATTAGTAGGAAATTGGCTTAAAATAACCTACAATCAAATCAAAGCCAGCTTAAGCAAGATCAAGCACCCGTTATCACTCCTTTAATCCATTTATACACAGTCCCTGCCAACAGTCCCTTGCACTCCAAACCTCCCCTTCAGCCAGGTCCTCCTCTCACCAGCCACCAGTTCCCAGCTAATGGCAGCATGGTGGGTAAGAGCCTCACTTAAAAAAAAAAAAAACAAAAACAAAAACAAACAAACAAAAAAAAAAACACCAACAAAAACCAAACCCATATTTGATTAAGTGGAGTCCTTAATGACATTAGGATACAGCCACACTGCCATTCTTATGCATTTCTTTTTGGGACGTTGCACAATGCTGCATGTTCCTCCATAACCTCCTTGTTCCCATCTAGATCCAGAAATCCACATCCAACATTTTCACAAATCCCTGCAGTTTCCTTCTCTGCTGGATTCTCACCAGCAGCTTCTGATGGCAAACCCTCAAAGAGGAGTCTCCCCAACATGGGGCAGATCAACTTGATGCAAACTCCTCTCTGAGTAGCACTGCTCTCCCATTCCATCCCATCCCTCCACTGGCCAAGATCAAGATCACCTCGATTCACAGAGAATTGTCAGCTCTTCACACAGGAATGGCAGGGCTCAGTCATTTTCGGATAGTTAATTCGATCCTCTAGGAAGAGTAGTTGAGATAAGTCAATTTTTTTCCAAGATTAAAGATTTATTTCCTACTTTTGGAAATAAATTGCAGAGTTCTCATAAACCTTGAGCACCTGACGTGTCCTCCGCTGACTTCAAACTGCCTCGGCACTGAGGTTTTCAAGATGACAGAGCCTACTCCTAGGAACACCCTTCATCTTTTCTATCAAAACACCGCTATCACAATGTTCGATGTCTCAGAAACAAAACAGAAAACAGAGCTCAACGCAAGCGTTTCATGTAAAAAGCCCAGGCTGGCCAGAATCCAAGGCCAACTTGGGCAGAACGAAACAGCCTGACCTCCAAGATTGTTTTCTTCTCCTATTTGACTTCTCCCGGCTGTTCCGGAGGTTTGGCCAAAGGAAGGTGGAGCAGCACAAATTGTCTGAAGTAATCAAAACCCAGCCCAGGCCGGGCTCTGCCAACAGGAGAGCCTCCCAGATCCATCCTCCTCCTCTGCTCTGCCCTGGTGAGGCCACATCTAGAGCACTGGGTCCAGTTCTGGGCTCCCCAGTTCAAGAAGGACAGGGAACTGCTGGAAAGAGTCCAGTGGAGGCTACGAGGATGATGAGGGACTGGAGCATCTCTCTGCTGAGGAAAGGCTGAGAGCCCTGGGGCTGTTCAGCTGGAGAAGAGCGGGCTGAGAAGGGATCTCATCGATGCTGAGCAATATCTAAAAGGCGGGTGGCAAGAAGATGGGGCCAGACTCTTCTCAGTGGTGCCTGGTAACTGGGCAAAGGAATTTCCATCTCAACATGAGGAAAAACTTCTTTGAGGGTGCTGGAGCCCTGGAAAAGGCTCCTCAGAGAGGTGGTGGAGTCTCCTTCTCTGGAGACATTCAAACCCCACCTGGACACGTTCCTGTGGGACCTGCTCTGGGTGACCCTGCTCTGGCAGGGGGTTGGACTGGATGATCTCCAGAGGCCATGATCTCCAACCCTGATCAGCCTGTGATTCCCCCGGTGCTATCTGATGGCCACACCAAGTACACCCCGATAAACAAGGGGAGTTCTGCATTTGCTAATGCCTCTCGGGTATTCCTCAAGTTAACAGTTCCTGGAGCATGAGGTAATCACCCACCTTTCAAGCAGAGGCTCTGATAAGTGGGTCATTGAGATAAGGAGGACACACGCTGCTGGAGAACTGCAGAGGAAATTTACTGTACCTGTACCCAGATAGGCCAGAAAGCAGATCATCTAAGCGAGGCCATAAGAATGAAAGTAGAGCTGTCTGTAGGACCTGGCTGTACTATTTCCAGCTGCACCTCAGTATTACCGCTCAGGTTAATATGCAATTTGCTTTATTCTAGGGCTTGGTGTTTGCTCTGCACTGAAAAAAAGAGCAGGAAGGCATCACCAGGGTCGGGGAAGTGCCCATGAATCCCGATGCTAAGCAGCAACATCTTCAGGAGAAGATCAACCCCCCCGGGGAGTCAGAACCAGCAGCACTCCCTTCGGCTTCTGTCTGGTCTGAAGTTCAGCCATCTGGGCCCTACACGAATTTCATTTTTAAAGGTTTTCAAGGAAAGTCACGAAGTCTGGACCACCATTAGGAGAATTTGCTACAGGCTTTGTGGGTAAGGGGCTGGCAGTTTGCCTCACCTGCATGAGGCACTGTGAAACATTCAACTATTGAAATAGAAATAACTTCCCACACACTTTCACAAGTTGTAAAACCCAACCCTTCTCATCTCCCAGGGTACTCAGGGCAGGAACAAACTCCCAGGAAACACCGTTTGCTCCTTTCTGTCAACCATTTGAGGGAAAAAATACTCAATTCTATGAATCCCATTTGCAGAGCATGAAAACAATGAAAATCTTTGCAATTCGCTAAAAGGTAAGATTTGACATGTCACCATCCACACCAGCTCCACCACTCCCCGTTGCCCAAACACTCTGGTTGAGCTCAGAGATGCAGGGATGGTCTCAGCTCCCGGGTTCAGCAGTTCCTCCAGCCAAAGATGTTGTCCTCAGTCATGGCTTGGTGAGGTCAACAAGTCAGTGATGCAGGAAAGTAAGGCAATGGATCTAAATGCTCCTGCAGTGACAAGATTCCACGTTCCAGTAGGACATCCATACTTTGGCCCAGAAATCGTTTCCAAGATAGCATCTTGGAGAGATGTGCCATGGCTGATTCTCCCCAAAATAGGTGCCGTTATCTGCTGCCGCGCTACGTTGGGTCCACAAGGCAGGATCTTGGATCTGGCCCAAGCCTGCTGTTGCTGGAACTGCCCAGTCTGATCCCAGCATGACTCCATAGGTGGGAGGGAGCCACTGTCAATTTACATCCTTATCATCCCCATTTTTGCCTCATTAAGTTTGCTAAAGGTGTTTCATTAGCAGTTATCAAAGGGGAGGTGTGCAGCCACTTACTCATACCATTTATCTCTGGACTCCAACCTTTCAAACCCTTCTCATACAACCAGAAGCATGAGAGATTGACAGCTGGGAACTACAGCTTTTGACAGAAACGACAAGATCTGCTCATTCAAAGACATTCTCCATCCACCAAAGCACCAAAAGAAGGATCTACAAAACCTGGATGTAACCAGCTGATCCACTCTATTTAAGAGGTACAAGCCATTAACTGATTTCTGTTGATTAAGGAAAAGAAAATAAATTAACAGCTGCCATCTCACTGCACTTCATGCTGTTCAAACTCCAGTTCCCTCCACCTGAACAGCGCTCTAGAGAAGAAAATCTTTGCTGCTTCAGCCAGGACTCCGTGACAACTTGGGTTTAACCTGTAGCCTACGACTAAAGCATTGGGGTAGGACGAGTTACTCCCCCAGCTCTAGCAAAGAACAGAGGAATCATTTTTTTCGGGTTGCAATTTAGACATTGCACATTAACAGAAGATACAACACTAAATTTAGTTTGCATATAACCAAACCAATATAACCACCTCCCCACCCCCCCTTAAAAAAAGCACCCGATCATTCTGGAAGATATGAAAGTGCTTTGTAAAGCTATTTCCATTTTCTCCAGAAGTGCTTTCATTTAAGAGTTCACTTCCTATCTTTTTACTTCATTTTACATTCTCTGAAGCAATTGTTTCTTTGGGAGGAAAGGTTTTCTCTAATGCTTTGCCATCAAAACACAAGCCCTTAACCTTTTAATGTTTGCTATTAACAGCTCGGTAGAGTATCCATCATGCAAACGATGCTCTAAATAGGGCAGCTCCAGCTGATGAGGACTGGAAGAGGAGGGTTTAATGTGTTTGGAAATGGGTCTCACTCCAAAACAAAATTAAAGTAAACCCTCTACAAGCTTTTTTTCTTTTTAGTAAGATGTTAATTGCAGCTGCGATGTTACAAAGGTGACTTCAAGCATCCTTCAGGCAGCACTGGAACACCTTCTTCTGATGTGGAAGGATGGATTTTACACCACGCGAGCTGAACCTTTAAAAACATCTCCTTCGGTAGGTAAAAACCCTTGCACCGCTGAACCCCAGAAGCCCTCACCGTAGATCTAGTCCCCTTGCAACGTCTCTGCTCTTTCAATAAAGATGGGATCCTCTCCGTTCGGGAGCTGTTACTCACCACCCCACCACGGTTTGAATTCAGACGCCCACCCTTGTTCCATCCCTCCCTTCAATACCTGCAGTGCCGAAGCACTTTTCACACTGTCTCCAACACCTACCAGCCCATAAAACCTCCCCACGCCATATCGTGACAGCAGAGGGAGATAATTTTTCCAGCACAGATATTTTTCCCCCCCTTCCTTTTTTTTTTTTTGAGCCTGTTTCTCCATCCCCTTCCTACCCACCACATCACATCTCCTACCACCAGCCCAGCACAATCCAGGCTCCTCCTGGGCTATCAAGGGTTTGGATCTTACTCATTTAAGCAGAGAGGGGTACAACGTGATGTGTGACATCTACCAGCTTGTGCTCGTAGAATAATGCTCTTGGAACAGGCAACTCTTCCTGATGAGGAGGGACTGCAGGGACAACCCCCTGGTGGGAAGTGTTCCCAGCAGGAATCAAATTTTCTTCCTTCTATTAGGGTTGGTTTGGGTTTTTTTAATTACTGTAGACAATTTTTAAGGAAACTCAGTCGAGACTAATTTAATAATACACATACCTAACATGCGTACGTACTAAGGTAGTAATTTACTCATTTAAGAATTACCAGGGTGTCTTTCAGAGCCCCTCCCTGCCCAAGCCCTAATAATACATGATAATGAACACGTAAATTAGTAATTACACTCTCAGAAAGATTGTGGGTCATTTCAAGCCTTGGCGTGGGTCACAACAGCCTTCCTTTTGCAGCTACGGGCAAAGCACAGACATTATCATCACTCCAGTGAACCCCTGGAACAGCCCTGGGTCACTCCAGGCAGTGAAGTTCACGAGAGAAGTGCAATATTATTTTTAGCAACAAAAGCAGAATTATGAAGTGTTTTTTTTTTTTTTTACCTAAAAAAAAAAAAAAGCTGTATGACACCCAACACATCCTCTGGGGAGGATGAACGCACCCTACCGGAGGCGGAGCCGTGCACCTCAAAGGCTGTGTTCCTACATTTAATCACTTCCAACTAATTATTTTTTAAGTCTGGGGTTCCATGCTTATTCCCAGGGTCTCCTCCTCATTATAAATCATGCAGAGGTATTAAATCAGGAGAGAGAACGCACAGAGCCCACGACATACGTGCTCCCTGGCAGCACACCACTGATGGTATCAAGCCATGGCTCAGTCTTTCTCCTCAGTTTCCTCGTTGCATTTCAGAGATGTTTTTGTGGTTTAATGAACCGAAACCAGACTCGGCTTCGCTCTGCGCTTTGAGAACAGTTCAGGCTGCTGGGGCCATGTCAGGAGGTCTCCTGGCTGCAGAAGACAACCTTCCTTCGTTTCAAGGGCCACAACTTTGGCAGCTCCCTGATGAGACGCAGATTTTGCAAACTCATTTCTGTTATGCCACAATTTAAGGAAAAAAAAAATCTACTATAAAAGTAACAAATTCCTTTTCTATCTCAAAGCAATAGAGGAGGAATAAAAGCACTGTGCTTCTCTCCAGCTCTCTGCTGGGATGAGGTTGATGTCCAGCACCACAGCTGCTCAAGATCCTCCTGCCTGCACAATCCATCACCCCAGACAGCCCTTCAGCCCTGTATTTTATTTAAACATCAACATTCAAACCCAAAATGACCACAGGCTGGACGCTACCACGTGGACCAGGCTATGGAGAGCCAGCAGCGATAATCTGATTTCTCAAACAGGATAAAGAGATCATCTTACCCGTAACCACTGCCTGCTACACAAGTAATCGGGCACCTTTTAGAACATCTCAGGGATCTTATTTCTTAAATCTTCGACTACAGGCTTCAGGTTTTAAGGTTGAACTTTGACTACTGGGCTCAAGTGTCCAAGAAGTCTGATTCTTTCTAAACTGATAACTCTTCATCGACATAACTGAGTCCAGCAGCCAGCGTGTCCTCCAACAAGCATCTGCTTCACTTGTTCACAAGAGATGCTCATTACATGGAAACACAGAGGATTAAAATTCAACAGCTAGAAATTCTCTTAGAAAGCCACTAAAGGCATAGAATGATCACAGCAAAGTGGCACAAGCAGAGTAAGATGTTGTTACAAGCCACGCTCTTGCTGAGGACGAGCGGGAGGGGAAGGCAGGCAGGTCACGTGCCGATTGATTTACTGCGGTTTCGCTGCTGGAAAAGACTTAGCAACACACCATTTCCCCAAACAAGTCGTTGCTAAAATAACAATACACAGATGAGAAGCGCAGGAGCATCCAAAGCAGATGACTGGAGATCGATATCCTGCATCACACGGCGGTGTATCACCAGAGCACAGGGGTCCCAGGGGGGTACAGGTGGCACGAGAGGCACTTTTTGGACTTACGACTTAAATTTGACAATCCGGCTACAGTCACTAGACTTTCCTCCATAGACACTCGGCTCAGACAGGTCTCAGCTGCTGCCCACCACTTTTTAAGCCACAACCGATAACAAATTTTCAGTTTGGAAGTTATCAGAAAAAAACAAGCCATATGGGCAACGTAAGAAGGACATGGAGCTGTTGGAGCGGGGCCAGAGGAGGCCCCGGAGATGCTGGGAGGGCTGGAGCCCCTCTGCTGGGAGGACAGGCTGAGAGAGTTGGGGGGGTTCAGCCCGGAGAAGAGAAGGCTCCGGGGAGACCTTGGAGCCCCTTCCAGTCCCTCAAGGGGCTCCAGGAAAGCTGGGGAGGGACTCTGGATGAGGGAGGGGAACCCTAGGAGGAGGGGGAAGGGTTTGACCCTGAAAGAGGGGAGATGGAGCTGAGATGTGGGGAAGAACTTCTTTGGTGTGAGGGTGGTGAGAGCCTGGCCCAGGTTGCCCCAAGAAGCTGTGGCTGCCCCATCCCTGGAGGGGTTGAAGGGCAGGTTGGAGGGGGCTTGGGGCAACCTGGTGTGGTGGGAGGTGTCCCTGGATGGGTGGATGGTCTTTAAGGTCCCTTCCAACCCAAACCATTCTATGACTCTATAAAGTCACAGTACGGTCTTCACATGGACACCACGCAAAGTTGATCACCTGCCAAGGGTGGTCAGCAAGACACATGCCACTTTCCGGACACTAAAATCCTGCAAGGTGACTCTGGTTCTCTCCCAGAGCACAGCAATAGCTGAAACTCCTCCAGCAAAGTGCAGAAACCCATCTCTAAAGGGAACAGTTCTTCAATCTCAGTCTTTGGGTCCATCCTTACACCTCACCCTCTGCCTTTGCCAGGTTCCCTGGGATGTGCCCCATTTCCAAGGAGCCCACGACACCTCAGAAGGAGGTCCCATCCTTTCTTGCAAGGCGATGCTCGGGCAGGAGCTCCAGGACCTGGGTCACAGGACACAAATCACTTCCCTTTTCTCCACATAAGCAAATCTAGGCTTGCACAAACAGGGCCCCGGGGCTGCCCGAACACACGCAACTTTAATCACGTTGAGATAAGACTTCCCCTGCCATTTTAGGTGAAATAACCTGAGTTTTAAAAAGTGGCAAGCGGGAAAGAGATCCCAAGGGCATATTATTTGGGACACCAGTATGTTGAGGCGGCGGGTATTCGTGGAGGGAATTCAAAAGCTCGTTATAAAAAGTATTTATAAAAATAAAGAGGTGCTAAGAAAAGCACTTGCACTGTCTTACTCAAATGGTCCAGAACAATCAAGAGATGAGCAGTGTGTAAAATGAACTTATGAAAGGTATGAAGTATGGCTTTTTTAGTTAAAGGTTTGTTTTTTTTTTTAAAAAAATATACCCACACTTATCTTCAACTTTTAACTGAGTCTTCCTGCAAAGAACACCATTCTTGCTCTTACAGATGGGTACATGACACTTCAAAATTCCAAAAAGCTTGCTCTTTGCCACTTGTTCAAATGTGACAGCTCCTTAGGCCAGAGAGGAGACTGGAAAAAAAGATGCATAAGCGATAGGAGTCCCAAACCTGGTACGCTCGGGTATCAGCTCTCAGCCTCCAAGATGCATTAACAGACTTCTCAAATACTTCCCTGTCTGCAAAGCCGTAAATATAAACCCTTATTTATCTGAATCCACAGACAACTCGCAATAATACCCCCAGAAACGCTCCGAATTGCAGTTGTTTGCAATCCTAACTTAAGGAGTCTCTGCAAATATGTGCATCTGCAGAGCTGGAAATGGAAAGCACTAGGGACAACCAAAAAAGAAAGCAAATGTAAGAAGAAAAACAATTATTCAGCATATTTCTTAAAGTGGCACTTCTATTCACATGCAGCTCCAGCTACAGAAAGGCAAACCCCCGCTGAGATTTTCCCTGCGCTGACACATCCCAGCGCCTCGTTTTCCAGGTAGTTCTCCCACATTCACTCCTGGCAGGATTAAATCCTTCACCTTGCAGGGAGGAAAACTCTCCCAACACCAGACTACGCAAAGCAGCATCAGTGCAAGGCTTATGGTAAACTTGGGAGAAGGTTTATACCTTACCCAGTATATCACACCAGCCAGACCCCATTTCCAAGGAGGTACGATTACACTACACAAAAATATGATATTTCACAAGACCTTCAACCTCTGTCAAAGACAAGCAAAAAAAAAAAAACAACAACAAACCACAACAGTATTGCAAGTTTAATTCCTGGCAAGAGCATTAAAACTTGTGTTGGGCATTGACGAGTGTATAATGAAACCACCACGGACAACATTTACCATGGGAATAACTCTGCAAGACGTCTTTTAATTCTAAACGCTTCCAAAGGGCAGGCAGGAAGAACATCTAGTCCACTTGAAGAAAAACAAGATGTCGATATCTGCAATGTTTCTGCGCTTCGGGGTGTTTCACAACAGCTTTCTGCTGCTGCTGCCCCTCGCATCTCCCGCGGCGCTGGGGCAACGGTTGCCTGCAGCCCCCCGGGGGGGGTCACGGGGCTCTCCTCCTCCCCCGGGAGTCACAAACTTGACTTAGGTCAACACCACTCAGCCCAGCTTTCCTCAAGCACCAGCAGGGAACAAGAAAAAGCAGCTGAAACTTTGGCTTCTCCTTCACCTTTCGTCCTCCCATCACAAACATCTCCCCGTCTCCCGGGTGCCTGGTGAAGCCCTTGGACACCGATGGGAGCAGGAACAGCCTTGGTGCCGAGCACCGACCTCACACAACAGAGATTATAAACTACAGATTGCATCGTCCTCCTCTCCCCTCTTCCCATGTTTGCAAAAAGAACGCCAAGGAATTGTAGGAAATCCAATCTTCTCTCCACAGGCAAGGGAACTGGGCAACGGTCTGGGAGGGGAGCGACACAAATCCAACCACTCTCTCTCCTGTATCCTTTCCAGATCTTGATTTTAAACACACTCTTCTTCCAACACTGGCTACCGCCCCAGGAAAAAGAATTAAATAATTTGGACCAACATCAGTGGAAGAAGCTGCCCTCAATCCCAAGGAAAAGCACCGAGTTGTAACACCGCTAGAATAAATCTGTTCTGCTTTTACCCGCCGAAGCAGCAGAGAATCGACCAAGCACAACGTAGAGTTTTCAGACAAAATTATCTCTCCTAAGGAGGAAAAAAACAAACCAACCTCACTCCTTCCTCTAGAAGGCTGCATCCCCTGCATTCAGCGCTGACTTTGGCCTCCTGACAAGCCACTACACAAAACAGATGAGCGCACGACGCCTTTGCAAAAGAGGGGACAAAAAGGAATCACGACCATCCCCCCCCCCGGGGAAGGAATTCATGCTGCAATTAAAGCCGTAATAAAACATTAAATCAAACTGCTAAAAATACATGCTGATTGCAGACCCCGCCACAAACTTGGAGAGGCTGAAATCAACTAAAAGCTAATTTGGAGCGTGAAGGCAAAGTGCTGGGAAATGGTAAAAGAAATACAATTCTGGGCATGAGCCCCAGCGGAGAGAGGGATCAGGGAAGTAAAAAAACGAAAGAATTTGTGATGTTGCTAAAAGAGCCCGAAACACTTCAGGTGGAATGAAAGCTTCCTATCCTGATTGGAAATAGAAAATGGAAATGTGGATAAAGAAAGGAATAAAACATGTGTGTGGGGGGAAGGTCAGAGTAGAAAAACATCACTTCAAGGCAGAAACACCTTCCATGAAGTATGGGAGCTCCTGAGCCCGGGCTTGGAGACGCTGCATCCTTCCCGATACTCCAGAGGACCTGCTCCATGGAAATAAACCCCAGGGACCTTCAGGAGAGGACAGGCATGTGCCACACACTTTACCTCTACAAACAGCATTCTAAGCGTTTTCTTTTGACAAAACAGAGCTGGCAAACACCTTAATTTTATCTCCAAAAGTCAAATATTGCCGTGTTAACACCTGGGATGCAGAGAAGGCCAAGGAAGCGGTGACCCAAATACAAATATTGTTATTAAGAGGAAATATCTGCTGGCTGATAAACAGATAATGATTTGGAAGGATTTTAGGACACGTTATTCTACCAGACAGGTATCAGCCTATAAACGTAAAATCTACTTTTTTTCCTCCTTTGCATATGCTAACACCCATTAAATATAATAACAGTAACAGCAGCTCGTTCTAACTGATCTAAATAACATGCATTAAAATACCCAGACAGAACATCAATTCCTCAGAGCTTTTAGGTATCCACACACCAAGCCAACCCCAGTGCACGAGCTTAGTAGCACATGCCAGGTTTTAATGCTTTTCTACTAAAATAATCACAACAAAACCAACACTCAACTATCAGTGGATTGCCGCAATCATCATCCAGCGGAAAGAGGCTTTTCAAGCGTTTAGTGGACCTTGAGGGTCAACAATTTTGCCTTAATACCTTTTATTCCGACTGGAGACAGCGCAGCCTACACTCACCCACCCATGTCCTTGAAATATCATGTATATATTGTAGTTATTATAGATCCTGAAAGGTGTTGTGTATAAATAGATAAATAATTCTGCTAAATCGCCTAATTCCTTCAGAGAAAAAGCTTTCCTTCTGGGAGAAGCATCCTTAACAGACTGGCTTTCCTGCTACAAACTCAGTTCCGATTCCCTTTTCTTCTAATCCCACCGAAAGGGACGTGGAGGTCGAGGGCCACCGCAGGCACGGCCGAGGGTGTCACGGCCGACGGAGCCACACCGTTCTGCCCTCTGCACCTCCACAGGCTTTGCTGCACAACAACCGGTAAAGACGTGGAACGGCTCACCAGAATGAAGCCCCAGCTCCTGTTTCATGATTTAATAACGCGGGGATAATAAAGGGGCACAGAAAGTTACGTGACTTGAAAGCCAAAAAAGGAAGCCAGATGTTGGAGCCGAGGCTTAGAACTTCAAAGTTCCTATTCTCTTGTTTCTCTACTCAGTAGAGCGAGTCAGAATGGTTTGAAAAAGGGTTCGCTTTTGTTTTTAAGCTGTGTGCTTTCAGGGGACATGCAGAAAGCTGAGAGAAGTTCAAGCTCCACCACAGCGGTCTAGTTTTGCTGTGTGGGAGCAGGGGCTGTCTGGGGGAGGAGATGACACACTCCAGCTCCTCTTGGTCTCAAAAAGCTCCCCGACCAGCAGAAGCCACCTCGCCATGCGGGAGCGCTTCCTGCCTGCAGCACCACGTTCAGCTTCACCAGCTTCTTCTCCAGCTCTCCTTGTGGCAAGACACCCCTATAGCTCACCCACAGCTTCAGGACCTGGCGGTGGCAGCCCAATCTGAGGGTCTCTAGAGCAATGGGACAGAGAGACAGAGGTTTTTATGCAAGGGAAGAAGCTCTTGCTGTCTCCTGCCACAACGACGTCCTCGGCCAGCTGCACGGTGGACACCAGGAGTGGTCCTCAAAAGCACAGGAGCGGTTCAGAGCCCACAGACCCACTCCAGCCTCAGCTACGCTGACACACCTACTAAACGGGAGCTATTTGGGTAATTCAGCAGCCAGCTCCTTGGCAACCAGAGGTGCCAGAATAACCCATGGCCCACCGGCATTACCTGCCGAGATATGCCGCAATCCAGACATACTTGGTTCCTTAGCAAACGGAAGGCGTATTAAACCATCATCAGGTCTCCGAAGGAAGCTTTAAGCATAAGAAAACGACAGCACTTACAGCTAAAACCAAAAAAAAACCTGGAAGGTGATAATAGGGGCTATAGAATAAAAGCTAGGATGCCGCTGTGGAAAACTTAGAAAGATTCAAGCTACACCCCCCCACTGCCTATTTCCATTTTGGCACACTATATTTGCTTCCCACAGAACAGGGACACAAGCTCCTTCGGATCTGCTGCTTCTACAGCCCGTGTCCCGCTTTGCCACGCACTGATGAGGCGCAGCGATAGCCCGAAAGAAGCACGACCTGGTTTGTAACGAAAGCTGGTGCCTTTGAGAAGCCCGTCTGCAGTCCTGCGACGCTGAAGGGTTGACTTCATCCCACACCTTTAAATCTGATACCTAACACAATAGCATTTCCTAGGGGGAAGTCCCTTTTCCTAAGCTGTTTGTCCAGTCGCTGGCAGGATACACATCCCAAATCACAGAGGAATACATTCGTCAGGAGGTAATCACCCGGCTTCCAACCTCATTTAGGGGCTACGAATGCACTTCCCAGGTGACTGGCACCCTCAGGAGATCATCGCCGAGCCCTGACAGTTTCAGAGATGGTTCATCTTTGCTAGCAGAAGCAGAAAAAGGGTGAAAGAACAAGCAATGAGACAAAGGCATAGCTTATTTGGATGCAAAACACAAGTGTATTCAAGGACTAGTTCCGTGAGCAATGTTTTTTTTCAAGCTGTCCTCTAAGATCATCTAGAAGGATCCTAAAAGTTGACTAGGAAATCATATTAATTCTTTCCGCTCTATTAAAGAAGAGAAAGGCTTGAAGAGTGACACCCGAGCATCCGCTGGAGACACTTACTCTGCGTCTAGAGGTTCACTTGACCGCACAGAACTCCACTCGAGAAGCCTGTATTTGAAAATATCTTATTTTGTCTATAAAGATAGCACGACGTCAATGATGACACACACCTTTCTCACAGAGAGCCACCGACGGGATGCCGTACAAGGACTACTTAGCAGACACGCGATGTGTATTAGTCGTCTGAGACGCCGCAAGCATCTCATCACCACCACGCACAGCAGGAGGACCAGAAGCCTGACACAGCGGGGCCGCTCTTCACAAATACCTCAGAAAGCAAAAGAATGATTCAAGCTTCCTGTGAAATGAAATGGCTTTTTAATGGCGGCGGAAGATTTTTGAGCCATTAGTGGCATCTGAGCCCACTGAACTGGCACTCGTTCTACGACACACGTGCAGTTTCCGAGCGCTGGTTTCTCCTCCTGCCTTTACTGGGTGTTCTGACTTTACCACTTATTCTCAACATTCCTTCCCAGTTAATCAAGCTCTAACTCATTACTGCTCCCATTGCTTACTCCCTTCCATATCAACCCAATTCAACGAATCAAATCTCCTTCCACGAGCCGGTATTTTTGACAGCAGAGCTGAATTGTGTTTTATTTGTTCTCAGTGTGCCACACAGCATCTCATCTTCACACTTTTCCAACTGTTTCCGGGAAGGAGGGTACACGAGCAGCAGAACATGCCCATCTGTAAGCTCCAAGGAACTGGGAACAGAAGGAAAATCTTGCACAGCAGTCACATGGCGAGTTACACCAGTAAATTCTGCAGTATCACCCAGCAGCTGCTTCTCAACTTCCAAAGCCAGTACTCGGCTTGTCGCTGAACCAAATATTGGATGTTCAAGGGAAAAAGAAAGAAAATAGGTGTAACTCAGCAGACTAAATGTGCATCTGTAGGAAGGCAAGGGAAGAATTGAGAAGTCCTTTTGCCACCTGCAATTATTAGCATACATCCTGAAGCACAAAACTCTGTACCCTTTTCCCCACACGTATAGCTACAGCTTGTTATATAGGATAGATCTACCAAATTCTCCAAACCCAACCACAGTATTTATTCATCTTCATGAACCAGGGCTGAAGCTAAGTTCAGAAAGAGCTGTGACGTGTGGCAGAAAAGTCAGGGGTCCACCCTGAGCCCACAGGTACCTCCCTCACACATGCAGAGCCAGCAGCAGCAGGAGGCTACCGGTGTTTATCAAGGAGACCACATCCCACCCCAGCTGACACCATATGGAATAGCAAAGCCTCTCCAAGGGACTAATGAAATTCAACTTAAACGGGCTACAAAAAGCACAGTTTCAACAAACTAGCAATAGATGGTAGCAGGAACGCAGCACACAACGTGCAGATGTGATTATTGCGGCTTTTGGGTGAAGAAATACACAACTGCAAACCAAGATCCCAACTTGTCGAAGAAAAGGGATGCAAGGCCTGAGCCTCTATTATCTAAGAAAGCTTAAACTAGAAGGTCGTTGAGAACCAGATCAGTAACTACTGCCTCTACCCTGTCTCTCTGGGTGAGACAGGACAAGGGGCAGGTCTCCAGAAGCAGATCCTGGGCTGCCAAACACACCTCTCTGCTTACAGATCAACTGCGAAGCATGTGTTTGTGGCTTCCCTTTGTCATAGAACCACATGGTTAGAGTTGGAAGGGAACTTAGAGACCATCCAGTGCCACCCCCTGCCCTGGGCAGGGACACCTCCCACCACACCAGGTTGCTCCAAGCCCCCTCCAACCTGCCCTTCAACCCCTCCAGGGATGGGGCAGCCACAGCTTCTCGGGGCAACCTGGGCCAGGCTCTCACCACCCTCACACCAAACAAGTTCTTCCCCACATCTCAGCTCCATCTCCCCTCTTGCAGGGTCAAACCCTTCCCCCTCCTCCTAGGGCTCCCCTCTCTCATCCAGAGTCCCTCCCCAGCTTTCCTGGAGCCCCTTGAGGGACTGGAAGGGGCTCCAAGGTCTCCCCGGAGCCTTCTCTTCTCCAGGCTGAATCCCCCCAACTCTCTCAGCCTGTCCTCCCAGCAGAGGGGCTCCAGCCCTCCCAGCATCTCCGTAGCCCAATAGGTCAACCTACTGGGTTGCCAACCAAATAAATTTGGGGATATGAGGTTTCCCTGCAGATAGAACAAAGAAAAAGGAAGAACAGAAGTTATTCCCCACTATATCACTGCCAGCGCTTGGTGACAGTGAGCAATGCCACCAGCCCCTGAAGACAGACTCCCACCTACCAGCCCCGCAAGCCCGTGCATGGAATTAAAGATGTCTTCTCTTGCTGCTTATTGAGAGAAAAAAAAAAAAAAGATTGTGCAAATCAAAGCACGTCGTGTCTCAGCTCTGTATCTCTCGGCAGGGTCGCACACAGCTATGAGTGCTGCTGCTGGGAGGCAGCTGAAGACCAGGATCTAGCGCAGAATTAAATATTGCTCTTCACAGGAAGGAACCCGGGTCGTTTTTGCAGCTTCTCCGAGGCCAAACCGGAGGGGAACAGGGCACGTTCACGGCTGGCACTGGAGAAAACCTCTGATTCCCGACACCCTCTGGCACGAATGTCTCCCAGGAAGAATTTCTGCCTTCGTGGCCTTCTAAAATTCGTTCCCGCAGCGGCTCTGGGGGTGCAGGCCGCCCTGAGGACCCGCAGGCCGCGGCCCGGGCGGTTCCCCGCAGCAGGCCCCGGGCTGCCCGGTCCCCATACCGGGAGCAGGCCCTGCGGGCCGGGGGGGACCAGGCCTGGCCTCAGGCCCCTCCGGAGCCCAGCGGATCCCCCCCCTCAGCCCTCCCCGCCCGCACTCACCATGGCTGCCGGCGGCTCCCGCGGGGCGGCTCTAGGCAGGGCGCCGCGCTCCACTCATGTCACAGCCGGCGGCGGCGGCGGCGGGGACTCCCCTCCCATGCACCGGCGAGTCCCCGCCGGCCGCAGAACCTCAGGCACCGCAGGCGAACCCCCCACCACCACCTCACCCGAAGAGTCGCCGCCGCCGCCGCCTCCTCCCAGCCCCCGGGCCTCCCCCGGCCGGCGGGGACGGGGAGNGTGCCCGGGCCCCCCGCAGCCAATGGGAGCCCAGGTGGGTGGTGCCGGCGCATGCGCGTCTGACCTCGGCGCGTCGTCGGCCGCCATCTTGGAGAAGGGCGCGGGGCCTGGCGGGGCGGGGGGGAAGGTGCACGCCCGGAGGTGCGCCGCGCCGCGCCCCGCCCGCACTGCGCATGCGCCACGGGCACTTTCCCGCCCGGCAGGAAGAGGCGGTCGGGGAGGGGGGTGTGCCCGGAGCGCATGGAGGCGGGGCTCTGCGTGGCCACGCCCCCTAAGGCGGGGCTGGGACGCGCCTCCGTTGCCTGGCAACGGAGAGGCGAGCCTGGGCCTAGGCCTTGGCCCCGGCCCCGGCCCCGATCCCGGGCCTCAGGGACCACTGTGCCGCCCCCCGCCTCCGCCTCCCACCTTGGAGCCCCTTCCAGTCCCTCAAGGGGCTCCAGGAAAGCTGGGGAGAGACTGTGGATGAGGGAGGGGAGCCCTAGGAGGAGGGGGAAGGGTTTGACCCTGAAAGAGGGGAGATGGAGCTGAGATGTGGGGAAGAACTTGTTTGGTGTGAGAGTGGTGAGAGCCTGGCCCAGGTTGCCCCGAGAAGCTGTGGCTGCCCCATCCCTGGAGGGGTTGAAGGGCAGGTTGGACGGGGCTTGGAGCAACCTGGTGTGGTGGGAGGTGTCCCTGCCCAGGGCAGGGGGTGGCACTGGATGGTCTTTAAGGTCCCTTCCCACCCAAACCATTCTGTGATTCTATAATCCACACCCCACAGTTTTAACTCGACCTTTGTGGGCCTGAGTTTTCCAACGCCTGACGTGGCCAGGAGAGAAGACCTTTACGGAACGATCTAGAACAGTGGGTGAATTTAAAAAATAGGGAATTGATCCTCAAACTGCTGCCTGACAAAATGAAGGAGCCGGAAGCAACCAGAGCCCCAGAGCAGTGAATTTAATGCAGATCAAAATACTTCTTATGGCTCCTATGGCTTCCGCTGTTACCAGAGATTGCTGAAACCAGCAGCTTAATAGGCTTTAGAGGGGACAATATACATATGGGGATATTGCAAATGCTTGCAGTTACGTTAGAGGATTAAACAAAACGAGGGAGGAAAATAAACCCTCCAGGGGGGTGTAACTAACCACGAGGCTCAGTGCGAAGATTATGGTTGAGCAGTCCCATGTCTTTTCCATGGCAGATTTTCTTCCATGCTTCCAGCAGAGCCCTGACCCCACCAGTCCCTGTCCTTCTCACCCCCATCAGCCTTTCCCTCTGGGTGGAAAGGCTGTTCCTGGGCCACACAGGCTGAGAAAACTTTCACCAAGAAAGAGACATGTAGCACGCATCCGCAGTCAGAGCACCGTCTCCAAAACCTACCACTCCACCACCTCCAAAACCTCTCCAACATCTCCAGAATCACTTCAAAAACCCTCCAACATCTTCAGAACCCCTCCAACATCTCCAGAGCCTCTCTGACACCTCCAAAATCTCTTCCCACATTCCCAACACCACCAAAACCCCTCTAATGCCTCCAAACCCCCTTAAGCACTTCCAAAACCTCTCCAACTTCTCCAAACTCCATCCAATACCTCCAGAACCTCTCCAGCACCTTCTAAATCTCTCCATTTCCCACACCTCCAAAACCACTCCAATGCCTCTAAACTCTCTCCAAGCTCTTCAAAACCTGTCCAATATCTCCAACATTTCCAACACCTCCAAAACCCCTCCAATGCCTCCAAAACCTCCCCAACATTGCAAAACCCCTCCAACACCTTGAAAATCTCCCCAACTTCTCCACAATCCCTTCAACGCCTTCAACAACCCCCAACATCTCCAAAACCCCTCCAACATCTCCAAAATCTCTCCAACACTTCCAAAACCCCTCTAATGCCTCCAAACCCCATCCAACATCTCCAGAACCTCTCCAACACCTCCAAAACCCCTCCAATGCCTTCAACACCCCCCCAATATCTCCAAACCCCCTCCAACACTTCCAAAATCTCCCCAACATCTCACAAGCCTTCCAATGCCTTCAAAACCACCCCAACACCTCCAAATCCCCTCCAAAATCTCCTCAACATCTCCACACCCCCTCTGACCCCTCCAAATCGCCATGCCAAGCCAAGCTGTGTGCTGTGCCCGCCCGTGTGTTCAACAGAGGCTGGAACTGCCTCCAGACGCCACCTCAGCGATGGTTCTGTCAAGATACCGCAGCTGCGCTGGCAGAGGGCAGGTTACCATGGTGACTATTAAAAGCATAATCTTATTATCAGCGATTGTTATTCCAGCGGGGTTGTTTGTTGACACGTGTTTCGAGGCGCACATTGCCGGCCGGGGAAATCCAGCTGCCGGACACGGATCTGCTGAGCCATGCACTCCTTGCCTCCAAAGCCCTGGAGACCCGCTTCTGCCACCGCTGCAATTCTTGGGGTGGTGGTTTTTGGATCTCCAAAAGAGAAGCGGCTCCAGCTCCCTGGATTGGGGCAGAATTAGAGACTAGTCAGGGTTGGAAGTGACCTCTGGAGATCATCCAGTCCAATCCCCTGCCAGAGCAGGGTCACCCAGAGCAGGTCCCACAGGAATGTGTCCAGGTGGGGTTTGAATGTCTCCAGAGAAGGAGACTCCACCACCTCTCTGGGCAGCCTGTCCCAGCCTCTGCCACCCTCACAAGAAAGAAGTTCTTCCCCACACTGAGGTGGAATTCCCCATGTTCCAGTTTGTGCCCGTTGCCCCTTGTCCTGTCACCGGGCACCACTGAGAAGAGTCTGGTCCCAACCTCTTCCCACCCACCCTTTAATTATTGCACAGCATCGATGAGGTCCCATCTCAGTCTGCTCTTCTCCAGCTGAACAACCCCAGGGCTCTCAGCCTTTCCGGAGGGATCTGGTGTACTGCAGGCACAGGACAAGCTGGTGGCCACCAAAAGCAAGAAGAGGAACATTCCACCAAACTGCTGGATCCTTATAGGGAGCTTTTCTCCTTTATTCCTATTTCTCCCGCAAAACCCAAGGGCGTGCGACAGCTTTTAGCAGGGAATTCGGGGCTGGTGGTGAGCGCTGAGATCTGCAAACCTTCATCCTGGCTTTAGAAACACCTACCCCAAGGCAGAGGCAGGAGTCCTGGTGCCTCTCACTGAGCCCCAACCGGGACCTCGTGGTGCCGTTGACCTGGAGAAAACAGGGTACCGGGACCGCGGTTGCCACCGTCATCTCTGGAGCATGAGGAGAAGGGAGGCAGCAAAGCCTGAGCCTGAATCAGCCCCAGGAGGGGAGGAGCCATCAAACTTTTATTATTTTTCTTTTTTTTTTCCAAACGTTCTGTTTTTAAAAAACGGAAGGAAGGGAAATGCCGTGGAGCTGAACGGCTGCACTGGGAGACCAAGGGAGCAGCAATCGTGAAAATTGTTCCCGGCTGCACGGCTTAACCCTCATTTCTTTTTGTAAACCCGCACAGAAAAGCACAGGAACGTGATTTGAAGCCCCTCTCGCCAACGCCTCCAGCCTTCACCTTCATTTAATCGCTTTATTCCAGTCTTGCAGAGTTTGGGCTTTGCCTCCGGGGTCTGACGCCGACCCCGCAGCCAGCGACGCTTCACTTGGCGTCCCCTTCCCACCTCCTTCCCTCTCCTCTTACTGTTCCTGCCACAAATGGAGCCGTAGCTCGTTCCGAACGCCGGGTACGGAGGGGCATCTTACTGCCCTCCCGCCGCCCAGGAGAAAGTCAGCCGATGGGAAGGGTGAAACCTCATTTTAGAAGCACAATTTACAAGCCGCTTTGAAATGCGAGGCCAAGTTTTGTGCAGCAGGACCCCAACCACTCCCCCCGTCCCGCGGGGGGGCTCGGCAATCAGCTTGCTTATTTAACAAGCTATAAAAAAAATGCAGAGGTGAAGGCCCTGGGTATAATTACCTGTGTGGAAAGCCCAGATGTGCAGTCCAGGTGTGTGTAATTAATTAAACAACCCCCCCTGCAGCCCGCTGCTGTGGGAAGGGGAGCTCCCGAGACACCTCTCCCCACAGTGGGTGTCCTTCCTCCTCCTCTCCTCACCCCATTGGGATTCAGCTGGGGGTATTTGGGATCCCAGGTGCTGTGTTTTGGGCACCCTGATTACATCCCTGGGAACGGCTTCCCAATTCCCACTGAAGGGCTGGGACAAAACAAGCCCAGGGGACCAGGGTGGGTCTGGGACACGCCAGGAGGTCCCCAAACGAGCTGGCAAGAGGGGACTGCAGGCAGGAGCCTGCTTCCGATGGGATTTGCAGGTCTGGCATTTCCTGTGGCCTGGAAATTCATCCCCATGTCCGAATCACCCCGTCCAACAGCCTCAGAGCTGGAGGAGGGGGGTGAATTGGTGCTGGGGAAGGAAAGAGCAAGAGGAGCCCAGTCTCTCGCTGATAAGGGACTCCGCTTCTGTCCCACAAAAAAGGGAAAAAGGACTAGTTTTGGGCTGTGGCTTTTTAAAAACCTACACAAAGTTCAGAGTCAGTCCCTGCCATGTCCCTAGACCTCAAAAACACAACGAGATGCCCTGATCTGCCCTTCTGCGCCTCTCCCTCCTCTCAGCCTCCCACGAGCATAAGAAGTTCCATCTCAACATGAGGAGGAACGTCTTCCCTGTGAGGGTGGCAGAGCCCTGGCAGAGGCTGCCCAGGGAGGTGGTGGAGTCTCCTTCGCTGGAGACATTCAAACCCCACCTGGACACGTTCCTGTGGGACCTGCTCTGGGTGGCCCTGCTCTGGCAGGGGGTTGGAGGAGGTGATCTCCAGAGGTCCCTTGCAACCCATATCATTCTGTGGGGTGCGCAGGAGAACAGTGGAGCTCGGGCTCCCACAGACAAGGTCCCACCCCGAGGGGTCCATCACCCACCGTGAGCTCCCATGGGACACCCACCAGGAGCCACACGGATTCGTGACCGGCCACTCAGTCCCGTGCTTTGGCGGGTGCTGGGCAGCAGCTAATGGGTTTTTTTATCGAGCCCCCTTTTTTTCCCCCTGGGTTTCTGCTCCTCTCCGCTCAGCCCATTAGCTGAGGCATTAAATTTTAACATTTTTGGTTGCTCCTTGCAGCGGGCTCCCGGTGAGTGGGTGCCTGGGTGGGTGCCAGGGCCCTGGCACTGCACCCAAGGGACCAGGGGGACTGTGGGAGTCTGGCTGTGGCGGGGGTACCCCCCTGCACCCCGTGGGCAGGAGAGGGTCCCCCGGTGCCAGATGCCTGTGGGATGCTGGTACTTCTCCCAGCTCCCAAGGACCATCACAGCAAACACCCTGCACAGCCCCATTGTCCTGGAGACAGATGTCCCCACCAGTTCCCCACGTTGCCAGGGGGGTGACAAGATGGTGAGGAGGCCCCGTCAGTCACCAAGGGCAGCCAGGCCAACTCCTGCATCACCTCCGGGATGGGCAACTACCCCGTTGCCCACCCCTGTGCCCCCGAGCCTGAACCCCCACCAGCTTCATCCCGTGTCCCCACCGATGTCCCCAGCCCTCACAAAACGCCCAGTGTCGGTAGGAAACCAGTAAATGCCAGGCTCTGCTGCTCCCAAGGGGGTTTTGTTGCCCCATGGCTCCCCTGGTGCAAACCAGCCCAAGGAGGGTGCTGAGGGGACCTGCGCCCCCCACCCTGTGCCACAAGCTGTCCCCCAGCTCCTCTTTCCCAGGGGTCTCCAGCAAGCACCCTGCAGGTGATCTCCACTGGCCATAGGCAGGTCCAAGAAGAACATGGATCCTGGAAGAGCCATGGGGTAACAGACTCCCATTAACAGCAGGAGGACTTGGCCACGGGGCTGGGGCGGTGGCTGCTGAGCCCCATCCCCATCCCGGATCAGGACCAGCACAAGGGCAGCTGGATCCCACCAGAGATGCGAAGCGTGGGCACCTCGCAGCCTCGCGTGGGGGACCATCTTGCCCAGAACCCTTCTAGATGCATGGAAGAAGGTGATGGGATTGAGTTTGGGATAAGCCACCCTCCGGGTTGGGTCCTCTCTCTCCTGGGCCAGCTCTGCAGCCCTCCAGCAGCACGGCCAGGAGCTTTCCGGCCATGAGGAGGAATTAAACAGCCATCGATTTTTGCCATTAGAGGGGGTGTGGCGGGAGCAGATGCGCTGCAAGAGGAGCCACGCAATGAATAATTCACGGCGAGAGATGACGAAGCCCGTGGCCAGGCTGGGGAAGCCTCTCTGTGTCCTCTGCTTCTGCCCCAGGGCATCAAACGCGGGCTGGGACCAGGGACCAGCACAGCCCTTGGTCTCCAGGACCTGGGGGGGGTCATCTTTGAGCCCTGAGCTGGTCCCAACGGATGGAGAATGACGAGACCCCAGAGCTGCTCCATGAGGCCGTGTGGGCGAAGGGTCTCCTGACCCATCATGCTGCCCCCGAGGTGGCCTGCCTTGTCCCCTGGTTGTAGCTGGACGTTGCTGTCCTGGCTTGCACCGGTGGCACAGAGCCACCCCTTGCAGGGCCAAGATGCCTTTTGTGGGGCTAAGATGCCACTCGTGGGGCAGGGACACCCACCGTGGAGCAGGGACACCCATCGTGGGGCAGGGACACCCATCGTGGGGCAGGGACACCCCTCAGGGAGCACTGTGATGCTCCTGCCATGCCCAGCTGGGACTGGCATGCTGTGTCCTGTCATGCCCCACTGTGCCTGGCCATGCAGCCCCCTTGAACTGGCTCCTGGGCCACCTTCTCCACCACCCTCATGGCCGAGGGCACCCGTGGGCACCTACGGGCAGGACAAACCCCCTTCCTGGTGGCACCCTGTGCCAAGGGCTGGACAGGGCAGACCCCAGGGAAGGAGGAGGATGGGGCTCTGGGGGACAGAACCCAGGTCTCTCAGTGACACTGGTCCAGCGCCAGGAGGATGGGCTGAGTTTGCCAGGTCTCAGCTGCGGTGCTGGCGAGCCCCGAGGCAGCAGCCCCGAGAGAGGGCGGCAGGGCCGGCGGCGGCAGCCGAGGAGTTAACTTCCCAGCCTCGCCGCATGAATCCGGAGCTATTAATACTCGCACGCTGGTTTAGCTGTCAGAGCCAGCGGCTGCTCTGCCGGAGAGACGAGCCCCGCCGAGACGCAGCTCCCCGACCACACAACAACTTTCCTCCGCCAGCGTGCGGGGCTCCCGGCACGGCCATCTGCCTGCCGGACCCTGCCGGACCTTGCCAGACCCCACCAGACCCTGCCGGACCTTGCTGGACTCCACCAGACCCTGCCAGATCCTGCCACGTCCCACCAGACCCTGCCGGACCCCACCAGATCCTGCTGGAACCCACCAGCTCCTGCCAGATCCTGCCACGTCCCACCAGACCCTGCCGGACCCCACCAGATCCTGCTGGAACCCACCAGCTCCTGCCAGATCCTGCCACGTCCCACCAGACCCTGCCGGACCCCACCAGACCCTGCCAGATCCTGCCACATCCCATCAGACCCCGGTGGATCCCACCTGCCACAAGCCCCCGTGCAGGGGACACTTTCCCGGCAGCGTCGTGGCACCGTCCTCTGTGCCCGCCACCGTCCGGCGCCACATGGGCGCTGGGCACCGAAGAGGGGCAGCCGCTTCCCCCAGGCTCTGAAGCACCCCAGGGCTTGGCGGGGGGCTCCCCCTGCCCTGCCGGACCCCTGGGCTTGGGCGATGCCACCCCGAGTCCCCGCTCACACCCCCTGAGGACCGGCCGTGCTGCGGGATGGGTGCCGGGGTGGCGTCGGGCACCGCCAGCCCCAGAGCCAGGGCGTCGCGGGACACGGCACAGCCCGGTGCTGCCTCCGTGTGCGGTGAGCGGCCAGCCCCGGCGCTCAGCCCGGCCCTCTGAAGGGCTCCCCAACACCATGGCCCCGGGCGGGCAAGCGTGAGCCTCCGGCCACCGGCAGCACTTGGCGAGGAGGAGGAAGATGCCAACGCGCCTCCGGCACTGCCCGGCCTGTGGTCCCCCTCGCCCGGGCACGGCGGCCACCGGAGCCGAGCGATGGATTCCTTCTGCTTCGTCTGCTTCCAGAAAGAGGAGCTGCAGCCCCTGCACCTGCACAGGTCAGTGCCGCCGAGCGAGGGGACGCGCCATGACGGGCATGGGAGCAGGGCACCGAGCCGGGCTTGGGGGGACGATGCCCGGTGTGGGAGCTGCCGTGGCCGTGACAAAGTTCTCCTCGGAGCAAGTGCATCCTCCTGGCTGGAGGAGACCATGGCCAGTGCCGGGGAGAGCTGTGTGCCCAGCACGTGTGCGCGTCCGGCATGTGCTTCCCCCGCAGCAGCTCTCGGGGGCACGGGGTGGGCGTCCCGTGCCGTGCCGAGCACCGTGTGCCCATGGGAGCGGGGCTGTGGGGCAGCAGTGTGCGACCCCACGGCATCCCGGCGCCATCCCACCCGTTCCTGCGCCCCCCGGCCGGACTCTGCCCCCCAGGGACCTCCTGCCACCCCTGGGGCAGGGGCTGGCTGGGGACCATGAGGGTCCCCAAGGCCTGGCCATCTGGGCAGCGGCACCGGCGCCCCCCCCTCCCCTCCCCATCCTCTGCCATCCGCGCTGCTGAGCGGCAGCCAAGGCGGATGTGCCGGTGCCGGAATTAGCCGGGCAGCCGGCAGGGACACGAGGTGTGAACACCGGCACATGGCGTGCCCAACTGCTGCTCCGTGGCACCGCGCCACGGCCACCTCCCGTCCCGCGCTGCCCTC
>VXAK01004706.1:346-35340 GCA_013399435.1 Arenaria interpres
TTTTCCTCTTTTTTTTTTTTTCTTTATTAAGCATCAAGGCAACAAAAAAAAAAATAAAAAAATTAACTTCAAAAATTTAATTCAGCTATGCAACAAGCATTGGAAAACGTAGGAGGAGGCTTTAAATCAGTTAGAGAAGGTTCTGTAATTGCTCAAAAGCACACCCAAACACATCAAATGTAACCCTGTTATTTCCTAGATCATGCAAGCTATCTGTGGGATTGTCCTTAAAGTTCCTCTGGCTTTACATTCTCATATATCATTTCTTTTATGTTTGTATGAGATAACACTCAATTCTGCTTGTCTAGGCTTCTCACAGGGTATTAGAGTTACATGAGGGAAAAGGTAAAAAGCATGAGTTGACTAATGAAATCTGTAAGAGAGCGCTTTTTTGTCTAAATATTGAAGTGATTGTCAAGGAGACAGAAGCTCTGACCGTATTTCATCTTCAAATTATGATTGTCATTGTTCATAGTCTAAAAGAAATCTGACAGCCATCCTAAGATTTAAGATTCATAAGTATCTTTTCAATGACATATTTCAGTGCATTTGATTACTGAAATTACAATATGATCTATTTCACACTGCCCCCCTCCCCCTTCTAATTTAAACCTGTTATCTATCAAGCTCTCATTAGAGAGGTTAAATCTCATCAAGCTGTTTTTAGGCGTCTCCAGTTCTATTTCCAAATCCAGAATCACCAAAATATTAGTACTGATAATGATCAGTCAAAACATTTAAACTACTTTAAAAGAGGAGCAGAAAGTTTGCATATGTGTTGGACAGAATTCACCCATAAGCTTCCATTTATTCTGTTGCCATGTAGAACTTGGCAAACAAGATCAAAATACCCAAGATCGATATTTGGATGGAAGCTTCCGAGTATCTATCTAGGCACTACAGGAAATGTTCACACTTACGAAGAAGTAATTCTCCTTCCGAGTTACTCTCCTAATATACTGTCAACAAGCTTTTAAGCTACATGGAGTTACACTTTAGGACATGATAGAAAACTGACATACTGCCTAGAAGTGGTGCTCAAAAATCCATAGCCAGTTGACTACATTTAACCTATGGGAAGAGGAATATTTAGATGCTTCCACGCTGACCTAAATTTACTCCCAAGATGCCTGAGCTTAGTAGTAAGGAATATAGCTGTAGCCTAGTGAGTCTTCAGGGAAGCTCTACAGAGATGAAGGTGCTTTCTTCAGAAGCTCAGCAGTCAATGGCTGACTAATAGAGAGCATATTACACATATGCAAACACAGCCCCTCTCATCCTCAAAGTTTTTCATTTAATAGTACAAAAATGTTGCTCAGTAACTGATTTGGAATGAGTTTATGAGAAGCATCAATGCAGCAATAACTCACTACATACGACATCATAACCTCTACATGTATATTTTTTTGCCCCCTCCCTCAGCATTTCATTACCCTGTAAGAAAGACTTGGCTGAAAATCTGAAAAGTCTCATCATATATCCAGCCATATGTGCATGGCTAAGACACCTGCAGGTAGTTGCTTTAAAGCACAGAGATGCCTAGCATGTGTATGGATTTCCGCCCCATAATCTGTGCAGGTTTAACTTCAGCCAGGGGGAGGAACTGCCTAGAGATTCCCCTCTTACACTAACATATTTTCTTCCAACATGGTACTTTTAAGCTACAGATCAGAGTAACCATTCCCTAAACTGATTGAAAAATCTTTTGTATTAAGTTTATGAAATCTGGGAATCAACAAGAAAAAAAAAAAAAAACCAAAACAGACTCTTTTTTTCTTCTAGGAAATAATAGAGTAGTATTTGGGGGAGGGGGGGGATTTGTCTCAAAATCCATAAATTAGGGCAGTTTAAAATACCCACAAACTGATATTAAATAGTTTGCTTTCAAACTTAAGAAAAATATTCCAAACCCGTGAAGAAAAAAACAATAACAAACCAAGTAAAAACATAAGATAAGAAATGCACTATTTCTTTTATTTAAAAAGAATAAATGGCAGCTCAAGCATCCATATTTTGGTTTTTGCTTTGCATTTCACTCTTTGCTCCATTACCATATTTAAAAATGCTTACAATGAAAGGTAAAGTGAGTTTGAACTTCACAGATCAAATTGATTAGAATTTGCTATTGTGCCTTTATTAATTTAAAAGTACTTTCTGAAGAAGGAATCAGTTAAAATTCAGTGTTATCAGAATAATTCTGTTTGAATTTTAAATAGCTCCTATAACATCAACCAAAATAGTTATATAAATTTTAAGGCTGGGTTCCTTACTGTCAAGACCTCATTTTATGGATCGGATGCTGTTTGCCTTCCCAAACTGTCTCATTGGGACTGAAGTAGTACACAACTTTTTAAGCTAACTTAGAAACTGGCACCTTCTAAAATTTCTGCAGAATACCTCTATGCTTGGCCTCTCACATACACAAGAATAACCCCCCAAACCTCCAGAACTTCACAGTAGCAGTATTAATGCATCACCTTTCCTGCCTGTGGCAGTGGAAAAAAAAAATTACACACTACAATTTGACTCCTTGGTGAAACACTGTAGCTTCTTTAGGGAGTATGTTGACAAGGAGTGATTTTAGATCTTAAATATTAATCTTTCAGGAAAATACTGTCTCCATGCAGGATGGATGATTTAAGGTTTCAACTGCTTTCGTGCTTGTGACTTCTCTCACATGGATCTCCCACTCTGCGTTTCTAGCTACCACATCAGCCGCAGCAACCTGGTGTCTGTTCTCACTGACCAAGTCACCACTAGAACTCTTCCAAGTTTTCTTTGTACTCTGCAGGACATACCTGCATTTCACATTTTTTCTTTATTAATTTACCAAACTGCAATTCATATTTTAGCTTCTCATGGGAACTTTTTCTGCCTGAATTATGTTTCCTGTATCTCCCAAATGAATGCCATTTACAAGTCTTCTGTTCTATTTTAACTAATTCACGCTGTCCAGATCTGAAGAGCTATCTTCCCTGAACACACAGACAGTAGAAAAAAAGCACACAAAGGTTGGCAGAATAAGAGAATTTACAGACATTAACAATATTTAAAGCACTTTCTCCTTTGTAGCATCTCTTGATGTTCTAATTCTGCTCATTTGTGGGACTGTTGAATAAAACCATTATACTCCTTTATTGCAAACAGATTTTTCAATGTGAAAAAAAAAAAATAGCTGACAGCTTCTCTTTGACTTTATTATTAAACTCACCTTGGTAAAGGGATTAATTTTTATAATGACAGAGTGGAACAAAAGTGAAAAGAAAGCAGTGTGATGATGAACAGTTAGGAGAGGGACTCCTTCAGCTGTCCTCCACATTTCTACCAGCATTTTCATCTAGCATCAGATTACAGGGCAGAGGCAAATTTTACATCCACAATTACCAGCTGAGGGGATGTCTACCTATCTCCTTTTTACCTTACTTTTATATCACCTGGTATTTCTTTTCCTTGACACATTATGTACTTTACATCAGTAATGGCTAGCATCAGACAACACCAAATTGCTTCTGAATGATCTAATAGCTTATATTTAATCTATTTACTATAAAGTTGGTCTCTCCCCTCCTCCCCCATGGAATTTATCATTCCCTGCCTTTAAGAAGGAGACAACCTGCCAACTTAATTAACTGGGTGAGTTTGGGAGGGGGGAGGGGTGCATTTGGTTGATTTGGGCAAGGGAGGGGGCTGTTTGCCAACCTTTTTGCTTTAAGATAGATTCCGGCTCTTCCATCAGTGTCCAAGGGATTATTTTCACTGGACCTGCTCCTTTTACTTCATGGAAACAAAACTTAGGATTCAGAGAGACTGTTCCCACTCACGGTTCGGCAAAAATACCACCTGGGAGTTGCCTCCCTCCTATGAGGAAGGGGTAGAGATGGGATAGATGCGTTTTTTCTAAGTACATCTCTGACTAAGTACAGTGCTAAAGCTATCGCAGTTGCCACTACTGCAGTGAGGAATCTAAGCCAGTGTGAGGAAATCCAGCATGTTGGCATGGTAGCTCTGTAATTTTGGTACACACATGCTCTAGCTCCACTCAGACAAGACATGAACACTAATTTAGTTCTCCATTAATTGTAAGAAGCCACGTCTACTACTACAAATGATTTTGAAAGAGCCAACTTGAGCCATGTGCTCTTTCCACCTCCCTGTATGTGACCCAACACTGAGCAAAAGTAAAAGAAAACAAATTCAGGGATTGCAATCTTGCCTGGTCTTTAAGTAGACATCACAAGGTTTGCTTGCATCCCCCTCTGTACTACATTCCTACGAAAGGACTCTTATTCACTAGCCTTACATTTTTTTCAGCCTACTGTGCTAAATATCATCATTACATTTGGTAGGCATTCTAACAGAACTGCAATACAAATCTGTCTCACTTGAGAAGCAAAGCTTACGGTTCCTTAGGTTTTATAACATAGCGCTTAGTACAAATTCACTGAATTTTTCCAGTGCTTCACTACGTGATTTTAGGAGTCTATTTTCCCCAGTGGCACGCAAGTACTAAAATTGCACTGCATTGCATTTTGCTCTCAGTAGGTGGGAAAGTGCATACTCTATGGGTTATTTTCCATTCTTTATTTCAGTTTTATGCAGCCACAGGTGGGGGGTCTTTCAGGTGGTTGCCTAGGTTTACTAGGCACTTCAGAGTCATAGACAAGCTTTCTTAAAAGGGTCTTACAAAATACACCAGTGTTGTCAGTCATGCAGTAAAAGAATTTAATCTTGAGTAAACAGAAATAACTTTCAAAATCTCTCAAAATATAAAAGACAACAGAATGAATATCAATATAAAAGGGATCAATCTTCCTCTGTTTGGTAAGGTACATGAAATAATTTCACTTGTTTATACTTATTGTTTACCCCTCTGTCTCCTCCCCTTCATCTCCCCAGGTGTGATCTCTCTGCCTAAGGGCATACAAAGCTAATGAAGGATGTCATGGTACTTACTATCATCTATTTTTCTAGCACTGAGGCTACTAACAGACCACGAAAATATCACAAAACAGGGGAAAAAAGGGAAGTTGTCAACCTACTTAACATTTGCTTGCAGAGCTTTGAAAGGAACTTTGATCAGCAAACATATCATTAGATCAGGAATACAGATATTCATATCCTGTAAAATGTTGACAGCTTTCTCTTCTTGCATAAGAACATGCAATGAAATCATACAAAGATACCCTTTTCTTTCCTGAAGGCAAAATTAAAGAAAGGAACCCTCACCCACTCCTAGCACAGCACACACACTGAACAAAGAAACGCAAACTACATTGCATCCTTTTGGCTGTTCATACTTTGGAAGAAATGTATACGTTACAGCAAGATGTGCACACTATAAAGAACCAACACACAAGGGGATAAAATAGTTCCATTGCTGTTATGCAGATGGCTGCCCTTCTGACTCTGCAGGAAATTTCTCTCCCCCCCCCCTCCCCCCCATATTTTAAAGTAGGTTTCTACACATATTCACTATGTGGGAATTAGTACTTTGTTTCTGATGACACCCACGTCCTCTTCATTCAGCTCAGTAACACTAACCACAGGACAGCAGCCAAGGTCACGCAAGCATCCTATCCTGTTAAGTAGTCTAAATCCACAGAGAAATGCAGCTCAAAATGGAATGTCCAAATGATTTTAATCATAAGCAATATAAAGAATTGTGAAAAAGATTCAAACACAGTAGTACTTTCTGCAAGCATGTCATTATCTTTTTCTCACTAGAGGGTACAGCTATTTAGAAAATGAGATGTACAAAAATCAAAAATAAGATTCTATGTCCCATATGTTCTAAGGCCTATGTTTGTGCATCCAAAATGGTAGCAGTCCGTTCGGCAAATTAGCTTTCATAAAAAATAATCCTGGTCTGTAGAATATTTTGTCACCACACAGTAATCTCTCAGAGGACAGCAAGCAATTTCATCTGGCAAAGCATCAAGAATGTCTGAAAATTTTCCTCAAAAAATGCATTAAATGAAATGAGGAAAATTTACATTTTCACTACAGACTCTAATTTTAATGAGAAAACACCATCTCTCACATTTCCAACATTTGATACACAGGCTCTTAGCATGGGGCAGATATTTACTGCCTCTGGAATTAAAACATGCTCATATGACAGAATATCCAAATGGAACATGTACTGTAAAGATATTTTTTTAACCAACAGCATAAAGCTTTATCCTGTCTGTGTACCACAGAACAGTACAAGCTGTATGGAATATAGCAACACGTGTCTATATGTTATTAAAAACAGTAAATTCCCATTTAAACAAGGGTTACAATCTGTGCACTAAACACTCATTAATGGTTATGAATCAAAATAAAGGGGGGGGCCTTGTAGCAGGTGTGCACATCTATGAATTTCAATACATTGTAAAACTGTCTGTAGCCAACAGCTTCATCATTTGGCCTTTCTGAGCTTGGAGACAGGCAATTTTTCATGATTTTACTATTTCTGGCCAAACAAAAAGTTTTTAATTAAATATACCACATGATTCCAGATGTTTGTTTATTTGTTCCAATGAGGCTGTAAAAATGCCTGAATGATAATATTGGAGGACTCCTGCAAAAACAGGCTAGGCTGGAGTGCTAACTAAACACGGGGATCTCTCAGGAGACTGTATTTGCACAGCACTGAGTGTGCTTTGAACCTGATTTCTCTGGAAGGGCTGTAATATTGAGACTCATGACTGGACTTCTTTATTGTAAAAGATTATAAGGCCAAGTGGCAAATTTAGTAGAATTTTTTTTTTTTTAAATTGCCAGTTGCAGACTCATTGCATCGTTAGTTCTCTTACATATTTAAAGAAGATTTTAAATAGGTTTATGGTTTTGGATCCCAAGTTTCCACTTATAGAAGCCAATGTTTTCTATGTTTTTCTGCCACTTTATAGTCATGCTGCTTGGAGCTTGAGCATTCTCATGGTTTCTTATTGCCAGCATGACAAAATGAGCTATGTTGTGAAACATCAGACACTTTCTAGTCTACCCAAAAATATGAAGTTACAGTTTTTTCCTCATTAATCATATTCCCTCTGATGTGACACTTGTATGGGTGACTGGGGCCCAGCCTGCTAGGTTAGTTTTGGCAAATATGGGAAAAGCTGCAACGAAAACCTCAGAAATTACGGGAATAGTGACAAAAATATGGAAAACGGTCAGGTCTTCAACAGTCAGATTGGGGAATGTGGAAAATGAAAGTCTCTATAATATTTGGAAAAAAAATGCTGACAATTTTAAAGGCTGCCTGAGTCTTAGACTCCTAATTCGCATTAGATGCGGAATAGGAATTTTGTGCCCAACTCCTTAAATATTTAATAAAATTATAATCTAGATTTGATTAACCACTTAATTACTCTCCTGTTGTCTTTTGAAGTTTTGCTGCAGAGAGACACCATATTTTATTCCCACAGAGTCACAGCACTCCAGGAAGTGATTCTCCTAGAACTTACTTTTGTTCAGCTTGGTCACAACCCCTTGGGTTCACTTTCAAACCACAGAAAACAGAGAAGGCTCAAAAATTAAAATATACTGTCACTTAAAATCAAATCTTAACTTCTCTGACCATCAAGAAAGACTGCACAAAACTGCAAGTCACTTTATATGTCATCCCCAGCACATTCACCCCATCCTAGTTTCATATGACTAGTTGCTCTCATCATTGCAACATACAACAAGATAACAGTACATCATTCCTATGCTTATATTTTAATAACCTACAGTATCCTGTTTCATACCCAACATTCCTTGTACACACAGATAAGAAATTGTTGACCCTGTAAGTGACAAGAACATGAATCCAATGACCCAGAAAATGTATTTCTTGAACCATATTAGTTAATGGTCACACTCAAATCCAACCACAATTTATTCCACATTTGGCAAAGTCTTTGTGCTTTATAGAGAAGCACGTAGGTGCTGGCAGAGACTATCGCTACTGAGCAAGTGAGGTGAATTAGTCCACAAAAGACCACAGCTATTGGTGGTGGTTCTATTCCAGTAAAGAAATAGATTAAGGCTCAGGAGAGGTACTGCATGAGACCCTCCTTAATCTGTTCTTCTATTACTGCCCAGCAATAAACCACTCCACGGCCAAGAGCTGAATGAATCATATGTACGTGTACTGGACCTCTCGATTCCTTCAAAAGGCAATATTTTTGACCATGTGTCAATTCACAGAACTGAGAAAGATATCTAATGCATTTACAGACTTGGGGCAAATACCAATACAGGTGGGCTTCTGTTACCAGATGAAAGCATTTCACAGCAGTAAGCCTTTCTAAGGAAACGTGCCTTCTAGCATTTCTCCCCACTTACATTGTTTCACTCATCCCTTCTACCTATTCTTCTCCCCACAAAGCAACCATATCAGAAAAACTGAGGAGGTAATTAAATTAGTATCCAGCTTGGAAGGGACAAAGTACAGTTAGAAGTATGAAATTAGTTGCACCACTGAAGAAACAGACATGGGTCAGTACCATTCATCTCACCTCCCAGTGTAAGGTTTGGCAGGTCTATGGGCACAAGCAGGGGCCATCCAGCAGCGGTTGTGAGAAAAGCCTGGACTGCCTTTCTCTCAACTGCATCAGAAACAGCTCACAACAGAGTTCTTTCAACATCTGACATTTCCTTCTCACACCTCTAGACTGCAAGGACTCCAATACACCTCTGACAGATTTTCTCTTTCAAATCCCTTTATCTAAGGGAAACTAAGACAGGAAAACAAAATCTTTTCTGAACCAGGTCTTCTCTCACATTGGCATTCATCTTTACCATCATTTTTCTTTCCATGCTTCTCCCATGTCTCTCATGCTTCCCTTAATGTCCATTTCCCAAACTGAAAAACAAAGTAAGGCACTAGAACGCAATTTCTCCTTTCACAGAGGCAAACAAAATGAGATGATTTTTTTTTTTCTTTTCATAACAGACTCCTTATTTTAGCCTTCTCCCACAGTGCCAAAAGAAGAGAATTTCCACCCACTCCCCCTGAGGCTGTCATGAGCACAGCAAAACTCACTGTTGGGACACATTTCCTGGCATTAATAGGAAATGTCACAGCTTATTTTTGAGTGTTCCTGCCCCTGGAAAATATGATCTTGTCTGTTCCATGCTACTGTGAACTTTTTTGTTTGTTTGTTTTAAGGCTATTCATCTCATCGTCAGAAGATCCTGGCCTGAGAGGTACGCAGTCTATCACTCATCATAGCATCATGCAGCTTAAGAGCTATTGTATTTTCAGAGGACACCTCACGTAAATCAACAAAGAATATTTCTCACTATTCAAAGCATCTCTGCCCAATACAGAACTTTCATATGTTGAATCTGCTTGCAGTACTCTTATTCATCCTATTCTTAGTTATTAAACAATTTAAAGCAAATACTTCTTACATATGTACATAGACACCTTTTGTTAAAAAATTGCTTAAGATTCCTTAGATTAACTGAATGACAAAGTACTACCCACAGATTTTTATTATTATTATTATTCTCCTCTTTTTGGATACCATACAGTGAGCTGATTTATGCAGACATACAGAAAAATCAATTGATAAGCATAAAGTGCAGTTCACATTAAGAAAACTAACTAATTATGATAAGTTGCTACATAAATTGCTTTGTGACTTTCCCAGCAATCAATTTCAAACTCTAAATAAGCCTCTGGCTTGAAAACACAATGACTACCTAACAACTGTGTCAATAACAACAACAGAGAAGACTGCAATGATAATATAAACAAGATAATTATCTTTCTGGAAGTAAGTTTTTATGCAAACCGATTTCCTGTTCTTTTTATGTCTGTGATTTAAAGACAGCATAGCTTTTCAGAGTGCATGTGTATTGAGTTGAAAGCCTTCAAAAAGAAGAACTTTGTATATTAACATTTATCGTTGAGGTGTGTGTCAATTTTATAACTTCACTTCAGAATGTGTAAAGGATTATCTTAAACTCTAGACCCAATTCTTGAAGGATCGATAGATATTATAGTTCCAGATTAAACTGAGAATATGTATTTCTAAAGTATGAGCAGGCTGAGCAAATTAAGGTAGAACAGGTAAAGCCCTGGAGGATAGTTTGGGTCTTTCACGTATCAAATCAATTATATTACTCCCTCTGGCTCTCCAAAAATTCTACCTTTTTCCTTCAATGCCAAACCTTTAAAGTAGTAGATCTCCTTTGACATCTATTGGATTGTAAATTCCAGCACAACTGGACGCCTAAATGCTTGTTGTGCATTCTAAAGCATGCGTCTGTCTTGACAGTGTATATCTCAACTCCTACAGAGCTTGTAGCTGGTTTTCATGTACGGTAAACCCTAAAAATCAATCAGAATGCATTCTGTATAGTTATACCAATCATTACTGAAAATTTAATATGCTAACCATTCTGAGTACAATAGCACAGTAAAATGATCACAGAAAAAAAAACCAAAACAGACAGATGAAGTTCAGATGTCTCTCTAACATATTATATGCCTACATGCTTTTGCTTGCTTAGAAATGTGAAAGTTTGGAAATAACTTAATTCCAAAAAAAGTCTTCAGCACATCCCTGTTAGACAAAAAAGAAACTGAGAGCAGAAGGAACCTCCCTTTTCCTTTATCCACAAATGCTTTGTAAAATTACCTTCAGAGAACTAACAGAAAACTTAAAAATATTCTGTCCCTGGATTTCTGGGCATTGCTTCTGAATGTAGTTTATGACTTTCAAACTCAGATCAGATCATTTCAGAAAATAAGAAAATGTGTCTGTCAGTTGACTCAAAGATATTGGTAGATAAATATGTTAAATAAATAGTTAATAAATAACAATTTTTCATTTGGGCATTTATCATTCAAATATAAAACAAGAAAATGTAACGTCTGTGCATATCAGAACAGTTGGACAATTAACTGAATAGACACCAAAACAGGACAGTGGATTTGTTCAGGAAGTTCTTACAAGCCAGAATAGATTGGAACTATTAAACCTTGGAATAAATCCAAGCTAAGGCTCTAAAAACTACTTACATAAATACAGGCTTAGTTTTTAATGGAAACTGCTGCTTCTTCCTTTTACCAGTAAGCTATGGGGCAGACTTACCACTGGTTGTTCCCAGAAACAAGAGCACAAGAAAAGGAGTAATTTGTAAAATGTTACTGGAAACCAAATGGCTTTGGCAAATGAATAGGTTTTCAAGTAAATCAGGTAATAGGCAATGTTATGAAATATCTGTTTAGAAAAGGGCATCCAGCACTTTTTTTTTTTTCTAATACTGGAACACCAGATTTGCAAGATATTCCTGATTTAGTAATATTGCTTCTCAAGAGATAGGATAATAAATTACTATTTTCCCTACCAACTGGAAAGCACTGTTCTTATTGGAAGGCAATTTGAGTTTGAATGCTTACACATAACAAAAGAACTTCTTTCCAAAAGATAAGTTTATGAAAAAGGAATATACAACCCAAGGGCAGTGGACAGTAGGGAGCGTTTTATCACACATCAAGCAAATTATCTTTCCATCAATTTCAACTACGTTAAGAATTGAAAGTTCTATTTTAAGATTTTATATGAACCCAGTTAATAAACTGATGATAAGGAACAGAAGGTTACCTGGGCCATACATACAAGGCACTAAAAAAACCCACAATGACATAAACAAATATTTTTGAGCAAGTTTCTACTAAAATGCACTACAACTCATTATTTTGTGTCTTGGGAGCACAGCCATTTCTATTTAAAACCAACAATAAGTAACTGATTTTTTTTTCTTTAACGTAGATCTGGACAAACAGAAAGAAAAGTGGGGCCCATTATATTTTGTTTCATCAGAAAATATGAAAACTAGAACAATAGAAGCGATGGAATTTGAAAATAAATAAATCACACTGCATGACAGGAGGACATGTCTTTAAACTGACTTGCTTTATCTGAGTAAGAAAATTGTACAAATCTCACATAAGTAAATCACTGGTGTCTAAAACCATCTAAAATGAAATACAAAATGCTAGTTTAACAACGACCAAGGAAAGACCCTTAGGAGTTTGAGATCATTGTTTTGGAATCAAAACAAAAATAAAGCTAGCTATAAAATTACCACTTTGGAAGGTTTGCCTAATGGGACAGCTATTAGATCTCATAAAGAATCAAGTCACATTGCTGTCAGGTGCCCAAAACCTGCATAAAAGGCCAATACACTTTTCTGCTAAAAAAATATGAACAGTGGGACCAAGTAAAGGTTCAACTTAGAAAAGTGGGTCTAAGCAACAAAGTAATTTCTAAAACTTAAAAATGTGTATCCAATATTTATCATTCCCTTCATATATTTATATGCTCAAGTGTCATAACACCTAATATTTACAGCGATTATTCCATATCATTCCACATTGATTCCACACTGTCACATTCTGTTTCTGCGGGATATGAAAGCGAGAGAGAGATTTTTACAATTCCTGAATATTGTCTGTACAAAATATGGAGTCAACCCAAAAGATCAGATCCTGTCTGCATGAACACGAAAGCCATAAGATGCACAGTGCAACACATGCAGAATTACATACTTTTACTCTGCCTGCAAACTTCATAGCTAAATACAGCGAGAAATGTCCAAGTAAAACTGTAGTTTCAAACACATTCAGCCTGATCCTACTCCCCCTCCCAATCCCCCAAAAAGCAATTTACAGCTGTACCAAACCATTCACCAGACTTTCAGATTCTGGTAAACAAGTTTCTCCAGGGACAAATAAGAGCACTCGCAAACTTACAGCATTTTTCTTTCCAGTTTGCACTGAAATCTGCCAATATTTACACATGCAACAGCTGATTCAATCATTTTTTACAACACTGAAAGCGTTCAGTGAAGAAAAAAATTGAAGATATTCAGAGCCTAAAACAGCATGGTAAGTATTTCATTCTTTTCTTGGAGATTTTTCTATTGACTCCAATTAATCTTTTATGGGCTTGTGAACTTAAGAGATTTCTCTTTGTATATAAGAACTTGATTGAGTTAACGGGCCCTGCCAGCAGGTTGTTCCAAGCTTTATTTACAACACCTGGAATTTTGGAACATTTTCTTAATTATTTCCTTGTGAATATTATATGTGTGTATATATATATCTAAACGTATTGGATCACGCTAACAATGTCTCTTTTAGGGCCAATTTTACCCTTTTTGGATGACACTCTCTTTTCCATTCACTTTATTTATAACTGTGTTTAATCATCGAGGAAATTTTCAGCACACGTTTAGCATGCAAAGCAGAATATTTCTGGGAAGAGTAAAGACAGGAGTAATAAAGAACTATGTGAACAGCTAAGGGTAAAAAGTTGATAATTTGGAGAATACAATTTTCCCCTTTCATAATAAAAGAGCAAGCATTCTCAAACCCTAGGGAAGACAGTGGTACTTAGAACCTGGTAAGTTCCAGTGCTGAAAGGGCACCCGTACGGAACACGTCTGCAACACCTAGAGCCACACAATTGCTTTATTGCAAGAAAAGTCAATCAATAATGCAGAACACAACTTTTGAAGCTTAATGCTACTGGCATTTCTTTCGCCAAATCAGATTCCAAAATCAGCCATAAAGCCACACTTCTAATTCACTATCATCTAAATAAGCAGATCTGAGGATACCTGGCTTTTAATGGTACTTTTTATGCATTTTAATAGAAATTAGGCATTCACAACATTTTTTTTGTTCTACTCATTGAATGACTAGACCCTAGCCATTCAATCCAACACCAGAAATTCAACATCAAAGCAAATATTCTTACCTGGAAATCAAAGCCACAACACATATCTTGGAAATTGAGGCGGCAGTGGTGCGTGCTCAAATCCAGGATTTTGGTTTGCTCCTTTTTCTTTAAAAAGTACCAGTCACTACCTGAGCTCAGTGTCAGAACACAATGCGATACAGAACTTTCAGGATATCTGATTTCCAGTACACTATATCCATTTACACCAAAACCAGGATGTAGCTTCACACCCATCTTTAGCCCTGGCACAACAATAGTGACACAGGCTGCAACAAATGAAAGGCCAATCAGTTGATTTCCTCATCCTTTCCACCTGAATCATGGATCCTTGTTCAGTTGCATTTTCTACCTGATTCTTTCAGAAGGTTTCAAGTGATAAGGCATTCTACTAACTCTGCCTCAATCTTCAGCAGTACTGCAGAATTTGAACACACACTACAACTAAGTTACCATCAATTCATAAATGTAAAACTAACTTTGATTCTGGCATCCTGTGCAAAACCTGCCCCTACGTAAATGGTTTACATGACCAAGATGGAATCAATGTGTAATGTGGAAAGTAACTTAGAGTATTATTGCTCTGGTTTTAAGCTTAAAAACATGGCAAGCTTTGCAAATTTCTACTTTTTAGAACAAAGGTGAAAGATCATGGAATGCACCCTTTCTGACCACTTCAGTTTTTCACCTGTTCCCTGAACTTTTTGCTCTATAGGTATGCAGAAGGAATTTGAGAATTTGCCCAAGGTGCTTTTTAAGTTCTAAGGATTGCTGAAAAAGGAAATTGAACACTGATCCGCCTTTAACATTGAAAAACAGAGAAGAATCCCTTTTTATTGCAATGAAAAAGTGTTAACATTTCAAAATTATAGCCCTAAATTGTTTAAACTGCCAAAAAGCTCTCTCTTTACAAATATCAGAAAGTTTACAAATTCTCTTAAAATTACCAATGCTGTATGTAATCATCTACTTTGCAATATTTAAGTACTCGAATGTCTTTATGTTCTTCTCTCATACAAGCACAAAAAAAAAAAAACACTGAACATTATTATCCATAGATTTATTTGCTTTCCCAGTAGACTACCTTTAAATCCAATTTAATATGAGTTAAAATCTGTAGTCTTGACAGGTATGGTTTTCTCATCTAGTGCTTGAAAGGCACAGTGTTCTCTGTAAAGTGCCAGTGCAGCAGGAACTGACACAGAGGAAGCCTCACAGCAAAGCTTACCACCTTGCAGCAGTTCATACCAATAAAAGTTGAGTTCATACCTCTGTGATTGGTGAGGTCTCTGGATCCTGAAGGCAGAGGTGTATAGTGCATCTCTGGAGAGGCGGAGGCAGCATCACTGGAGGCCTGTGTGATAAAACAAATACTATCAGTGCTCTGAGTGAAAGTCAATGATTATGCAAAGAGGATGCACCTGTGAGATGAGTGCTATGATGTGGTTGCAGGTGCACCAAGTCACCAGCCATGGAGGATTAATTTGTTTTTGTTAAGGCTGCCTGCAATCCTTCAAGGTAGCTGTACTCACAAGAGTTTACACAACTATGTTAGGTATCGTTACTAAAAGAATATTTTCATACAGCTCACAGCTCCAAAAAATTACCATCTTTATCAGGAAATCTTTAGGCAATGTTAAAAATGTTCTTCTTGGTGAAACAGATTAATATTTACCTGAAGGAAGTTATGGGTGAGTCCACGTGTAAGAAAACAGACAGAATATAGAAAGCTGGAATAAGATACCATACTTTTCAAAACTAAGCAAAAAACTGATTCAGCCATTCCACTCTCCTGTGAGCGAAATGAAGGAATCTCTTAAAAATTGTAATACACACAATGCAAAAAGTAGGCGAGTATATAGAATTGTTAATAATAAACACTTAAAACCCACACCAGAAGTCTAATACATTTAAAGAAGTAAGTACCAAGAAAACTCGCTCAGAATCCTTAAAAGCAAAATGTTAAGGGAGAAGAAAGGAAACCCAAGTATTCCCCCATAATAAAAAATTCAAGATCCTATTTAAAAGTACAGATTGTAGAGCTATGGTTTGCAATAAAGTAAACTTCAACCAGTTGGATGTTTCATCTGGAGGAGAGATAAATATAAAGACAACACAAGGCACATATACTGTCTTGGTTTTTAGTTACAGAGCAGCAGCGTTAGGAGGAGATATGAAAATAAAGGATTGCATTGGTGACTATGAATCACCGTCACAATTTTTAAAATTCATGGTAGTTATACGTCCAGTTTCAGATACAGAGTTTGCTCTCGAGTGTTTACAATCTAAGTGTTTACTAAAAGTTACATGGTAATTTCTAATAGAAAAGATAAGGAAAATAAACAGAAAAACACAAAAACCAAACTGCTTCTTGAATCTTGTGATAATTTACTAAAGGGAGTCTTGAGAAAATAATTGCTCTCTTTTGTGCATGTTGAAGTCAATCAAAGGAATCCACCTCAATCTTAGTTCTTATTTTTCAATTAATTATATCCTCAAAATTTATATACTTTTTTTAATTGAAACTAATTCAAAACCAGATTTACAATGTCTGGTGAAGATTAAAAAAAAGTATAAAATAGGGTTCTAATGCCTGGGAGAAGACAAAGCTGAGATTCTAATTCAAATCTGAATTGTCAAACTAAACCTGTGAACAACAACCAGAAATCCACAATAAAAAAATTAATCATGGTAATAGTTTGTCAAAGGTTGTAGCTTCTTTGTCGCAGCTTTTGGACTCCTGAATGATAGTGTATTAAAATGTTAAGAAGTGACTGAGTAGATGAGTATACTAAACTTTTGTTTTTGGAGACCAGCTATCAATTTCTATGTCCGACCACTTTGTCTCTAGCAAAAACCAGGTCATAACATGAAGACACATCATGCATCACAACAAACACCTTAATAGAGACAGATTTGCCTAAACAGCAAGGATGCTACTTATCAGATATGAATAAAAACCTACAAAATCCTGCCTCTGCTGACTCACCAGTGATAATATACCTTTTCAGAGTACCTCCTTTTCAGAGAAGTATAGACACAATTCTCACCTTCAACTAGAATGGATAATACTTTGATTTTAGTGAACTGTAAACATGCAGCTCAATAACTGGGCTATGAAGTGTTGGAAATGTTCCCTCTAATGACCAATATGAGCTGAGGGCACATAACATCTCAGAGGATGAGATAGATGCCCATAATACCCAGCAATGTGACATCTGAAATGAATTCCAGGAACAGACATCTGTTTACAACTGTTTTCTTTGGGCTGAGTTGTTCTGGGTAAGACAAGAAGAAAAATGTCACTAGCTATTTAACATAAGACTGCATCCCTGTAAATAAATCACTCCAAAAGCTAGAGGAATAAGTGGTCTCATACTGTACACTCTAGATGTTATCTGCCTATTCAAGTGTAGTTATTTGGGACTCTGATAATAGTGAAGGTTTCTCTTTGGTACTTTTAATCTCAATTTAGACTGTTGACAGCTTGATGATAGCTTTTCCTAAAATTACTAGAAGAGACTTTGCCTTTTCAGCAATATACCACTGAGTGAGCAAAATTCAAGAGCTTCTAAAAAGGATATTGGAGTGAAGGGACAATTTAGCTTTATTTCCAATTTTGGGAAAAGCAAGAAAAGGAGAGCTTGTTTATTGGTGTTTTGCTGTTATTTTATGTACAGTATATAATTCCCTGTCAAATATAGAACAGTTTTCATTACCTTTGAGCTAAGCGTTCAGTTACAGCAACTTTAATTCTATGGAATACCATCCAGGGTTAGGATTGTTTTGCACAAACACTGTCTGGAGTTATGAATCACATATCTGAGTAAGCCTGTGCACCACCAGAAAGACAACTATTTGTTTTCCCTACCACATACTGACGTTTGGCCCTAAGCTATTTTCCAAAGAGATTTGTATAGATTGTATTACTCTTAATACTCACAGGAATATTTTGACAGCGATAGCATTGACATGTGACAGTTACGGCTTCAAGTATTGGTGACATGTGCATCCGAAGTTCTTGCTGCAATGGAAAGTAACTACAACTACAAATAGCTTTGAGGAAAGCTGGTTAAAATGGGTAGTAGTTTCAGTCCTATAGGAACAGGTCACTAAATACCTCAGTAAAGAAATTCTACTAATACTATTACAGGAGAAGCTTGTATTCTTGCAAGCATTAAAGTCATCCAAGTTTTACAGTATATCATAGTACAACATATAAAAGGTACAAGGCCAATAAAGTTAGACTACTCACAGCCAAAGGTACACACGTAACAAACATTTGCTAAATTGAGGTATCTCTGTCTTTGTATTAACCTGTAAGTTTTTTCCAAGCTAAGAATTGTTGTACTTGATACTAAAGAGACATTGTAAGAGAGTACTAAATTTTCAAATTATGTTTATCAAAATTACAGATACTTTAGAAGCTGCAGTAGGAAAAGAAGCAAACAGCAACTGACCAACAAAACCCTTAAAAAAAAAAAAAAACCCAAAAAAAACCCCAAACCCTAAACTTTATGTAATTTTATATAAAATAATGGTTATTGTTTAGGAAATTTTAGTTTCTGGTGATGAGTAAGATGTGGCTATTAGGCTATAGTGGCTGTAAAGGAATATCGTTAATACCCGTTGATAGTTGATATTCTTCTCTTTGTGGCACATAGCTTGTATTTGCATCCCAGAATTTCTCAACTAATACTTACCCTTATTTCTAAGGCATGCCACAAATTCTTTACACACCTATACATATGTCCTGCATACAGCAACTGTAGGAGCCATGAATGTATTATACCTGACAAATTTTACAATACTAGAAGAACAGCAGCATGTTGTTCCTGTCATGGCACGTTCCTGAGAAGGTGTCATGGTTTCAGTTGGGATAGAGTTAACTTTTTAACTAGCAGCTGGTATAATGCTATGTTTTGCATTTGGGATGAGACACACTTTTGACAGCATGCTGGTGGTTTTAGTTATCACTAAGCAATCAAGGCCCTTTCTGCTCCTCAAATCACCCCTGCCAGCAGGTAGGCTGGGCTTACCCAAGAAGTTGGGAGGAGACGCAGCCAGGACAGCTGACCACAACTGACCAAAGGGCTCTATACAGTATAGTATATGTCAGGATATAAAGCTGAGGGAAGAAGGAGGAAGGGGATGACATTCAGAGTGATGACATTTGTCTTTTGAAGTAACCATTATGTGTAATAAAGCCCTGCTTTCTTGTAGATGGCTGAACATCTATCTGCTGATGGGAAGCAGTGAATTAATTTCTTTTTTTGCTTTGCTGGCCTGTGTGGTGTTTGCTCTACCTATAAAACTGTCTTTGTGTAAACCCATGATTTTTTTCTTACTCTTACTCTTCCAAATATCTTCCCCATCCAAACTGGGGGGAGTGAGCAAGCAGCTGCATAGTCCTAGCTCCCGGCTGGGGTTAAACCACAACACAAGGGTTCAATAGATTAGAAAGATTTTAAGCGTTTGGGATTTCTCCTTTGCAACATGTTTCTCATCTAGTATGGGAATATCTCAAATCTCCAGCATTTCACAGTGTGACTCATTTTTTTTCAGGGAACTGATAAAGAGGAAATTTTCTTAGGGACAGCATGATACTCACTCTCTAAGTCTGACCCACAATTATCAAGAATTCTTGTGTTCTGTGATACTGTTGTTTATTTTCATTCATCACAGTTTTAACACTTGTCAAAGTCATCTAGTAAGGTCACAGAGAAATGACCTTAGCAATTTGAAAGCTCATTGCTTCTCATTTAGTGATTTACATTCAAATAAAAATGGAAAACAATATTGTGACATTGCAGCAATGAGCCCAATGGTACATATCACATTATCAGACGCAAAACTTGGATTTAGTAAGAAAGTATGATTTATTTCAAAAGATTTTTAATATATCCACAGGGAAACTACAATTAAGAATGAAGGAAATCACTACATTATCCATTTTTTAAACTGACAAAAACGTTTCTCCAGAAAGGTATATGATTAATGGGACAATCTGTGGTTCAGTTCCAACTTAAAGGATCAGCTCATACTTGCTTTTGAAAAACTTTTCCTTTTATGTAAACAAACAGTAAAATTTTCCTGATAAGCTTATTCTGCCTCAGATGCACTCAAAGCTTAAAATTAATCATACTTTAACAGATACATGGCTTATTATAATTTTAAGAAATGTCTGCATAAACATCTACTTAGGCTGAGGACTCATTCTAGATCTCTTGGGCACACATATCTTCCCCAAGAGACACAATGGCAACAGTCATCAATAATTCATACATATTTTGAAAACTTGCCTAAACATCTGTGTTCCCATACGTCAGCAAGGTGTCAATTCAACCCCTTTGTAACACTGACAGCAGCAACTCACATATCTTAACCCATGACTATAATTCGTTCATAATTCGTTCACATTTGTGATAAAATGTACAGAAACTTTCCATGGAACTCCTCCTCAAGTTTCTTTTCCCCGAAATTTTAGACATATCTAACTAGAAATTATTTTTTTTACAAACTAAATATATATATAAAGATCATATATAAATACGCAAAAAAACCCCATAGTCTACTTACTAACAGAAAAAGATTTAAATGTATTCATTTTGGGTTGGATTTATGACATGCTTGCAGAGAGTATCAAAACACTACTTTAGAGGGACTGTTTCTTCCCATGAGTCTGCAGAGCACCAAGAACAATAGGGCTTTGATTTCACTGTGAGGTCTCGTGATAGTATATATACAGGAAAAATGATAACGTAATATTACAGGAAGCAACAATACACTAATTCTTCAACCATTCCATCCTAGGGAATGGGTAGGGAAGAACAACTTTATTTACAATGTATATGCTTTTCTATGAAATCAGAAACCATACAGCCAGTGAAAGAAAGGGATAAAATGTGAAAGAAGGAATAAAGAAAGAGAGTAGAAAACACGCAAAAGCAGGACCTGACAGGACCACTACATACGGGCAGGCTACTAAAGGTCTTGCTTTCTTTTCCCTCGCTGTGAAGTGGACTCAGGTGGGCCAGCCTGTGTGCAGTGGATCCCAATGCAGTGTTATGTTCTGGAAAACCAACAGGTGGCATAGCACGCTTAAGTGGAGAGTCAGCTTTCCTTCATGAATTGGGATTCCCCAGTTCCCCTGCTCCACAGCCAAGCACAGCTAACTGTTGGCAGTTCCCTTTACTAAACTTCCAGCATAGGCTAGAGTCACTTTAATTAGGGGGAAGAGGGGGAAACAAATGCATGGTGTTGTCACAACTTGCCTGATCTCTATAGACTTACTCAGATGACCTGCTAACCCAGCGTAAAAGTAGTGATTTGTTTCAAAATCTGGTTTTCGATGTTCGAACACAGTACTGAAAAACAGAACATAGCAGATGGGTATTCGATGGAAAGTGGGAAGGAAGGAAAAGGATATCACCCACTTTTGCCTCAATCTCATGCCTTAAACTGCTTCTCATATTTTACTGAATGTCATGAATATCTGAATTACTTTCTTACATCAGCAATCATTTAAAAAAAAATAAAATACTCATTTAACCAGTCCTAATAAAGAAGACAAACACAATCTGATTACTCTGAAATAATATGCTATTTTAATTTATTTCTATAAAATTATCTCATTAAAAAGAATTTCCTAGGGAAATATAGGGAGTCTTTTTCTCCTTTTTTTTTTTTTTCCTTATTAATAATAAAGAGAATTCATGAGACAAGAAAGAGACATAAGCGCAGGTATTGGTAAGAGAAGGGACTTTTTTGGCTTTATGCTTCTTTTGCCTACTAATCTAATACTCATAATAATAATGTTTCAAAAAATCATCAGGAGTCTGACCGTCTGTGATGCATAACTTTTAGCATGATGTGGAAGTGAAAAATATGTTTCTCATTGCAAACACAAAGTAAAGTGAAAGAAAAAAAAAAAAGAATAACGCTTTGTAACATTTAGAAGAAAATTAAGTCAGCCACACACTGGCCACTGGCTCTTAAAAGTCTGGGAATCTAATTAGACTAAAGAAAATTTTCATTTTTTTAATCCCCAAGTTCCACTTTTCAAGGAATTAAACCCCCCACTATTTGGATGGTACTAGTAAGGGAGCATACTACATATGATCAGGATAAAGTGTACATGTGCTGCATCAAAACAAATTTCTAGAGACCAATGGTTCAAAAATATAAATGGTCTGCTACTTCTGGCAACCACACACGTTCCTTCAAATACTTTCAGCTGCTGAAAGAAGTAAAGGGGGGGCTGTAATTCAGATAAGCCAATCTTCTTTGAATCATGGTTTGACAAACAGCAAAATTTAAATGACTCTGCTTTTCAAATTAAATCTGTCTACTAGACGTTTCCTCTTTATATTTCTAAACACAAGAATAAACAAAAAATTATCTAATATTTATACCTATGTTAGCAAAAAATGCTGCAACCCATTCCTGACATATTTAAATTTAGTAAATAAAACAACTGCTTCAGCTACAATCAAGAGTGTGACTTTGAAATAAACAAATATTCATTCCGGACATTTTAGCAGCCCATTTTCATACGTGATGCTATTAAAAGAGTAGGCCAAATTATTGTAGTACTAGGAAGACAAGGAGAGCAGTGATCTTATATTTCAGTTGGCCTTCCAATTCCAATAACCTTTAACAAGAAAAGGCAAGAGAATTTTGCTTATTTAACAGAAGTAGTGGAGCTTAAGAAGATCCAAAGCATTTCAGAATATATTTCCCTTATTCTCACATAAGGGAGATTATCATTTCTCACTTGAATTTACTTTACCTTTTCGTTTTCACTTAGTGTTAAATTGGAAGGTTGAAATCAGGGTGCAACTGGATCAAAAATGTAAATGAACATCAGATAATTCTTACACATTTAAGCTTAATTGAGTGTAATCGATATGTCTGGTGTGTAGCCAAATTCAACTATTGTGAAAAGCACCTAATGTATGGACATTATTTTTGGACTAGTGAATGCCAGAAAATAATGAGCTGGCATTCAGCTTTGGTGAATCAGACCTTGAATTTTCATCTAAGAGCAGTTTTGAATTATTACTGAAGATAAGGTGTAAATGTGCAAGGGAATTTTATCCATGTTTCTCCCATGAATCATAAATGAGGAAAAAAATTACAGTCTAAATTGCACTTAAAAGGAATAAAGTCTTTTCATGTCATACATGATTTATCAAAATGATCTCATTTTAAGAGTACTGTGGTGTATCTTGATTAATAACATTAGTAAGCATGATGAATGGCCTCTTTAATGGTAACACAGAATTTATTGGCAAAATCCCTACTTCTACCAAAGAGGGTGGGAAGTAAAACACACAGCAGCTAGTAACTTGCAGAAACATCTTAAGTAAATTCTCTCCAATGTATTTTGAATGTAAACATATTTGAGAATTCTTAATTTGAGTTTATTCTCAGGTTCATTTTGAAAACAAGGAACAGGTTTTACCTAATGTAGCAGCTCTAACCACTACAAAACCCACTTCGCAGTTCCCTGCAAAACAAGCTGAACTCTGCATGTACTGTAAGAGGATGTAGTGTATTAAGGTCTTTCAAGAACAACGGCCCCATCCCCTTATGACCTTTTTCAATATCCTCTTCATTTCACTTTAATATCCTAAATGCTTCCCTTCTCCCATTACTCTATCTTCCCCTTTTCCCCTCCCCCTTTTTTTCAAGCCTGCTCCAGCCTGCCCTAACTAATTTCCTTTTGGGCTGACAGATCAGAGGCCTTCCTACCACTGTTCCTTTTAGACTTGTGAAGCCCTCCTCGTAATCCCGCTGCTTGTCCACAATTAATCTTTCCAGTTGCCACATTATTAACACTACCACCCACAGACAGAGGATGCCTGAGCACTGCTGGACACTCGCTCCCCACTGGAGCATCAAAGTTGTCAATCACACACTAGTCAGAAAGTTGCCTGCTGTCAACATCAGAGGTTTTCATCCTCTCCTACCCGCTGATCAAACATTTTTCTTCAGAAGATTAATTCCAAGTCCCCACCCATTTCCTCCCATATCCTCTTTCCCTTTTAGGTTTACTCAATGATCCATCTTCTGTATGGAAAAGGAAGCAGTGTATAATAGAAATCCTTTCAAAACAAAAGTTCAGCAAAACTAAATTTAAATCCCAGCTGTTATCAACCTCTTCCTCCCTCGTGCAAGTTAAACACCTTAAAGAGCTTGGATTAGACCTAGTCACAAATGCCTTTCTTTGATCAAAGGCTCCAAGACTTTACACAAATATAATCACAAGGCAATGACTGCATCTAAGGAGCCTGAATTGATTTGTTCTACTGTAACATACAGCATACAAAAACACCCATTAGGTTTTTTGACTTCCAAGACCATTCTTTTTCAACTTACAGCACTCAAAAGCCAAGAATTTTAGCATCTTCTTAACACTATTTTTTTCAAGCTCAGTAGAAAAAAAAGTGATTTCTTAGTGCATGGTATTGCCTTGTGTCTTGCCTATTTGCCTTGTATCTTTTAAAAAATATTTTAAAAATTAAAAAAAAATGGAAAATATTAAAAAAATGATTTTACATTTAAAATGAGAAGGATGCAAGACATTCTGCTGTTCACTCAGCAGCAGTTCAGTTTAATAATTTGAAGGAAAGTAACTTCACTATTACTACCTCTCCCTAATCATATACCAAATTCTAATATTTTCATTTCTGATTATATAAACCTTACTGCTCGAGTGGCTCAGTATCTTTCATTATGGTACATAACAGGATCTGTCTCTAAAGGACCATCTAGCAACACAACAGTAATGAAATGAATACTCATTAATGTAGTCCAACAAGAAATCTACTCACTGTAAAACTTAATGCTAGGTTTTAAAATAAGAATAAATCCATTTACAATCCCACTACAAAATAAATTTGAAGTTGCTAAATCATACTTATCCCTAAAATAGAATGCTTTTTCTTCTCTTAGACTGGTAGTAATGAAAATCAGGAAACCGACAAAAACCCCCCAAAAGTAGAAAAGAATAAAGGAAAACCCGCTGGCCTTGACTCCTGGTTGAGTTTGGGAAAGTTAAGTCCAAGTAAAAAAATCTACATTTTATCTTGCATTTCTTTACCAGCATCTTTACGTTCTGGGAACACACGTGCTACCTTCTTTTCATTTACAGTATGCAGGATTCAATGAGCTTACACTCTAGTAAAATAAAGTGCAAGAAAACAAGACATAAATAAGCCTGTCATGCCCCAAACCAGAGAGCTCTGCAACTGCTGCTAGAGAATTTTGAGTTGTCATAGACAACTATTCTGTAAAGTGTCTTGTAAAGTGAACCACAAATGAACTTCTAGATGCTAGCAGATGCTAACCTTTTTCTAAGTTCCCACCTCACCAGTGCCCAAACATGCCATTTATTGCATTTCACTCATCAACCAACAGCTCTGAAGGACTGAAAGTACAATACTGAGTTTTAGATATTACACCTTCAATAGAATGTGTAAAACACAGGTAAGTCACTTACGTGAAGTACACTAATAATGTGTTAGATTCCAAGTTTCCTTCACTCATTCCCTGCAATATTTTTCAAGCAACTATATCACAACTACAAAACACAGCACTAATGGAGTAATTGCTGAGATTTATGCCGTGCTATGGGATAACAACAGTATACAAGCTACGTATAAACACAGATGCAGAACTCAAATGCACATCATATAGAATACGGTAACTTCTTTTCATAGACCTATATTTCGAAATACAGATGATTCAGAACTTCTACACTTGTTTTTGTCAATCTAATGTCCATACAGTCTTCAAAAGCAAAAACAGAATCAGCAAGGTAAATCGCTTTTTTCTGGGGATAAGAACCTCTGCGACTGTTCCATAAAGTAGATCAGTAACATAATATCAACACTTGAAAACACTTTCAATGACAATCGGAGGAATACAGAACTATGTATACGTTTCACCCACCAAGCATAATTGTTCGCAATGTTAGAGGGTTTACTTTGTTTCATTTTTTTGAGTAGTATGGACAACACTGCAAAAATGAAAGCTAGATCCTAAAAATTACAAGATAACAGTAGTTTTCATGACTATTGTTGAGTTGCACTGATCTCCTTAATTAATAGGCACAGGAATTAAGAAATGGGAAGGCTAAACATGCTTTCAAGGCCTCTTCATTCTGTCATGTGGGACTAAAACTGAATTGCAGCTAAAACCTCTTGTCGCACTACTGAGTCAGCAGAAGGGGGTGCTGTAGTGTAACCTATTTAAAATGCAAATAGAGTAACTTTTGTAACAGCAGATTAAAACTAGCATTCTATTCACTTGGCATACCCACAGCATACTGAATGCTGGAATCAGACTTGTCACTGCACACCGCAGGTTATTAATAGAGCTCAGAATGGTGTTGCTAAATGTGCAAGCTAAAAGCAAATAAACAAAAATGGATTTATCTGTGGTATTTGTTCTCTGGGAGAATTCAGCAAGGCCTGCCTTACACTGCTCATTTGTTTATCCAAGATCACTGAGGCTCAATTATTTTTATTTTTTTTAAGTAGTTGATTGACAGCCACTTACCACAGCCAGAAGTTCTGGGATATGTGATCTATAACATTAACATTCTAGAGAAAAACACAGTTATTTTCAACCTGGACAAATAAATCTATTAAATAAGACACACAGGAAAAGAGTCTACGGTGCATAACCGCTACTTTCTAATAGGCCTTTCTGGACTCTCATGATCTACCAGCACATGAGAAAATACGAAGTCAAAGGCTTCAGCTCAACCAAATCAACACATTGTGCTATGGCTTTACACTTCATTTTCCTACTATGTCAGGTGTGAGGGCAGGCAAGTGGGTTTCCCCTCTATATTCAAGCAAATTCCTCTGTTCTTCATCTCGATCTCTCAGAGATTCATCAAAAATGCGATTTAATTACATCTTCTCCCCGCCTCCCCCTCCCAAAAAGAGTGTAAACATGACTCCTTTTTATCTCCTGATACATCTGGACAAGTAGACAATGTGCTAAAACAAAATAAATCTGCCCTGACAGTCACATCAAAGGGTTCAGCTAGGGGCTTGCAGCTACTTAAGGCACAGGAATGTTGTTGCTAAGCATCGCTCTACAACCTATCAGTCCCTTAAAGAAGAGCTTTTTTCTTTCAGAGGGAGACGAGGAAAGCTGGAGAGTGGGAACCAGACTGCAAAGGGAGATTGGGGATTTTGGAGGATTTTGAAGCTTAAAGTGAATTGTGTGAAGAAAAGGGGGTTTGTTTTGTTTTGTTTTGCCTCTTGACATACAGTCTACATTTTGCAGGGGGAAGTAGTGGAGGAAGGAGGGGTTAAAACTTGTTGATGAAACATCTGAATTTTCCCCTTAGATAAAACCAAGCAAAGTCTTTGATATCCTTTTTCAAATCCCCGTACTTACTGTAGATTCAAAATAGAAAGATTGTGACCAAAGGCAATAAGGCTGGGATACCAAGCCTGTTAAAAGTATATTGCAAAATGCATCACATGCCCTGCTTTTCTGTCAAGCATTTGATAAATACGTGTATGTTCCTAAATATGTGAAACCAGCAACAATGTCCATATCTAATAAACAAGACCCACAGAGAAAGAAAACTTTTGATACATATGCACATAACACAATTTGATGCTCAATTTACTAGTGAAAGCTATTCCCTTTAGAGAGAAGCCTTCACTGAAATCATCACTCTTCTACACCATGCCCTGCAGGACTTGATTTGTACATGTTTAATGCTTAAAACTCCAAATGAAGCCAAAGGAAGACAAACCCATGCTAAAATCAGACCTTAGAACTGTGCTAATTATAAACACAGCCATGATGAAATGGACAGCTAAAAATTTGAATTATGTTCTTCTCACATATGTAGAAATATATCCAGAGCAGATAGACAATCCAGCCTGAAAAGTATGAAACAATTAGTTTCAAACTTAATTATCCTAAAGGGAAGCTAAGAAAACCACCACTAACAGCACCACTGAGAAGTGAATGAACTTTGATCATGCACGGCTTTTAAAAACAGTTTAAAACTTTAAAAAAATCTCTTTCCTTTGAAGAATTAAACAAAGAAAATATGAAATGGACTCATTCTACATGCAGGGTAACTATCAAGAACATGAACAATTACTGAGCCCGTGATATTGCACAAATAAATAACACTTAGCATTATCTTCAGCACTATCATATTTATTAAACAGTGACTGAGGGCAGCAGTAACCATTTTTATTGTCCCATATAGCTCTTATTTTCTAATTAAACAGAAGCTTATTTCCACTGCCAATGCAGCCATTTATCTTATTTGAGTGTTACATAATATTTTTTGCCAGCCAAGCCTGACTATAAAGTGTTCTGTGTGGTGAACTGTGGCCCAACTTGCTTTCCTGTTTGGTAATCATAGAAACGGGCCATTTTGTGCTGTGTTAATAAATAAACTTTTTGCAATTTCTCCTAAAACATGATAAAGCTCATACTCTGTCCTACCCTCTAGCTTCAATACAAGGGCAATGAGCTGTATTATTAAAGATATAGGTCAAGCAAACCTGATGATTTCAATCCTGTGGGGTGCTTTAGAAACTGTTGTCATATTACTGAGATCATTCTGCTGTTCCTAATTATTCCTCTTGGTTGCTTCACATTTCAAGTGATTTCTCTCACACTTATGTCAAAATTTATAAGCTGCTCTGTGTAACAACACTACATTATTTCCTCACTTGTTATGGTAATATAGGACAGAAACTAGGAGAATGCTTTAATCTAGCTGACAAGGATAATGTAGTCTGGAAACGTAATAAACTTTTTATTCTACTACAGAGTTGGGGTTTTTTTTCCTACCATGAAACATTTCATATAGATAGACATCTTAGAAAAACTAATTGCTACAATAACTTGAATATGCTCTTATCTGAGTTGCTTTTATCAGAAAAAAGGTATCAGCATTAAGGCGTTCACTCCAATAGTCTGTGCATTCTCCTTATTCCCATAATTGCTATTCTGCAACGTTCTGTTGACTGTACTGTAAAGCTACTTACTGCCGAAGGAAACCTATTTCCAAGAAATCTGTGCATCACACAAACAGTGCAAAACATTTGTAATTAGCAGGCCAGGCTTTAACAGTGCTGTAACACATTTGGGCTGACTGGCACAAAATTTTATTTGCACTAAGTAGCTTGAGACTGGGAAAACATAAAATCCACTTTACGTGATAGCTTCATGTTCTACAGTGTCTACTGAAGGATTTCAGAATGTAAGGAAAGCTGCCAGAGGAAAAGGTAGTCTGATGAAAGGTTTGAATTTTAAAGGCAGTGTGGGTACTGCTTACTGTAGGGGCTAACCTATGGAAGCATCATTCCCTTCCAAACATAGTGCAGTATATAATATGATGTTAAAAAAAAAAAAAAAGAACAAACCCACCAATGAACAAACAAACAAAAAACCTCCATAACCAACAAAATAAAACAAAACACAACTCCAGTTAGAAAATATCATATGAGTAACTCAAACATGACATCCATCCTAGTATTTCTAGGGAAAAATTTTGCTGAAGTAGCTTGTATGTGAAATTTGCTGTATTTGTCAAATGTCCAATGGGGTTTTAAAGCACTTTTAGTCATAAGAAAACTGAAAAAACAATATCAAATCATAGAACCATAGAATGGCTTAGGTTAGAAGGGACCTTAAAGATCATCTAGTTCCAGCCCCCCCTGACACGGACAGGGACACCGGGTTGCTCAAAAGCCCCATCCAACCTAGCCTTGAACACTTCCAGGGATGGGGCATCCACAGCTTCTCTGGGCAACCTGTTCCTGTGTCTCACCACCCTCACAGGAAAGAATTTCTTCCTAATATCTAATCTGAGTGTACCATCTCTCAGTTTAAAACTGTTACCCCTTGTCCTATCACTCCACTCCCTGATAAAGAGTCCCTCTCCTTCTTTCCTGTAGGCCCTGAAAGGCTGCAACAAGGTCTCCCCAGAGCCCTCTCTTCTCCAGGCTGAACAACCCCAACACTCTCAGCATGCCTTCATAGGAGAGGTGCTCTAGCCCTCTGATCGGTCATCTTTCATGGTCCTTCTCTGGACTCGCTCCAACAGGTCCATGTTCTTCTTCTGTTGGAGATTCCAGAGCTGGGCACAGTACACCAGGTGGGGTCTCATGAGAGCAGAGGGGAAGAATCACCTCCCTCGCCCTGCTGGTCACACCTTTTTTGATGCAGCCCAAGATGTGGTTGGCTTTCTGGGCTGCAAGAGCACATTGCCAGCTCATGCTGAGATTCTCATCAACCAACACCCCCAAGTCCTTCTCCTCAGGGCTGCTCTCAATCCATCCTCTGCCCAGTCTGTATTTGTGCTTGGGATTGCCCCAACACACATACAGGACCTTGCACTTGGCCTTGTTGAACTTCATGAGGTTTGTATGGGCCCACCTCTCAAACCTATGCAGGTCTGTCTGGGTGGCATCCCTTCCCTCCAGCGTATCAACCACTGATCTGTAAAAAAAGACCTACTACCTCAGTTTTGTGCTGTCTCATCACGATAATAATAAAGTGAACAGAAATAGGAGCACTGATCTACACTGGCAACCTTTAAAGGGACTTTTTCCAGGTAAGTAATACTTAACTGAGCATGTTCACAGGACACAGAGAGGAGGCGAAGATGAAGCTAGTGTTGTTCCAGTTAGAAATATTCACAAACACCACTGTCAGCAAAAAAATAAAAAAGGAAGAATACAGCACAAATTCCTGGTTTTGTCTCTGTTTCTATTTCTGCCTTCCTTTATAGACTTGATGACCTGCCTGAAGATAAACTTTGCGAGGTGTGGGGGAGTGGAGAGGGAGTAAGAGGCAGAAAAAATGTTTTCCGAAGGGATTCACATCTGGATCCCAATTAGAAGAACTGGAGTCCCTGTCATGTCCCTGACAGTTGGCGGGGTGAACTGTTCATGTGTTTATAAAGTGAGAGTTCCCTCTTCAATGACTTTTTCTTTCCCAGACAGAAGACCCAGCAAAACACACTTTAGCTCTTCTTTTCGGCTTTTCAGCTACCACCTGGCAATATGTAAAACCCCCTTGAAAGCTGATGATTTTAAATATGTGTCTGTCTTCAGATTTGCTTCTAAAGTGGATAGCCAAAAGAAGGCAACGTCACCACCAATTTTAAAGCTGAGCTGTAATGGAAAGAGCATTTAGGCCTTATTACTTACATGACACAATATAATGCAAATGCAGGCATTTGGGAGATATAAATCATATGCTTAACCAATATATTACTAATTTGTAAAGAACCTGCCTAGAAAACAATCTTTTATGGGAATGATTAACCACAGGCACAGGAAGTAATTTTAGGATCTTCACAAATTAAGGCATGAGAGATAAAGAATTTGGATACAAAAGCATTAAACTGCAATGCTGTATGACAGTAACACATCGGTGTATTTACCCAGTTTTTAGTGAATCAAAATAAACTAAAACCAATGGGAAATGCTATACCCTATAGCAGGGTGAGGCAATCAAAAATAGCTATGGAAAATATAATTACATAAATTTTGTTAAAAACCAAACAGACAAATGCGAAACTGGAGTACCAAAAACCACTTTTGCAGCAGTAATGTTTCAAGATTTCCTAACACTATCTAAAATATAGAAATGTCCTACATAAAGTAGTTCAGAGCTGTCTGAGACTTCTTGCCCACGTTTACATATCACAAACATATCATGTTTACATAACAAGAGGGAGGTGAACTCCGTAACATAATTTACCTAATTAATTTTAATAATTACTTTTCTTGAACTTATTAATAACTGATGTCCATTTTTAAGTTTTATTTGGAAAATACCTTTACCCTGCATAACAGGAGAGAAAAAACAGCAGAAGAGTTGTTTTAAACACAAAAGTCCTCTTGCAAGCTGTTCATGTGAACTTACAGAGTTCAGTGTGGCCATGCAATACTGGTAAGAACTTTTTGTTTCTTGAGGTGATGGATTTAATGAATACTGTCCTAAAATGCATTGGGTTCTGCCTCTTTGAGAGGCTTTCTATGCTGCCACTGAAGAAATGCTCTAACTAGTGGTCCCTATCCATAAAATGCAGAAAGCACTTGACAAAGTCTAACCCTTCAGCTCTAGAAACTATTCACCCAAAACTGCATAACTTCAGGATATACTAATATTCAGGGATGAGGGGAGGGGTTTTTGTAAGACAAATGGAGTAACTGCTCATTTAGAGGACTGTTGAACTTTTCTTGGTTTCAGCTGTTACTATGGTTACTTACACAGCTGACATGCACTAAGCACTTCCAGTCTTGGCTAAAGAACTGCCATCTATGTACAGTCTGTTGCAATTCTAGGAAATTTGTTCCAACAAATTAGCGTTGCCATTAAAATTCTTCTTTTCTGTACCCTGGGTGCATAAGGTTCAGTTACAACAGCCGGTTCTTTTCATATCCACTGCCCATTAGATGGAAGCTCTGAATCTTACTGCTCATGTTGCTGTTCACTTGAGGTGATGCTATTGATATACTGTGATCAACTCTCCTCTTGACGCCCCCCTGATTACCCAAGAGAGACAGAATTTCTTGGAATTCCTTACCATAACTTATGTTATCCAGCCTTCTAAGAAATTGCTTGCCTTCTTCCCCTCAGTTCTCTCTTCAGTCTCCCAGCAACTTTCTAGAACTACAGGCTACTCCAAATATAAACATAGTGTTCTAGTAGCAGTTTCACCACTAACAAATACACAGATAATATTAAAATTTCCCCTCATACTTGACACTGTAAAGGAATGTCAGACACGTGTACTAAAATCTAATGATTTTATGTTTTACCTCACTAATAGAAAGGTTACACAGCACTGGGCAAAAAACTGATCTCCATGAAAGCATGTCTACTTTATCAACATAAAACCTGTTCACTGGTACTTAATTCTCTGAACATACGCCATGTAGAATACGTACTATTCTAGCTTTTTAAGCAATATAAGGTATAACATATTTTCTTACTTACATTACAAAAACAAATGAAAGTATTTGCTGTTATCAATACTGAAGCCCACAGCTTGCACTGACCAAAGAGAAGATGGACTAAAGGAACCAGACATCCTTCTTCCATTCCTGTTCTCGTCTGTCCCTCTTTTTTTTCACCAGCAGCTAAAACTATTCCACGGTACTTATATAAATGGAGTTACCTTTTTCCTAAACTACTGTTTCTGTGTGATTAATAGAGATACTGTGTTTAAAATTCAGCTAATCAATCAAATATAAAGATTCGTCATTGTCTGCAATTCTGCACTGATAGTGGTTTCTTGCTATTGTTTGAACATGACTCATGTATTCCTCAGAAGTTAAATTTCCTACATTGCATTGATTTTACGAAGGGCAATTCCAATTGCTTCAATGTTTATGTTTTTTTCCAAATGCATAGGGTCAGAACTTAACCAGGAGGGACCAGAACCAGAATTTACATAACTGTCTGAAGCAGGACTGGTGGCCTCACAGAGGAAAGGATGGTACTCTAGATACCCTCTCGGTTGTGTCTCTATAAATGTACATCTTTCTTTTATCTATTAATACAAAAGTGGAAGATAGGGGTTATGGTAGAAAATCTAATGTTCAGGTCTACTTTCTAGAACATTGAGTTAATTGTTCTATAACCACAAATTCTCAGACAACATAATGAAAAAAAATGAACAGAACCAGCTTTCATATCTCTGACTCCTTTGCTCCAGTTATCCAGCTTCACGCATGGAATAACAGAAATAAATATCATGGCAAATATCTTCAGACATTCAGATTTAAATGAAAGATTTATTTTCAGCTACACTTATTCTGAAATTTTTGCAATAAATGCTAAAAGAAGATCATTCATTACATTCTTCTTGTTTTAGCATTGGACTTTGGTCTCTCTAGCTCCTGGTGTGACTTTTTGGGTTAATATTATATCTATAGGCTGCATAAAATTAACAAGATGACATATTTTGACTATTCATGTCAGAACTCATTTTCCATTACTTATTCCTTTCGATTAAATTATTAGAAACAGAATGAAGCACTAAATTTTTTACACCTTGAAAAAAATTGCTCCAACATCATTATTCCATCTGGAGTCCGTTTGTTTTCTCTCATTGAAGCACCTTTGTACTAAAGGATGCTTTTTCTTTTCTTTTCCTTTTTTTTTTTTGCCATTGAATCTGGCACTTTAGATACAATATGATTTTATTACTCAGAAATGCTTTATTACTGCAATAAAACTGCACTTTCCGCTGCAAAATATATTATTAAATTGTGCCTTCAATAACTGTCTTACCTAATAGTGAATGTTAAATCAAAAAACTGAAGTCAAAGCTCCTGTTGATTCCACAGGCAGAAGATTACACGTTAATAAGGCAGGGCAATACAACATAGCAGGAAAAGAAAAAGTCCCCAGTAGTTTACATACTGATTTTCTGTTTTTAATTTTATTTTGTTTCTTGCAATGCCATCATCACAAAGAGTGCCGGAGAAATGTCCTGTTACGAGGCAAACAAAATGCCTGACATTTGCTATTTAATATTACTCCCCAAGAGGGGCATCCAACAGATGGTCACTTTTTAGCAGTCTTACTTCTGTGCATTTTGGCTAAAGAAAATCTGAAGACATATGCTTTTCACTTGCAGGTAGACACCTGTAGGCCAACATCACTTCATTAATTTCCTGTTGAAACACCAAATGAATTAAGTTTATTCCCATTAGCATGATCCTTAAACTGTTGCATCATTTAGCAAGTTATTCCCATGTTAACATACAGAGATTTAGGCATTTGTATTTAGCGTAACTGCAAGTACCTCAGTATAAGAGAAAAATGGCATCACCTAGATTGGTTAAGACCTTGATTAACTTGATTAAGACTCTTCCATCCTCTCTCTTGTTCTGCTGCCTAAAATGCTATTATATGTCTAAAATTCTTCTGTGCCTTATTTTTTTCAGGCTGCTGTTTTTCAAAATTCTCTGTGGATATTTCAATTCTTTTCTTTTTCCCTATAAAGCATGTCTCTGAACCAGAATTGCTAAGTGTTAGTCTGTAATAGTGAAAGAAGCTAACACAGGCTCTTCTTCAATCCGTTTTTTAGCTTATGAACACAATCTTGAAAAAAAGAAAAACTACCAACTCAGCAATGGTTGCTGTAAACACAGTACTTGATGTATGAACAAATTAACCTCAATTTTCATCTGGGGGGGGCGGGGGGGAATCCCTGTTACACATTTTAACATCTTT
>VXAK01004706.1:35373-54792 GCA_013399435.1 Arenaria interpres
AATTTATATTTTATTGTAACCACACCCGCCTGTTTTGAAATGAACAGCCAGAAATACAGGAAAAATCATAAATCCACCTGGAGACAGAAACCAACCTTTTCAGTTGTTGCTCAGTTATTTAAAACAAAAGGGCAATCATGACACACCACCATTACTACTCGTACAGCACCTCTCTCATCAGGCTCAGACTCATTAAGAAAAAGAAGCATAAAACTAAAGTAAGCAAGAGACTTTTCAGTGAAACAAATACTCATCTACTGGTAGAGCATTTGTTGTTGTAGTGTCAACTACAGGCCAGTCAGCCTCACCTCTATGCTAGAAAGGTGATGGAACATTGTGGATGCCATGCATGTAGAGGAAAAGAAGGTTATCGGGAGTGGTCGGCATGGATTCACCAAGGGAAAATCATGCTTGACCAACTTGATAGCCTTCTACGATAGCATGACTGGCTGGGTAGATAAGCAGAGAGCGGTGGATGTTGTCTACCTCGACTTCAGCAAGGCTTTTGACACGCTCTCCCATAACATCCTCATAGGTAAGCTTAGGAAGCGTGGGTTGGATGAGTGGACAGTGAGGCGGATTGAGAGCTGGCTGAACGGCAGGGCTCAGAGAGATGTGATCAGTGGTGCAGTGTCTAGTTGGAGGCCTGTAACGGGTGGTGTTCCCCAGAGGTCAGTACTGGGTCCAGTCTTGTTCAACATATTCATCAGTGACCTGAATGAGGGGATAGAGCGTACCCTCAGCAAGTTTGCTGATGACACAAAACTGGGAGGAGTGTCTGACACACCAGAAGGCTGTGATGCCATTCAGGGAGACCTGGACAGGCTGGAGAGTTGGGTGGAGAGGAACCTAACAAAGTTCAATAAGGGCAAGTGTAGGGTCCTCCACCTAGGGAGGAATAACTGTGCACTGGCACAGGTTAGGGGTCTGTGCACTGGAAAGCAGCTCTGCAGAGAGGAACCTGAGAGTCCTGGTGGACAAGTTGACCATAAGCCAGCACTCTGCCCTTGCAGCCAAGAAGGTCAATGGTCTCCTGGGGTGCACTAACAAGAGTGTGGCTAGCAGGTCAAGGGAGGTCATCCTCCCCCTCTACTCTTCCCTGGTGAGGCCACATCTGGAATACTGTGTCCAGTTCTGGGCTCCCCAGTTCAAGAAAGACAAGGAAGTACTGGAAAGAGTCCAGCCGGCGCTAAAAAAATGACCAAGGGACTGGGAGCATCTGCCTTATGAGGAAAGGCTGAGAGACCTGGGTCTGTTTAGCCTCGAGAAGACTTAAAGGAGATCTCCTCAATGCTTATAAATATCTAAAGGGACAAGACGTAACAGACACAAACTGGAACACAGGAAATTCCATCTGAACACAAGGAAAGACTTCTTTACTTTGAGGGTGCCAGAGCACTGGCAGAGGCTTCCCAGAGAGGTTGTGGAGTCTTCTTTGGAAATATTCAAAACCTGCCTGGGTGCGTTCCTGTCCAGCATGCTCTGGGTGATCCTGCTTTGGAGGGCGGTTGGACTAGATGGTCTCTGAAGGTCACTTCCAACAGCTACCATTCTGTGATTCTATTTCTTGTCTTGCAGAATGTACTTGACTTTTTCTTTCTACTTTTAATACTATAGCATTATGTTATCCACTCCCTTTCTCTCCATTTTCTTCTACAGAGGAAAGAAGTTGCTTGTTGTAAAAACTTCTACAGTTTTTTAGCAAATTAAAGGAAGACTTTTCCAGCTTCACAGACCAAGGAGCACTGAGTATGTTTCTGAGTGTTGGATACTCATCTAAGAGGAATTAAACCAGCAAGGTCCATCTAACACTAGTCAATATGGCTCCAAAATACATTTTCCTGAATAACTAAAATCATTAGAAGACTGATGAAAAAGAGTTATTTTTTCACGCACAGCAGCTGCTTTCTGAAATAACCATACTTAAAGAAAAATTAACCAAGCTAATAAAAACAAGGAAAAATGCCGATTCCAGATATCGGATGAAATGCATTACAAAAAGTTTAAAAAAAAAAAAAAAGAGGCAGGAAACTTTGCATTATAATTCTAGTAAAACATACACCACTTAGTCAGGGCTGGAGATATCTATGTAGCTTTATTTTGCTCAGGCCAGCTTTTAACTGTAGTTCTACATGATATTCTGAACTGAGGTAAGTTTAAGAATTTTCCTGAAGTAGGCCTGATGCAACTGCCATAGGTGCTGCTGTCACTTTATACTATGCGTGTCCCAGTGTCTTAGCTTATGCAGAGAAAATTTTAGTCCAAAAAGATTATTTTTTGCCACACATTATAGCTTTTATCTAATATGCTGTGTTTTGCAATAGATTTTATAATTTTAAAATTTATTTAGGATTTGAAAAGCTTGTTGTTATGCCAAGCAAAGCTGCTAAAAGTGTTGAACTGGCAACTTAGAGAAAATGGTATTATTGTGATGTTCTATTCAGCAGGAATGGTGTTGAGTGAATTTTTAATGATTTACTAGTTCTACTTGACTGAGCTTGCACCCTGTAAATGGATCATATGATCACTGATCACAAGTTAAACTGCTTTTGTTTCTCGCATGGCATGAACCGACGGTCTGTTGTACAGTACCAGAGGTTCGTGTGCAGCTCTGTGTAAGACAAGGGAAGGTTACATGCAACAGGCAGTTAATGGCTCATACCAGCAAGCCCTCAACTGAATGGAGCTCATGAGGTTGAATTTTAAAAAGGTAGGTGACCTTGCAGCTGGGAGCTTTAACTGTGTTTTTACCCATTTATACTTGGATAAGAAAACAGTTACTGAAGGCTGAAAGGGCCTGCAAGCATTATTTTAGCCAAAGGCTAATCTCCATTCCCTGTGGATGAAAGGACACAAAATGAAAACAGAATAATAAAAAAAAATTCTCTGCTTCAGGTAACACAAAGGTAAAACTGCAATAAACAATTCCATTAATTTTAAACTTAACGTTGCCTTACCCTCCATTGCTAATGAGTACTTCAGCCATTAAAAAAAATACTGAATTCTTCAAAAAATGATAGAAACATTACAGTCATTATAGTCACAGCAAAAAGGATAAATGCAATATAAACGAAAATAGCTCAGAAAGGTTCATCTCGTGTAGATGAAATTAAAGGAGTAAGTGATCAGGAAACTTCTAGTTACATAGCTTGAACCTAATAAAACATGTTCATTGTTCATGTTGCAGAAAACACAAGTGATGCCCAAATGTGAGAGACATTATAAGGCAGTGATCCTCGGCCCTGCGCATTCATCTCAGTGTTTAATATTTTTCTCAGTACCTCTGTTGAAACTAATGAAGAATTAATGGAGTTCTCTGTCAAGTGTGGCTATTTCATAGCATAAAGAACTGGCACTGGTTATGTGAGGAAGGTCAAAAGGTTTTAAGGTCAAAAAGAACTTCTGGGCTAAAGACTTCTTACATATTTTACAGATCATTCCACACAAATTTTAGCATACTGTCCTAGGTGAAAGGTTTTTTTAGGTTCCCTAGTTTAATTTGTTATTTTCCCTTGCAACCTGTATTTCATCTATTTTGTAGACAACAGGAGAATGATGCCAATGCTTTCATGGCTTCTATAGCTGCCCAGTATTCTTCTACATGCACAGATAGATATATTTTAAGATACGTGATAAACAGATGGAGGAGAAGGAAGGCCGAGGGAGATGTAGCTCTCAGCAACTATGCAGCATGTTACCTCAGTTGTGTGACAAGGTAGCAAAATTGCACTTCACAGTTGTCAGTTTATTTTCTAGCTGACAGTCCAGGATCTAACATTTGATGGCTTGCTAATAGCCCTATGTTGGTAAGTCAAACCTCCTGTTTAAGTACAGGCACTAAACCCGAGAATTTTAATTTTTTCTCTATTTATCCTCAGTCCATTAATTCAACCCAGCAGCAACAGGACACCTGCACCTCCCATCATAAACCAGTCAGTATCCTGTGCCTACTTCTTAACCCAAAAAAAGCACTACCCACTATTTTTAAAACCTAGCAGACAACAGCACTCCATTTAAATGGCAGAGCACAAATGTGCATTTCATCTGTTTAAATTTTGACCTGTAGCAGAATAGAATAGTCCCTTCCTCTCTTCAATCTTGAATGTCTGTTTGGGATGCAACCTGTGAGTTTCCCACTCTTGGAAAACCTATTCTCTGCACCTAACAATATTGGGAACCTAAAACCTGTAATACAAATAAGATTATTTCTGATACTGCATGACTAAAAGGCAAGCGAGAAGATCATTGTGTCAGATCACATACAATCTAAACAGAATATGCCTTTCCTAAAAAATTTTAAGTTTTAGTAAAACGTAATTACTGTTTTAAACGTTTGTCCTCAATTGCCTAAAACTGCTTCACCATACTGTAGATTTTCAACAGGTTAAAATGAATAATTCTTACCTGCTCTTCAACTTGAAGAGGACACCAGTACTCAGTTCAAAACTTTGCCTTCACATTAGTCACACAAATTTTAGCTGCGAAGGTGTTAGAAACTATAGAACTTCTAATGCTTTGTCTATCTCCTTGAAAAGAAACATTCTGCTAAAATGCTACTGCAAATAAGGCCTGTTTGGATACTGCTTCTACGGGGTATCACACAGCTAACATTTACCTGTGTGCTTTATGATCACTGCAAAACAGAAAGCTCAGCAAACACAAGGGGAAGAAAGAACCGTCTTGCAGAAGCATGCCCAGGCAGAGCAACTTGCTGCCACACCTATTATCCCTGTGCATTAGAAACTGTCTGTCTAGACATCAAGAACTTGACAAGATTATATGCTTAACTGACAGTTTGTATCAGATTTAATAGGAGCATGCTGGCAGGCCTCAGCTGGGCCTGGAAGGTTGTGAGACAAACAAGGACATAGTAAAGCTAAGAACAAAGAACTCGTACTCACAAAGCATCCAAAATTAAACAGTTCCATTTTACTAAGAGACGTTTAAATCACCTATACCTCTGCTTAAGGCCTAAACTCCTAAAGACGCTAGAGACGTGAGTCATCACCGCTGCAGCGGTATTACATATGAAGTGGAAACAACGAGTGGGACAAAAGAGAAAGACGGGGAGGTTTTAGAAAGTTTAGCAATCAGACCTAGCTTTAGGGACAAGGCAGAAAATAGCACGCAGAAGATGAGAGTGTACCTGAACACCTGAGCAAAAGCCCTGACTGGATTCACCTGGGAGCTTCTTGGTAACAGTGGGAAGAGTGTTCAGAAGCTAAGGATAGACTATGATGCAGAAGAAAAGGAAGGCATCACTTGTAAATCTCGTTTCAACCATGGTACCTAAACGCTTAGCTTAAGCCTTGCTTTAAGCAGATCTTTGTTTTAGCAGAAAGACAGTTTGATGTCATGGGCAATAAGTAAATCAGAGCGTAACTGTCAAACTCGTACTACCTTCAGGGAAGGAGGAAATTCAAATCAAAGAGAAGCCCAACAAAAGAAGGGTGGCAGGCAACCCCGGGGCACCTGCACTTCAAGATTTCTGTAGGGTTACCTGGGAACCAGGGAATGCTCCTTCAAAGCTGCAAAGACTCTCTGCAAGGAGCTGGTTTGATAAGAACCAAGAGGTAGGAGTTTTCCCCATGAGTTTCAGAAAAGCCCTTCTACAAGACATAAACAGAAACAGTACCAAATAGAAGGAGAAAATCTAAAAACTGACAGCAATATTTAACATCACGAGAACTTGCTGGAATTTGAGAACTCAATTGTTTTGCTGAGCCTTCCTATTATTGACTGTGTAATTAGTTGTATACTGTTTGAATACACTTTGAATACAAAAGGTATATATACGTAAAAATCCCTCAAATTACCAAATGTGTTTTAAAACAGTCCGAAAAGAAACTTTATGATCAGAAATTACATTTAAAAATCATTCATCAATTTGAATACAGGTGTATAAATAGAAATAATTCAATAACCAAAGGTAATACTTGCATGCTATTGTGTGATTTCATCCACAGGTTTTTGATAAACTATCAATGGCAAAACAAATGTCCTTATATTTAAATAATATTTATCATTCTAATGTAGCTAGAAAATACCATAATATAGAAAAAAGTATCTTGGTTCTAATATAAATATTTAATAAAGGTTATTAAATTTGCATTGATCCATATGCAAAAATAATTTGTTTACAATTTGAACTGAGACTCAGAAACAAAGCCTAACTCAATAATAAAGAAGACTGGAAAAACAACTTATGTATAGTTATTTGCACATTAAACTATTAAAAATATTAAATGTTGCATGTTGAGTTTGATTTGGAAAAGGATCAAATTATTCCCTTATATATATTTAGAGACTGATTCTGAAAATAAACATGCAGTTCTGAGATCCTGAGGGCAAACATGCAGTATTTGTGGGCATAAGTTTTCTGTGTAAAATGGAACACAACTGTTTTAGCATCTCTCCAGAAATGGGATGTCGATTAGCAGGAGCCTTAACATAAGGGAATGTCTGGTTTCTGTCTCTAGCTTGCTACTAAATCATTGGCTCATTCTTCTTTTCTTTCCCTAAATTGAGAAATCTAAGTCTTACCTGGTTGTGGTGTTTCTGGATTCCTAATTAGCTTGGAAAGTGCTTTGAAATTCATTAAGAAAAGGGCCATGCAAGTTCCATGCATCACAGATGCATAATACATTGGCCTTCCAGACCCATGTGAAGTGTGCTATTTCTCTTGTCATTCAGCTAAAGATGAAAATTCACTACCTATTTGCAGTGATCAGAAGTAGTGCTTCCAAAGAAATATAATTAAAAGATGAAGAAATGTTATTTTCATTACTTTACAGAAAAGATTAAAAGCCTAGTTTTATTTGCTGATCATTATAAATCAGTACCCTGGAAGCACATTTATTTTATTTATAACACATGTTGAACCTTAAAATTAACTGGTGTACACATAAAAACACTTAAGGTGACAGACAGCAACAGAAGACACCACGAGAGGAATTAAAAGTGTCAGCCTTTCTTAACATCTCAGGACTTTTAACTGTCATAAAGTAGCCACAAATTAATAGATTCCTAGGAAATCTATCCCATGTAGCAAAAACAAAGGATAGTAATCACGCAGCCACACTATTTCTTCCTTCACACTTAGCAACAGATGAGCCAAAACCCAGCATCCCAGTGTCTTACACTGAAGGTAACCTGTGATGTTGGACAGCCTCGCTTCTTGGGTGCTCCAAGTCTATCACAGACCAGACAGCTTGAAACAAAGGTGGATGCCCACTTCTCAAATATTTCACCTGAACAAGGAAATGAGACAAGGAAGGTGCCAACCATTCTAGAAACTAGTTACTCTCTGTCATCCTTTCAATTACCTACCAGAAGGTCCAAAAGACAACAAATCTCCTTCCAAAGTATGTATGAGCAAGACAGTCCACCCACATTCTAGAGCTGTTTTCTTCCTTGATGCATTTGACAGACACTGTGATTGTATTTTAGCATATCCTCTGGAAAAATTACAGCATAGAATACAACAAAAATGCTTCCTTTTTCTTATTTCTCAAATTATACCTTTATTCCCAATATTTAACAGCTATTCTGTTATTAACATCAGAGTTGCCCCCACCCTATCTTCCTGTTTACCACAGTGGTTATGATCTTCTCAGAAGAATGCCACTGTTTGTCATTCTACAGTTTATAGGACTAACTCTGCAATATCAAAATGTCTGAGGAGGCTAACTACTTAACTGGAAAATGATATGAGATATATTTCTTAAAAGAAAACATTCTTATTAGAGATTTATCAGACGATAGGTACCACTAAGTAGAAAGATTGCTGAGACCCTCAGTACTACCTCATTACAACAATTAAATCCACCCAGAAGGCACACTAAAGCAGCATAAATAAAGATAGCATGAGTCTACGTGCTTGTCCACATATCAAGACAAAAGTAATAGACTTATTGACTTAAGAAGTTGCAATTACTATGAATTTATAATTCTTGTGCTTTGTACACTTCAAATTGAAACAGGCAACAGGGTACAAAAATCTAAAAAAGGATAAATGGAAAATGCATAACTTTTATGAGGAAAAAGAGCAAGGAATAAAAGTTACAAATACATTGTTTTCATGTAATAATAGAAAGTGGATTGCCACCAGTGACATTTTTGGATTTAAGAATGCAGTACTAGACATTCTAGTACGAGCAGCGTCTCACTGAATTTGTATTCTGGCATTGTTGGCACCTAGGTGTCTAATATACTTAGCAGCTAAGCAGCTCTGCTGGTGTTACAGATGATTTGAGAAGAAAACATAGACAATGGCACTAAGAGAGAAAAAGATATAAAAAGATTCAAGATTCCTCCAGAGGCAGAATCAAAAACATCAGCTCCTTTTGTAATTTTACAAAGTGAAACTAGAAAGGGCATTAAAAGAGAGGAAGAAAAAAAAAAAACCACCTTAAGAGTCTTAATCAAACTCTTACATTTAACAGCATTAATGCTAAGTATGCAAACGTTCATCCCACTGATCATTATGGTATCAAGAACTAATTTTCCTCCTTTTAAGAGCTTATATGTCACATCACACCCCTTGGGCCTTCCAGAGATGTATTTAAATGTCTAACAGGAGAAAAAGAGAAGCATTCCAGACAGCCAGGTGTTACTGATTCACCCATTAAAACTTCAGTTATAAAATATCCCACACAATGGTAAAACATTTCAGTCATTAGCCGATCATAAATAGATTAAGATGACATTCTAAATTATTATGACTATATGTGTATAAAATTTACATTGCTCATCACATTATCCCAGGTGTCGGTAACTGATTATCTGAAGTTAAAGATGAAGTGCAAGTATTATTTGTTCTGAGAACTAAGGAAAAGACAAAGCCAGATGCAGCAAATGTAACAATTAATCCTGAGACAAAAGAGAACTTCACATTTATTTGTAACGATGCTGACTCATTTACTATTTTATTTTTGAAAATGAAGTCTTGTTTCCTCTTCTTGTAAGCTTTAGATCAGCCTTAATATTTCACATAATGAATGTGAAATAGTAAAAAAATGGGACATTTTTAAACGTCATATTTCCTAAACTCCTGTTTTCCAAATAAGGAAAATATTTAATGAAGATCCAACACTGCACATTTTATATCAACTTTAATAATAAAAGATACAGATGGACTGTTGAAATGATATTATTCTCTCTCTTTCTAATGGTATGTTGTCTATTTACACAAATTCAGTTGCCTATGCACATGGAGATAATTTCTGTGCTTACTTATTTTTTCTTTATCTACAGTGTCAAACAAGATTTGAATTTCATCATTAAAATGGACTTCACTTCCCCCCCCCTTTGGCTTTGGCACATGATCAAATTTCTGAGTTAATAAATTAGGAAGCATCACCAGTATTCCCATAACTTTCAGTAGGCAAGCTGTTAGCTAACAGTGCGAAGAAATTTGAATCAACTTAATCTAGATTAGAAGCCATCTGATCTAAATCAACTTACATTGCATTTACCATGAGCTAAAAGTTTGTACTGGACAGTCACTGTCATGCTAGAGATGCACAATAATGCTCTGTGCTAAAAAAACTATGCAATTTCACAATTACATTGAGCCAATTAAGATGCATTGCCACCAAGAAGAAAGGCTTTCCTGCCCTCCCAGTCATGCCTGAAATGCATTTCCATTCTCTCCCATGAGCTGGCACTTGTACACAGCATGTTGGACGACCTCTTTGACCCATCTAAAAGTTTCCAAAGAAAAATAATACATAAATAAGAAGGTTAATTTTCCATCAGGTCAATAAAATAAACTGACCCACTGTACAGTCATCAGCCAAACCCACAGGTAGAGAAGAGGACCACTCCTTTCAGTGGCAGCATAGTCTGAGAGCACCCAACAAGGTAAACCAGCATTTATTTGAAGGAATAACAGAAAAGGCAGGACACAGCAGTGTGTTATCTAGCAGCAGACCCACTGGTGACTCGATGTAGAACCATGACTCTTACACTCCACTCCTGGTGTTCCCACTAACCCCACACTCACTGTTCCAGCTCTCTGCATGTCTGTTCCCCATTCCACCATTTGTTAGTCTTGTCTTTTGAATTCTCAGTTTTTATTTTCTGCAGGATTGCTTGCCACTGCCTTTTTACATACACTACCTACACACACAACATGCAATCATATTTTCTAATACCACAGTCTCAAGGCGTACAAAAAGCAAGCAAATTTATCTCTCTGATTCACCCTATATCCAGGCATAGCTTTTTACCAACTTTTTGCTTTGTCTTCTTTTCATTTAATGTTGCAAGTTTTGCCAGTGACCCCAATAGAAACAGATTTCATTCTTCAGTGTTTTTAATGTTCAAGATTAGCTAAATGCAAACTATGTCAAATGCTGTCACCAAGTTTTATAACTCATGAACAACTCTACAGCAATAAATAAGTCAAGAACAAAGTATCAGCATGCTGCAAACTTTACTATTTAATGTTTCAAACATATATTAGCGAAGAATGAGTTAAAAATAATGAAATCTAGCCAGAATACATCCTTTTTAGTATAAATATATCCCGGTTTTCTAGCTACCCAACACAAGATTATTTTTATTTACATCAGAGACAGGGAATCACTCGAAAGAAAGGAATTACTTTCTCTCGTGCTTGAGGATGAGAAGTGATCCATTCTAGCATGTCTGGTCAAACGTATTAGCTTTTTCTCAAGGAATGTTAGAATGAGATTGACTTCAAAAGACCGGAAATCTACACAGCTTTTGCCAAACACCCATTTTTGCCATCTGGGTTTCAGGTGTTTCTGGGTTCCCATTTCTTACAAGGCTCTGTCATGTTCTTTTAATGTTTTCTTTGCTGTGATACACTAGGCTGAGACTGCTATTCACTTCAGAAAAGAAAACTTTGAGACTGTTTGCAGGCTAAAGCCCATGTGAGCACATTGTCTTGTTTAAAAAACATTGGAAGAAAAATAATGTGAATCAAATCTAGTAATTACTTTTCAATTAGAGAGCAATTAAGAGTAGGGAAGACAGAAGAAGGGAATAAAATAAAAAAGAAACAAAGAAAAAAAAGAAAAAAGAAAAGAGAAGAAAGGATGAAAAAAAAAGAATGAAAAAAGAAAATTTTAAAAATAAAACATTTTCAACATGTGGAGAGGCTCAAAATTCCATAAAGAATTTTTCACAAATAAGAATTTCTTAAGCCTTTTTTACAGCCAAAGAAATTGAGACACAAGAACATTATTAAATTTTCCCAATGGAATACATTTTGAAACTCAAAATTATGTAGGAACCCTATTATTGTAGCCCATTCTGCAAACTGTGTTTATACTAATGCTCACCAATAAGATCTCAGAAAAATTTCTTGACAGTTGTGACACTGTACCTGCCTGCAGCATTTCATCTGCAACATTTTGTCTGAATACTTATGACTAACATTGTAGGTGTATCTTTAAAAACTATACAAGTAAAGAATTCAGAGATTCAAATCAGGACCCTCACCAGAAAAAGGTCAAAATAAATCATTATGTACTCTTGGCCATATTTCTTAGCAGACATAATAATAATAAAAACAGATCCAAAAGCCAAAAAGCCCCCAAATATCCCCTCACAACCAGTTTTCTCCAAAAAGTGTTGTTCTGTGATACCACAATCTGTCAGAACCCTATCCAATAAATTAAAATTTCACTGTCCTAAACCACTAAATTCTTGGCACAATTCAACTTCTATGGGACTGAATGCATGTTAAGTGTATTTTTTCTTATGTCATGTCCCTCGAAAAGGCTAGCTGGAAGTGGATTAGCCTAAATTTAAGAGGATAAAATAGATTAAACTTTTTTCCAGTAGGTAACAAATATGTGCAGCACTGAGCAGCCTTTTCATGGCATGTTTTCCATAAGCCTAAAATGAAACAGGAGAGTCAGACCTGGTAATAAAGAGATCATCTCAATCGCAGATGTGTTGCAGTGCCTGAAGGAACCCAAGGCATCTGCCTAGCGTCAGCAGAAGCCAAGCATTCCTTTTCTTTTCCTTAACTCCACCTTGCATAGTATCATTTACATCAGCTCTTCAAATCCTTATAGCACATTCCGGTACACTGGCTTCCTCTACAAAAAGTAACCCTGGGGGGTAACTTGGCAGGGATGACCAGCAAGAGAGCTGGTAATTCGTTTTGGTTGCAAGAGGCAAGGGAAATAGCTTTTCCCATCTTTCTCCCATTGATTAAAGAGAGAAGGTAGAATCTGGTACTTAGTACCTGATAAAAAATAGCAGTGGTGATGAGTTGCCAGTCTTTTTCTGTATGCAACTGTTTTTTTCTACAGCTCAAATGTACAGGTTATTATAAATACTATTTTTCCAACTCTCCTGTCTTATTTAGAAGAAATTTAGCATCATCTGGGGCAAAATGTGTTAGTAATCTCAGTCAATGCATATGCAAAACAGGTATTGGTCTAACAGCAATGCCATGAGGTTTTTCCTTCTCAAATTTATACATCGTGCTTTAAAACTCTGGATAACATTAATCATGGGGCTTATCCAAAATCCACAAAAGGCAATATGAGCTTTTTGTTTCAAATTTGAGATAAAAGTCCACATCCTTTCATAACCTTAACACTGTTAGTGAAAAAAAAGCATTTCATGAACACGGCCTTTCATATTATTATTTCACAATTGATATATTGGAGGGGAGGGTTTATGGAATAGAGAATTTAACTTTGAAATATATCCATTCAATTGTTGTGCATTTTCCAGCACATAAATTATTGCCTAAGATTTTAAACTTGGACATTCAGCTGAAAATTTGGCGGAAAAAATATGCAAAGTAATGAAAAATTCCTTGTAAGTCTTTTTCTTTTTTAAACTTAGTCCCTTATGAACACTTCCTAGATAATATGGCAAAGACATCTCAATTTCTACCATTCCAACAGCTAACTCCAAGTAGACTGTGATGAGAAACAGGTGTGAAAAATGGACCGTAAAAAACAATATGGCTATTTGAGTTATACTTCTCATCATTAGGATTTCTAACATCTAAATATCTGTAAAAGCATGCATTTACCTCTCAAGAGCCTTATAAGGTTTTAACACTGACTTATTATAAAGCAATTTAAAGACTAATACCCTCCTGAAATTCGGTCTTCTCCCTCTATTCCATCCTGTAATAGGGTTATCGTTTTTATTTGTGGCACAAAAAATTTATTCCACTGTTTGTGATGCATAAACAAAAGATCTCAGAAAGCAGAAACTGTGTTATGAAAAACTTCTCTTCACCACCTCTCTCAATACAAAACTAACCTTGGCCTGGTGACTAGTGATGATGAGAGCCTTTGGGGAGAACAGATGGGAGCCAAGGAGCTGCTCACAGCCCCACAGGAGATGTTTGGCATATTGAGAAACTAGGTCTTCTATTATAGCACTGAGTGCAGAAAGAGTTTGAGTGATAACTCACTCCATGGCTTATTCTACTTTTCTCCTTTTATGAAAGTAGCTCTAGCAACAGCTGAAACCATTCAGTTTTATTGGGGATTTCATGTTGGACTCCAACCTGATCTTGAGTCAAAAGAGTAATAAACATATCCATCTAAGCCAAGTGTATCGTAAGCATTTGATTTTGTTTTTGAAGCACTCAGCCCCACAAATCATGGCTTCATATTGATGCAAACAGCTTTGCTGCAATATTTAGCAAGAGCTGCTTATGAAGCATAGTGAAGATGCTGCTGATAATGCCAGTATCTATTCAAACCCAAAGCATGTCAATATTACTAGAAATAGTCTTGCTTTCCATTGTGTATAAGAAAAAAGGAATCTAAAAATTATTAAATATAAAATACAAAGTGCAAGGTACTAAAAGTGGTTTCTTTTACTTTTCTATATTTTAACCATTGTATATGAAACTTAAATATATTTGTGTGATTTGAAATTGCCTAAAATTCTGCTTGATTTTGAACATGACAGCAAATCAAGAACTGTAGCTGAACCCAGTAACCCAGTTCAGCCAAGATGAACCAGTAAAAACTACTCTGAAAAGACTCAAAGCTATTTTTTTCTTGTTCATTTTTTAATAAGAGTGCACTCGAGAAAGGAAGAACATCAGTGCCTTCAGTCTCTGGCCTTCTAACCAAGAAAGGACTTGTGAAGGTGAATGGTTTGCAGACGAAGGGGATATAAAAGAGACAAAACCAGGATAAAAATTAAATAAAAAGTAGCTGTCTTAAACTGTAATTGCACTCCTCTGCTGAGCATGCTTTCAGATATATAAATGTGATTTACCATCAGCTTGCAACTACAAATCAGGTCTTAAGAAACACTTGTGCTATGAAATTGTTTAATCTCATCAAGCTCTGCTTTCACAGCAAGCCATAAATCATGAAGTCTTTGTTATCATAGACCTCCATGAGCGCCTCTCAGGCAGGCAATGGATCGTGGGTATATATAATCCTGACTGCACAAACAGTGGGGTCGTCGCAGCCTGAAATACTTTCATAATAGCCACTGTGCAGCTGGTGGAACACAAGCCTATGATGGATATCTCATTTCCTACAGTCGGCATCTATTTCGAGCAAATTATTACCACATAAATTTCTTGTCAACAGAAACGGCCAATTAATTAAGTTAAAAATTTACTCGTGATCACATCTACAAACCAAATAGAACTGCAAGGCAATTTTACAGTTACTGAATATACTGCAGGTCAGTTTAATGAATAATTTTTAACTTTGTCATAAACTCAAAGACAGGCTAATATCTTGAGGAACCTGACTGGAGAGCAGCTGCCAACAGATTTACACAAAATATATTATGCAGATTTTGATTGCTGACATCTGGGAACAGAAATAAACTTCATACAATTACAGAAGCTTCACAGGAATATGAAATTTCCTCTTTAAAAATATGCAAGTTTTCCTCCAAAACACTGTATTTAAACGTGAACCATGCTTAAAAGGACACAAAATTGTTGTTGGGGAAAAAGGTGGCTCATTATCAAAGCTGAGAACTATAGTCAGTAAAACACTGTCGATTAGATTTGCTTTTAAAATTACTTTGTTTTCAAGCTTCTAGAAGTGCATTTTGCATGTGTATTTATCACAAACCCACAAAAACATATAAGGTAGTCATAATTAGTGGGTGGAGATAATTGGATTTTTTCTCACCCCCAACAATGAATAAAAGTTATTCTTTCCAAGATGTCTTCGCATCAGTTAAAACATTGTCAGCATTGCAGTGCAAGAGAAAATTTAGAACTATGCCCTCCATACAAATCAAAGTGGGCAGATTGACAGAGGCATGAATACAGCTACTTACTTTGGGTTATTATAGACATAAAACTGGTCTGCATGAGAACATGCACATTTGTAAGTACTTCATAATTTTTATTTTAACCTTCTTTCACCCTCTTCCCCCATGCACACATTCTTCCTGAAGTGAAAGCAAATATATCCCAGTCATAGCTAACTATGAGATGAAATAGCCTTTTCCAACAGATAAAAATTAGAGTATTAATTAAAATATGGGGTGGCTTTTGCCTCAATGTAGATGGTTCACTTTTATTAGAGGTAGGCAATGACCCTAAGTTACAGCATGGACAAAATGGCTTGACAGTGGTGGTTATGCTACCTTTTTTATTTTTCTTTTTAATTTGTATGCAATTCTGTTAGTCTGTCTTCATTAAAATGAAGATATAAATATTATATCTTTCATTAATATATAATGAATCAGCTGTAGAAATCTTTGAAAGGTTAATAATTAATGGCGTAATCAACACAAAAAAGCAGAAATTCCTCATCATACAATTCCAAATGGGGAAAAGAGGCCTAGGAAAAAAGAGTCAAATAAATCAATCTGTAAATATCACCTCCCCATTATTCTCCTCATTGCAAAGAGGTTGAGCAAATAGGTGGGCCTTATAGAATAACTTAAAGTACAGTTGTGGCAGAGAAGTTCAGACCAAGGACCCCTGGTCAGAACTTGAAGAAAAAGTACTCCTAATTGTACTAAGGGAACTCCAACTTTAAAACTAATTGTACCTTTGGCAGAATGGGACATCATGCTAGAAAACATCTGGAAAAGGTTGACTGCTCAAGGGAGACATCAGAACTATTTGGGGAGCTTGGAAGTTGAAAAAGTCATCTTATTGTAGATAGAAATTTCAGAGGTGTTACAGGGCAAGAGTGAGGAAGGCCTCTTTGTCCTCACTGTAGCCCTCTGGTTTTTGGAGAAGCGGTGACCACTGCTGCTATGGGCAACTGAGATCATTCAAGCAGGAATATCTGGGATAAGTTTCTGGAATACAGGATAGAGCTACAGGAGAGGGGGAAATTCAGCCATCATGGAATCTGCCACAGAAAAAGACTGGCAGATCACAAAGAAGATTAGCCAGACCTTAAAGATGACGGAAAGCACATTCCCAACCAGTTTTCAAAGTGTCCAGAGGGGACTGTATGGATTTGCCAGAATCTAAGAAGCCAGCAAGATGTGACATGAAACAAGCCTGAAGGAGAGGACCTGCTCCAAAGAGTGCAGTGGATATAGGGAGAAATATGTAGACAAACTTCATCTAATTTTATTTGGTTTGCTTCCTGAGTTTCTTTATTCTGTGTTCATTGTTCTGACTTATGATCTAACAAAACCATGTGGTTCACAAGCTGACAAATGGTTTTCTGGAGAGAACTCTGTGATAGGAAGGAAGATTTCCCTCAGAGTTCTGATGGTGTTAAGGTCCCATCACAGCCAAGGAACAAGATGTTAAGGTGCAAAATGTTGCAAAGATGAAAGCATTTTTATGGCTGAATTGACCAAAGTTGACCATATCACACAGAGAGCACAATCACAAAGGAACAGTGCCGTTTATATGCACCTGCACAGGTTCACAACACAAAGAGCCATACTGTACAGGTTTTTCTTACAGTTTGCATTAAAAGCTGAAGTAAAACTATGACTTGCTCCAGATTGTTGGACTCTTATTTTTCAGCTCTGTGCTTTTTTCTTTTTTTTTAATGGTAGAAAGCTACACTCTTACTTAACCTTAACTGGAGGTCTAATGGTTCTCATCAAAGACAATGTGGGGAGGGTGGGAAGTCTGAAGGACAGTTGTTTTCATTTTAAGGGCTGTTGTTTTCATTTTCTTTTGAAGAAGAGTCAGCTTGGTTTATTTTAGACCTTTTCCTGAAAGTTATACTAGTCTGACATGAGTTGTGAACTCTTCTAATGACTGATTCAAGACATTTTTTCTTTCCGGAGAGAGAGAAAAAAAAAAAAAAGAAAACAAAAAACACACACAAAGTCTAAGAGATAGATGGCTCATGGTGTTTGGAACAATCTTCAAATAGTAGATGAGAAAAACATTTCAAAGTATTTTCCATTTAGCAAAGAATAATAAAACACTTAAATACCCCTCACTGCCTATCCCTATTTCTAAAGTAGTTAGATGTTTGTCTGAAGAAAGTAAGACTTTGGAACATGCTTAAAAAGAAGCAGACTCTTTAGTATCTTTCTGAACTTGCATTTTTGAAATTAGTTAAGAAAGTTGTTTGAGATTATTATGTGAATATTCTCAATTTTTTAGAAATGGTTGCAAAATAATACAAGGCAAGTTTTGCATTAGTTACTATAAAATAATTGTGTACTTCTGTGTCAAGGACTTTCTTTCAGTTCTCTCCTATATGGAGAGAATCAAACCTTTCAGTAAAAAATGGGAAATAGCTAAAGAAGAAAAAAACGGGCTAAAACCCCAAATGCAAACTATACAACCAAACAGCAGAAGAATTTGGGGAAGACAGTAACAACAAAAACCCTCCCAAAAATTAAGAACAAAATTTCCATGAAAAACCACTTTGATTAATTCAGAGTGATTGTGCTGAAAAATGTCTTAGACTTGCTTAAGAATGAGTATGCATAATTAAGACATTTTTATCAAAAAAAATATGAAATTGACAACAAACTACCATCCTCTAGTGTCACGGAAAAAAAAAACCAAACAACTTTCCACGCCAAACCTTATGAACTGGGAGGGGTTATTCTCTATCCAAATTGCATTATAATGGTAAACATTAAAGCACTTCTTGTGCCTTTTCTGTGCAATTGATAAGCTGCTATTATTATTTCATATATAATCTACAACTTGATACAATGTTACTCATTATGCTTTGAGTACCCCAAGAGACGCTGAGCATCCACTGAATATTTTGGGCATTCAAGATTTCTGAAAAAATATAACTTGGCTGAAAAATATTTTTTTAAAATGATAATTTGGCTGAAATTTTATTAAACTGTATGGTGTCTTCCCCTCACACTATAGCAATGAAAACAATCAAAAATAATTGTACTTACCAAACCACAATATAAATTGCAAATTTTATTAACTGAGCTCCTGCCAATGACAACATTTTTCCCATAACAAAGCGAAAACTTCAATAAAGAGAAGCATATGAACACAAAATCATCAATCCCTTCTCATTGCTCTCTAAAGTAGAGAAGAAAAAAATGGAATGACCAAATAATTGAGGGAAATCTATATAGACACTCCTAATGACGCCATATGTAAGTTCATTCAAGATTCAAAACACTAAAAACACTAAATTCTGTATTCCAGTATTTAATTTGTATCTATACAATAGCAAGAGCATCCCAACTTTGACTTGTAGTCCTCACTCCTGAACTACAAGATGACCACAGAGGACTCACTCTAATGAAGTTTGTGAAGAATGAGGTAAACTTACAAGGCTGTGTCCCTAAGCTACCAACCAAAATCAATTGACACCTATGCTTGCCATTTTAAGCATTATATTTTTCTTGTCACCATCTCTGCGAAACATTCTCCTTCTCTGCTCTTTACTCTTCTCATTTGTCTGCATTTGGGTGCTTTACTATGGCAGGGGCATTAATTCTGCAACAAAATTTTTGTTTAAGCTGCATGTAGCAGAAGTTCGATTCCCATGCATGCAAACCCTCTTTTATAAGACAGAAAGTAGGCCCAAAATAAGCAAAATATGCTCAAACACTCAGGTATTAGGAGACAATAGAAAGAGGAGTGAGGAACAAGAAATATGACCTTATTCATATACAGGGTTTTGGCAAGTACTCATTCCTTGCGCGTTGAAAACATAATTATTCTAGATATTACATGGAACACCATTAATTTCTTTTCAGGTTTTAGCAATGTTATTAAAGTGTAATTAAAACTACAGTAATATTACTGCATAAACTGGATAAAATCATCAGAGCGCCACATTTTTTTTCTATTCTGAGCATAGTTATTATATTTAATGATGCATTTATAAGATGAGATCATATGATTATCATCACTATGTTCGTAGATTGTGAGATCACCTGCAAGTACAGTAAAATTTTCATGCTTTCACTAGGCAACCATTATACACAGACAGAAGGGAAGACAGTGTCTGCTCCAGAGACCTAGAAGCTAAATCTCCTTTCACGTTACGGAAGTCCCTC
>VXAK01004707.1:0-18657 GCA_013399435.1 Arenaria interpres
AATCACGTTATTCTGTGGAAAAAGCCCCTTTAAAACCATCCCAGCCTGCGTTGTGTTGGACGTGGCACCTCAGCCAGGCGGGCTGCAGTCACAACTGTGGGGTTTTGGGTTTTTGTGGAAAAGCACCATTTTAGACCATCCCAGCCTGCTGCTGGGCCACAGCTTTCCCGCCTGCACACCGTCGCGTTTTGGTGGTGAGCAAAACAACCACCCTGGTGGTTTTGGGGTAGGAGAAACTGTGTTGCTGAGCTAATCTGGTGTTAAAAAAAAAAAAAAAAAAATAAAAGATCAAAATAACACGTTGGGAGGCCAGCGGGGTGTGTGAGGGGCCATCTGTTTGTAGCTGTAAATCTTTGCCTGCTCCCGGCGAGGGCCGCCGGCGCGAAGCAGCTGTGGCTCCTGCGAAACGCGGCTTGGTCTCCCGCCACGGGGACGGGTGTCCCTTCTGCACACAAGAAACTGGTGATAAGATCAGCTCAGCGGACTTGATCACCTGCTGGTTTTTTTATCCTGAACGCAGTCCCCAAAGCCTCCCGTTTCCGCTGTGGGTATCGATGAGCTGAACTCAGTTTTAGCCCCGCTGATTACCCTTCCCGGTATATGGAAGCTAATGATTTCTTCTATTTTTGTATTAGGGCTCAGAGACATCTATTAGGATCGCGGCCTTGTTCTGGGGGAAGGTGTTTGTGTTTGAAGGCTGTCGCGGTCCCCAAGCAGCCCGGGGTTTTCAACAGGAACCTAAAATACAAAGGAGGAGGATTTAAAACACAGAGATGACGGAAATAATAAAAAATGGGTATAAATCCGTGTTTTGTACGACTGAGTCTTAAGATGGGACTTGACGTCTGATGCACTGAAGCTGTCAAATTTAAGATGTTTTCCCCACACCCAAAGAATGACATTAAAAATACAATGAGAACAGGTACTAGGGGAAGAATTAACAGAGGATGGTTAAGAGCAGCCTGGAAAGCAAAATAATTTTCAGTAATATTCCCTCATTAAGGACCTTATGCATTTATTTTGCACTCTGTGCTAAAGATCTGACAGATCAAAAATTCAATAAACTTTTATATTAGAGTAATCATAGTTTTATTTTTCTTGGCATGAAACGTATGTAATTTGTTTCATTTCAGGACATCAGCCTACCATCTGTGCCTAGTAGAAACCTATTCCGTGGGTATGTCATTGTACTCAAAATGATAAAATTTTTTGTCGTTATACCCACTGCTGAGATTTTACAAGTTCCCTCAAAGCATGCAGTACCTGTAAAAGGGGATGCATCCTGCGTGCCCGCCAGCTCACAGCTCTCTGCAAATTTACTGATAGTCAGGCAAATACAGAAAATACCGAAATAACTTGATCTGATAGTGGAGTGAAACGCCGCCATCATTTTTTTTTTTTTCTATTTACAAATAGAAGAAAGCAATAGGAGATGACTTCTTAGGGCAGGAAGCGACGACTGTGCTATTCCCATCTGAAGAGGGAAGAAACATGGGAAGCAGGGAATGGAAAACAAGCAGTAACTGGCGTGTCTCGTCTGCGGAGCCATCCCGGGCAATTGGCAATGCCTGTCGGGTCACCTCGGGACCGACTGTCCACACTGCGGTGTCACACTCCGGTTGTCACTTCCGCAGCGCCCCTCTGGATTTTTGAGGATCTTGGCTGCCGCGTTTGCACTCTCACAGCGTGTTGTGGCGAAAATAACACCTCTGCTTCATCAATGTCGTCTCAGCCCGGAGACTCAACCGCCCTTGAGTTTGGGATGCCCTGGATTTCTGTCGTCGGCCTCCCGTAGGTACGAAATGTGGATCCGGGCCAGACGATGACTTAGGCCGGTTGCTGAGATGAATGTAGCTTTCGCTGCCGAGCCGCGAAGGTGTTTTGGCTGGGGTTTGCTGCTCCGTGGAGACGAAGGAGGGCCTTGCCAATGCAGGCAGACGTGTGGAGGCAGCTGATGCGGACTGTAACGGCAGTGGAATTCCCTTGTGCTAATCAGCAGTTTTGGAGCAGGGCCACAGGCCCAGAGACCTGGGACCGTGCCACCCGGCAGGCCTGGTATAACCCACAGTGACCCAGCATCTCCGCGGGAGGAAGGTCACTTCGTTTTACATTAGAATGTAGATTTAGATGATCCACCAAGAAAATTTCATAATGGTAGGTTGTGATAATACTGGAAAAGCTTTGGGACGCTCTGGAGTCTCCCCTGTTGGAGGTTTTAAGAACAGGTTAGACAGAATACCGCTCAGGAATGCTGTAGGTAGAGTTGCTCCCGCCTCGGGGAGCGGGATGGATGACATGACGTTTCAGGGTCCCGTCCAGGTGCATATTTTCAAGGCCACATGTTGCTAATGGGTTTGGAATGGGCAGAGCAACCCATGGGCTTGTGAAAGCGCACATTTATGAGTCAGTGGCTGTTGAGTATGCTGGGTCTGTGGCTGGCACACGTGCTCATTCCTTCTCCACCCCTCTCAAAGTGCTTTTAGTTACGTGAAGACTGCCCACAGGACCAAAGCCTCTTGACAGGGAACACCATGGACGTTCATTTGGGATGTACCAGAAAGGTCCTCCAGAGAGGCAACATTTCCCATTATGAACAAACTAACTCTGAGTGTCTCCCCATGTTCTCATGGAAATCCAGACTGCGTTGTGTCATAGACCCATAATCCTACGTGAAAAGGGTTGGGAAAAGACTTAATCGCGAGTGTAAATGTGCATTTGGCCTGCAGAAGGGTAGGCAGCCTGGCTTCTGCTCCCATGGGAATGCCAGGGGCTGGTTAGGACATGCCATATTTGGCATTCAGGAAAAGATGGGGGAGGAACAATGATGCGCGGGGGGGAAAGGGAGCTCTGGAAGGTTTACCTGTCCACATCCTGGGTTTGGGAAAAGAAAACATGGAAGGGATAACGGTAGGACAACGTTATCAAGTTCCCAGCTGGATGTGTGGGCTTAGATGCTGTGAGGCCGTGGGAAAGAGGTCAGAAAACTCTACAGGCTGTTTTAGTAGATCACCTAGTCTTTGGTTGGTGACTTCTGGGGCAGAAAAAGAAGCAGGATGAATAACAGGGAAAGGATTACCTGGAAAAGAAGCACAGGGAAGCATAAGGGGACTGGGAGTGCCCGGGTCAATTACCTGGTGCTGCTTTGTAACACGGGTGGGTTATTACCAGCAGCGTAAGTGGCTTTTTGGCTTTGGCCAACAGCCTCAGACAGGTCCAGCCTGAAAGTGCCACCAGCCTTGGGTCACAATTTTTTTGTATTTTCAGGTGCCATGGCAGGGCCTGTGCACAAATAAAGAGCCCTAGGCCAGGCTGCAGTGAAGGCTTCTGTGGAATCATAGAATTGTCCAGGTTGGAAGGGACCTTTAAGATCATCGAGTCCAACCATCAACCTCACTCTGATCAGAAAGTTTGCAAGTGTGAAAAAAATACTATTGACTTTTAGGGAGCACAGACAGAGATGAGGTTTTCATAAGCGGATGAGAGACGTGCCCTTGGTAGCGTGTTTAGCACATCTCATAGACCAGGTCAGCCCAACTCATTGGTCCTATCAGCTAAGCCAATGTGGGCAGGAGAGATGTCTCCAAAAAGTGTTTCAAAGACACAGGTGTAGCTTTAGGACTTCCTGAACACGCCAACCCTCGCTTATTTTACGACAACAGACGTTAGAACAAACAAGGATCTCTTACCTTGCTGGGTTTATGTGGGAAGGCTGATCTCTGGCATGCTGGAGATGAAGGAGCTGCACGTGGTCGTGCGGCAGAAGACACGTTCCCTGGCAGCAGTTCTCTCCAGGCTCTGCTTGCCACAAAATGTCCTGGCTGCCTCAGAGTTAAAACATCTGCTGCCTCTTGGCGCTTCTTGGCTGCCTGCGCTTGCAGGCAATGGAAGAGGTGGAATCCGCTTGGCATCTCGTATCATCAGGGGAGAAAAAGCGGATGGGTCTTTTTTTTTTTCTTTCAAATGGAGTTTTTATTCTCATCTTAAGGCCACAGAAGAGAAAAGTAGCTGATCCGCCCGCTATGCTGTAAACAAAGCACCCTCATGATTTAGTAGACCTGAGCAGTTTTTTGAACGTTCACTGAAGGGGGGAAGACTACGGACACCCCTGCTTGGCCTTTTCCTGCTCACCCTTGTTTTCGGATTAAAAAAGAATCGCATCCATTGCTTTCCTTTAATGTGAGTCTTTGCAACAGCGGTTGTGCACTAATGTGCAATAAACCAGATTTGCACAGCTCATAAAGAGCCGGGCTGGTTTTTGTTACTCGAGGGAGAGGGTTGATAGTGCAATGAGTTTGTTATAAGTAGCCTTGATTGGGCCCTGCCTGCCCACAGCTCATCTGCAGCCAGATGCCACCCAGGCTGGGGCTGAGTTTTGGGAGGATTCCTGTGATGAAAAGCTCTCTTCTAGTCTGTGCAGTCACCAAAATCTAGACAGGTGCAGTGGTTCGGGAGAGCTGCTGCTGGTAGGGTAGTGGATTCCTGCAGCATCTCCCTTCCACAAATAGACATTTCTGGTCTTCCATCTGAATGTCCTCTCTCTTCAGTTTAGATCCTTACACCTAGTTCTCCACCTTTGTGGACACTCCTGAGATATTTTCAGCTTATTTTCACCTTTTTTTGCTCAAATACAGGTTGGCCGAGTTCTGCATACACTAATCTTGCTGTTTTTTCTGCGCGGAGTATGACAAGCATCTAAAGTTGTCCGGTGTTGCAGAAGCTGAAGATAACACATGATTAGCTTTAGAATTGTCCAGGTTGGAAGGGACCTTTAAGATCATCGAGTCCAACCATCAACCTCACTCTGATAAAAAAACATCACTAAACCATGTCTCTAAGCACTGTGTCAACCCATCTTTTAAATACTTCCACGAATGGCGACTCCACCACTGCCCTGGGCAGCCCATTCCAAGTTTAATAACCCTTTCAGGGTAAAAATTTTTCCTAATCTCCAATCTGAACTTTCCCTGGCGCAACCTGAGGCCATTTCCTCTTGTCCCATCGCCTGGACTTGGGAGAAGAGACCGATCCCTGCTTTGCCAAGTATTAGAGAGAGGAGGAGGCATTTTCCCATAGAATTCCAGTTTGCCATGCTTATTATTATTTAACACAATTCCCTCTCTTTCCTAGATTGCCAGTACTTCCGTGAAAAGGCACCTCCAGAGCGTTTTTTCTCTGTTTCAGGTTCAGCGTCACAGGAGCCATCTCAGTTTCCAGTATGGCCTCACTGGGCTGTGACGCCGTAACTGCAGAGTTTACCCTTTTTTATAGCCCTTTGGCATCACCACCCAGAGCCAGCTCACGCTCAGAACTGCACCAGTGCCAAACCCCAGTATGGAAAGCAATCAGGGAATCAACAGTTAATTTCAAGATTTGTTTTCTTGGATGGTAATAAGTTATTTTAGGGCTTTGCTGCCTATTTTTGAAGTTCTGGTTTGGATATTCACCTGGACCAGCAGTGCTCCGGGGCAGCCTCCAAACATTTCCCTTAGTAGCAGGGAGGGTTACGGCGGAAAGGGGATCTGTGCTATGGACTCTGAAGACCTCGATTCTCTCATCAGCAGGGAGAAAGATCGCATGGTATGAAGATCTAGAAGGTCCCCAAGACTGGGGCTGAGACCCTTGTTTTGGTGTATGATTATACAATAAAATGGGGTCTGGATGTGCAGCAGCACAAGCCACACGTGACGTGTCTTGGGGACTTGTGGTTCCTTTTCTGCAGCAACCAGTAACCAAAAGCAGCCTGGATTTTGGGCTTACCCTGCAGCAGCCGGCTTCTTCGCTGCTTCTAATAACTAGTGATTAATTGTTTCTATTCTGCCAGTACCCAGAGTATTTAGAAAGAAAAGACGGCAGCGCTGGATGAGTGCCATTCTCTCATCTCTGCGAAACAGCAGGAACAACTACTCAGAGAGAATGGCACGTAAGAGCCCACTTAGGCTATTATGGATAGCTTTCCGCTGCCCATTGCGATGTTCCTTGCAGCTAAGCACCAAACTACAGTAGATTTTATGGCAAAACCAGTTAATGGGGAGACAAAGATGAGACTGTGAGAAAGGAAGAAACGAGCTGGGAACTTGTTGGCAGAAAGGCTTTCCTCTCCCGTCCCCACAGTTTGCCTGAAGCTTATTTTCAAAGACACTGGTGAAGATTTAATTATTTTTTTTAATCACTTCTTAGGACAGAGGTAACCTGCTTGTGACTCAAGCATCTAATTTCTGTGCTGAGGCTTGTCCTGTGGTGTGTTGCTGCTGGAGCGCCCAGTAATCCCAGTCCTCGCTTGTGGGACAGAGCTGGCAGGGGTGGCTGTGGCCAGAACCAGGCTTGGTAGCCCAGCCCCAGGGTGACATCTCCACGGCTGCCGTCTCCGTAACACGGACTGTAGCGTAAAGCGCTTCCACGTGCCTTTTGTACAGGGCTGCGAATCTGCTCATTGCGAGATGCTTCTTCAGGTACAATCTGCTTTTCTTAGGGAAATAAATTCCCCAAGCCGTCGCTGAAGACCGATTACACCGGGTTGGATATTTATAATTTGCTTTTCTTCGTTACTGGAGGCAATTTTGCCTGAACTGCATAAGAGGCAAGGCGGTTTTCCCCTGGCTGGGCCAGCCGTCTGAACGCAGTTACGCTCGGCTATTATTAGCCGGAGTGAGCAGGGCTGAGTTTACGACTGTGCGGGAGCGATAAGCTCACGACGGCTGCGCTTCCTCTCCAAGGAACTGTCTCGCTCTGCTCCGCTCCTCTGCCTCTGAGACACCACCGGGCTGAAGTCAAGGAGGTATTTTTGTTCTCTGAAGAGGGATGCGTGCCCAAGAGGCGCAGGCCGGATGGTTTCCTTTTAACGAAAGATTAGACAGAATATCCCACACGATTTTACCCTCATCATCTCCAAGACACTGGAGTCACCAGAGTTTTCAAGTTTTCCGATAGCCCTTTTTATGGCCTTTAGCCCAAATTCCTTAGGACCCCCAAGCCATATTGGTTTCCCTGGACTCATCACTTTGTGAAGAACTTCCCTTTTTTGAATCCATGCTAAATTTGAATTTGCTTTTTCAGTAAAAATCTTATAATAAATCACAGAGAGTTGGATAAATCTCTCTAGATGTTCCTCTACCGGAACAAGACACCTGGTGCTGCTTTAAGCCTCTGCATACATTTGATCGGAGGAATCACCTCCTGAACCGCTCTCACTGTATGAATCTAGACGACTGAGCCAGGCATTGATGCAGACGTTTAGACTTAGGGGATATTAATCCCACAAGTCTCATTTTTATGACTCTGGTGTAGCAACATGTGAGAAGAAAAACTGCAGGTCAGAGGTGTTAATTGTCACCTTGTGCCGATGAAGCGGTAGCATTGTGAAGCAGGGAGGAAAGCAATGAGAATAACAGGTTTAAGAAACATAATGTAGGAATGAAAGGCTGAAAGTAGTGCATTTCTTATCCTAAAGAGCTGAAAGGAAGGAATTTTAAGAGAAAGGAGACGCAACGATGCTCTCTTCATAGAAGATCATTTTCAAGACAGTGAGGGTTATGACTACTGCTAAGCTCAGGACTAGCACAGCTTTGCCCTGTGGGAACAGTCCTGGGGCTGAACGACCCTGGGACATTTCAAGGGACACTGAGAATCTCACCCGAGACACCCCCGGGAGGTCGCCTCTCTGAAATCTCACAAACTATTAAAACTACTTTGATCTCCTCTTCCAAATAATCTCGCAATGCCAGATTGTGGAGAACTTTTAAGACCTGCCAAGGCATTGCGGCAGCCCCTAACTGTGGTTCTAGGCAAAAAAAAAGCGAAGTATCAGCTGCCAGTGTAAGAGCTCGAAGTGTTTCTTACTCTGTTATCTGCTTTCTGGTGATGGCAGCAGAAACGATGCAAGCCACGCGCATAAGACAATGGAAAAGGATGAGGAATCAATAAAAGCATTTACACTTCTAAGAAAACAGAGCTACTCCTTGGACAGTCCCCAAAGGGCAAGCTATAATTATCAGGTACTCCCGAAATATGATGTCTATTTTCAGAAGGTGCCAGGCTTTATCCTGAGATAAAGTATCTCAGGAGCCAAAACAACAGGTGACAGAAGGACTCTTGCTTTCAAGGACGCCATTTCAGGCCATCTCATTTGAGATGCCCCCTGTTTAAAGTCTCTTCAAGTGTGTTGACCATATCACCACTAAGAAAACCCACAAAAAACCCAGCTGCAATAATTATTGTAACTAATTGCTTAACCAATACAACCTTAATCCAAATACCAGTTTTGTAGCTTCTGGTTTAACATCTCAGTATGGATGGAGGCGTCTTCTCCAAGGCCGGTTATCTTCGTACTTCACAGAACAGGCACTTCCTATTAAATGATGTGGGAAAAAGGCCGCCAAGAGATGTATGACCTGTTGGAATCAGGTGATGTCATCAAGAGATGTTGGACCTGTTAGAAAAAGATTTTCTGAAGTTAGATGAAATTTTCAATTTGCACTTAACAGCATTAAGTATTTTTGCTTTCTTATAGCCTGTGTACTTGGGTCTACCTGTTAACATTAAAAAAGGGCTTCCTTTTAGATGGTAGGAGCACTTGACCTATCGCTTGCAATTGCAGCAAGTAAAAATATTCTAACATTCAGCAGTAATTGCAGGTGAAATTTTAAAGCATTTAGTTCAAGAACCACCAAAGAGCAAACTGCTCCCTTCATGACATATAATCAGGGCCATTCCAAGGAAGCTGTGGTAACCATGTATTGCCGTCAATATTTTCCTCATTTTTCATAACATTTCTCTCTTTTAGTGCCAGTTACAGCTAGAAGACAATTGGGAGAAACGCTGATACTGAGCCAGTCTTTTGCATAAAAAAGATTTCACACTCAGTTTACTTTAGGTTAGTCGTGAATAGATCACAGCATAACAGTAAATTAAAAAAAGTCCCTTTTGGTTCTGTTTCTCCTGAAATATAGCAATAACCCAGAAGGAACACTGCAGACTTAAAAGGACTATATTTTATTTTAAAAGAATGAAATATTTCTTATCTTTACAAAATTACGTGCAGTCTAAACCAAAAAAAAAGTCAAGGAAAAAGGTATTTTCTCCTCAGGATTCTGTTATGACTAACCTGTGGTCTGAGGCTGTCGGGGTGGGAGGCTCTGTAAGCTTCCTTTAATGGGACATCAAAAGTATCTACAAGAAGCAGGACTCCTGAATTCACTGAATACCACCAGAAAACTACCGGTAACTGGAAAATTATATCATAGAATGGTTTGGGTTGGGAGGGACTTTAAAGATTATCTAGTTCCACCCCCCCTGCAGTGGGCAGGGTCACCTCCCACCAGACCAGGTTGCTCAAAGCCCCATCCAACCTGACCTTGAACTTTTCCTAGGATATAAATATTTGATATTTATTGTAACAAAACCCATCCCAGTATCTGAAATGGAAGAGCTCAATGTTAGCAGGTGTCACGGTACCCAGACTGCACATCTCAGAGAGCAACCATTTCTGCAAGTTCTAATGGTTTGTTCCTTCTGGTCTTTTGTAGGACGATTACTAGCAAGAGAGAGAGAAAAAAAAATCACTTGTACCTTTTTTTTAACATAAAGCTTGAAAGAGGATTATAAAAAAAGACAATAAAGTTGGAGTCTCTGTTCCTGGAGGACATCTGTAATGGCAGTGGGGACCCAAGACAGTGAAAAATGAGCAAATGGGACAGGAGTGAACTGAAAATTTAAATTTATTTACTTCTGCTGACACTATTTAGTGCCAACACCTAATATGCCTTTTAGATGAAAACTTTTCTTTAAGAATTCACCATAGTAACCTCTTCATTATGGAGATACCATTTTAGAGCAAAAGAGGCCCCTGAAGTTGGGAAACAACAGCCAGGGTATTTCTTAAAATAAGAAATGAGACAAAAAGGACAAATGCCACTTCTCAAGCCTTTCTTAAAGACCCACAAGGCTTTTCTTAACGTGAAAAGACCAAGTTGGACGGGGCTTTGAGCAGCCTGGTCTGGTGGGAGGTGTCCCTGCCCAGGGCAGGGGGTTGGAACTGGATGATCCTTAAGGTCCCTTCCAACCTGAACCATTCTATGATTCTATGAAAAACAACGTTCTAGGAGATAGCAGGCAATACAGAAACGCTGTCTGAAGGGAAGAGTAAAGAAAGGAAGCTGCTCGCGTACAGCTTGAAGTATTCTATTACCAAATGTTGTGAATAATGTCTTTTTTTAAACTTTTTCGATATATTTATAGCCATCACTCACATCACGTAGGTGTCCCGTGACTCTCCCCTCCCCACCGCTCTGCCCCACCCACAAACATGCATATCATCATCATCCTCCAGTGTATTTTTATCCGCCAGGTTTTTGATCTACAACTTCCTGCAGGAAACCTTAACCTCGCATGCTCGGAGCATCACGCTGCGCCCGATCTGATCGGTAACCGAGAAATGAAGGAAGCCCCGATAGTAAAAAAAAAGTAACTCCCAGCGAGAGGTGACACAAAAAGCACCACAAAGTTCTCCTTGTGCTGTGCCCGTAAAGTAAATGGCCTCTCCGGATTGCAGTCCCCCCTCAAAAGATTCTTGGTGGATTTGAGCTTTGTTCATTATAAACTCAGCTTCTGAGTTCTGCACCCCAGGAGGCGGAAGAAAGCCCGTCAGAGAATCAAAATCTTACATATTGTGATAAAATGGAAATACCTGCAAGTGTCATCCCGCAGCAGCGGAGACTCCCTGTAAAGTCACATCTGCCGGAGCCAAAGGCTTTCTCTTAAAAATCAGCAGCGCAGCCTGCGGCACTCTTAAACACATTCAAATAGAGAATCGAGCCATTTAAAATCCAAACTTCTCTTTAGAGCTGTCTGTTGGTCTGTATTAACCACCAGGGAGCCCAAATTACATGCAGAATTGAGATGGATCAAGGCATGAGAGACATAAAAGGGAAAAAGGAGGGGAGGGAAAGTGTTTAATTTTTCAGTTTGGGATGGTTGGAAGGGTTTTCTCATCTGTTGTTAAAGAAATGAATGGCAACTTTTCAGATACGCTAGAAAGCAGAGTCTTTGTCCTTTGCACTTTGCTGGTCACCATCTGCCGTGCTCAATTGCATCATGTAGAAATCAGATTTATTTTTTAAGGAGAAGACACATAATGATATTTCAGTATTTGCTCCGGTAATTTTTTGCATACTAAAAACTTTGCTTTGGAGTCTTTAAATCATTGTATTTCTGGTCTATTACGGATGTGAAATGGCTTTGCTCACTTGTAACCGTGCTATGAGATGAGACCGNCCCAGCAAACAAGTTCTTCCCCACATCTCATCTCCATCTCCCCTCTTTCAGGGTCAAACTCTTCCCCCTCCTCCTAGGGCTCCCCTCCCTCATCAAGAATCCCTCCCCATCTCTCCTGGAGCCCCTTGAGGGACTGGAAGGGGCTCTAAGGTCTCCCCAGAGCCTTCTCTTCTCCAGGTTGAACCCCCCCAACTCCCTCAGCCTGTCCCCTCCAGCCCTCCCAGCATCTCCGTGGCCTCCTCCGGACCCTTTTAATGTTTAGCTCAAGACACTAAATACAGAGATCACCGGGGATCTCTTGCTTTACAACGCTGATACTTGGAGGAAGTAGTTGCAAGTCTGTGCCGTGACCAGAGACTTCCTGGTGGGTGATGGGGAAGCGAGAACACGAGTAAATGCTGAGGAAGACACGGTGATGCACAAAGTAGAACAAACTGGTGCTGCGAACCACATCTCTGATTCAGCAGAATGTGCCTACAGCAGACTAATTAGCAAGGAAACGGGATACCCACCATGATTTTCTTGACACATAGATGAAACAAACTCAGTGGAGCAGCGCAGCAGCCTACACAGTGCCAGCAATCGGCCTGCAAACAGTGCCACAAAACTATGATTTTACTGCGTCAAGACCTCTTCATGGAGGGAACATTTCAAGATGGAGAGAACATTTCAAGATGGAGAGAACATAACATTTTAAGATGGAGAAACAGCATAAGATTTATCGGTTTGGGTCGTTCACATTATAATTGACTCTTCCATAACTGACTGTTATCCATAACATAAAGTCACCTGGAAACGGGAAAGGTGCTGCGCCTCCTCCTGCTGAGTTAAGGCAAAGGGAAATGGCCTTAGAGGCGGCTCCAGCTCTGCCAGACCGGCACCGCAGATGTTCAGCCCTGAGAAACCAACTGCAATGCTGATGTGAGACTTCCTGTGCTCGTCACGGTGCCGCTTGGCGCAGAGAAGCAGTCTTGCACGCTCACAGTCCCTCGGGTGTCCTAGAGAACTGGGACATCTCCTCGTCACAGCAGCTCTACCCCACAGCGGATTCTCTTTTCCCAACTCTTTCTCCAAGATTCCAGCCCTTTTGTATTTCTTTCCATCTCTCCACAGCCTGTGTCAGTTCAGGACACATCCTCGCCCCTCCCAGTCACTCCACTGCACCCTTCCAGTTGGTGGAATCCGGGAGAGGTGTAGCGCTTCGCTTGACACGCTGCTTCACAATTTACCAAGGGCTGTGTTAAACACACGTGGAGGAAACAGAGTGAAAAAAACCCTGAACCGTAACACAAAGCTTTTGGTCTCTTGCCAGGAAGTTTGGACTAAGAGTGTTTACTGCAAGGAGAGACCTGATGAGGGGCTTCATCATCACCTCTAACTGTGTAACAGCATCACCGACAACATCTAAGCTAGATCTGCAGATTTTCACTACAGCTGAAGGAGAGCTGGCTGGAGCTTCAAGAACTGCTCATCTGACCAAACATCGCCATTTCCTGTCGAACAAGGTGGATCACATGCAGACACAGATGACATGAGAAGGCTGAGGGACTTGGGTCTTTTTAGTCTGGAGAAGACAAGACTGAGGGGGAATCTGATCAACACCTATAAATACTTACAGGGTGGGTGTCAAGAAGATGGAGCCAGTCTTTTTTCAGTGGTGCCCAGGGACAGGACAAGAGGGAATGGGCACAAACTTGAACTTAAGAAGTTCCATCTCAACATGACGAGGAACTTTTTTACTTTGAGGGTGGCAGAGCCCTGGAAGAGGCTGCCCAGAGAGGTGGTGGAGTCTCCTTCTCTGGAGACATTCAAAACCCACCTGGATATGTTCCTGCGCAACCTGCTCTGGGTGGACCTGTTCTGGCAGGGGGTTGGACTAGATGATCTCCAGAGGTCCCTTCCAACTCCACATGATCACATGGCTCTCTTGACCCAGAGGGGGAGCACTGGGCGACTCTCAGATAAGCTGCTGTTATAGAAATCATAGTTAACGCTGTCAATCTTACCAAATACCCACTTTTCTGAGCTCAGATGTCCCCCAGCGCTGGTTAAACCAGCTGAAGGTACACCGGTGCTACTGGGGAGCATGTCCCACCCATAAAGGAATGGCAGCGCTGTGGGTAAAGCAAACCCCACTACAAACCCTTCAGACTGCTGAGGCGCAATGCTTTATTCCACACAGAACTGGAGGGCGAAGGGCCACAGCTGAAATTACAATGGCACAGTGTCACTTACCATTTGTCACTCTATGCTTGAGCTGTAATAAAAGCGTCTTTGTACGGACACAAGAGTAGTTATGGCAAAATATTTGAGCTAACCAGTGGAGAGGTCAGTACGAGTTTAATCTGCAAAAAAAAAAAAAGTCTCTTCTTCACTGGGGACTCCTGGTTTTCACGAAGCCCTTTATTTTCCAGCCATCCGTTTCTTTCCTTTCTTCCCCTTCTTTTTGGGAGAGCCAGGCCAGGTAAAACCCCGAAACTCCAGGCAGGCGGCGGCATTGTGGCAGATGTAGTAGGCGTTGAGCATGGCAGCTGGGCTGAGGATATCCACTTCCTTCTCCACCTTCTTTGCTTTCTTTTCGGAGCTTTTGCCTTTGCCACGCTTGCGTTTGCTACTTTTAACTGCCTGCACAGAGAAAACGACCACAAAAACATGCTTAGTCCTGCGTCTTTATGGTCTTGCTTCTGGGTAGAGGATCCCGAGACATCCCAGAACAGCTGTTTTGTTGCATTTTAGTCCTGGCTCACAGTATTAGCTCAGAGCCCCTCACCAGAGTCCTGTACTTTGTGGTGATTTTATATCCAGACTCACAAGCATTAAATACACTTTCACCAAACACAGTATTTGCTCTATAGGCTGCAAGAATCTGTAAGGTCATCAGACGTGGCTAATTAATGTTCCCCTGTGCTTCTCTCTGGCTAAAAAAACCTGTGCACAGTGGAAATAATACATTCTTTTCAATTGATTTTTTTATTAATGCATTATGATAGGAATCTAAAGTAAACCAAGCCTATGTTGTGCGTTCACACACTGCTGTGTGTGTCTGCTTGTGACTGGATCATAAACCAGAAGAGCAGGTCTCCCTTCCACAGCTGTGGCCTTCTCAAGGCTCTGTGATGCAGTTGCTCTTCTACTAAGGGCAGTAACACAAATCTAAACAGCTCTGCCACAGAATCATGGAATTGTCCAGGTTGGAAGGAACCTTTAAGTTCATTCAGTCCAACCATCAACCTATCTCTGATAAAAAAAATCACTAAACCGTGTCACTAAGCACCACGTCAACCCATCTTTTGAACACCTCCAGGGATGGTGCCTCAACCACGTCCCTGGGCAGCCCATTCCAAGGCTTAATAACCCTTTCAGTGAAAAAATTGTTCCTAATATCCAATCTGAACCTCCCCTGGCACAACTTGAGGCCATCTCCTCTTGTCGTATCACCTGTGAATCTATATATATCTATCTACATATATATGATATCTGTATTGCCTGCCATTCTCTGTGGAGCCAAGACCCCTAGAATGGGCCAAAAAATTACTCCTGTTAACTCCAGCTGATTAGCTCTGGTGCCTGAACACCCAGCCTCTTGCCTCCGAGAGGAATTTCCCAGGGTCTGGAATTCCCTGGATTGTTTTCTCACCTATCCTGGCCACTCCTCGCAACAAGCCTGGAGCGTGTCTGCGTGGAAGACGCTCCCTCCAGGTCTTGAGCAACAGAAACCGGGTCGGGGACCCGGAGGGATCTCTCATTGCTGCTGTGAGGGCAGGAAAATGGTGATGGCAACACGGAGCCAGAAGGTGGGCAGCGTCCCAGGAATGCCGAGGACAGGAGGGACACCTACTCCCAGAGAAAAGGCTGAACTTATTTGCACATTATGAGTGACTGAAAGTATTTGATCTCTGGTCGGATGCCAAGAGCACTTTCAGGACACACTGAGTCACTTTATGCATCTGCCCGTCTATTTCTGTTATTTGCCCGGGTTTGCACACTGTAATTAAACAGATCCAAGCACTTCATTAGGAAAAATTAGCACTAACGCAGCCAGAAAGGCCAGATGTAACTATCAGCTGGGCATAAACTAGGGGAAGGCAATATATATAGGCTATTTTTCATGGTATCAATTCTGAAGAGTCCGTTTACAGCTCAGTAGCACAAAAAGACAAACATTTTTCCTCCGAGGTATGAGAACAGTCAAGGGTACAATCTGCAAAATCAGCCGCGACCACAGTGTGAAGGAATTAAAAAACAACAACAAAAAAAATACCCCAAAAGTCACGAGTTCTATGAACTGCTATCCACAGAAAGAATATGGACAGAGAGAAAATACAGACCACAAGCTGCAGCCGGTGGCAGATTGTTTCCTAAAAGCTTCAGTCGTGCAGACTGCAAAGTACTTGAACTCAAACATGTATTACAGAAGGCGACAAGCCTTTTTCGCAGACCTTAATTGGATAGAATTTGTTGAACACTTCACGTGCTGGAATGTGCACACTTCGCAGAGTAGATGCTTATGCCAGATTTTTCAATCACGCTCCCCTGTTTACACACTCCCGACAGGGTCACTGGTGGATCTTCTGAGCGCAATTAGGTCAGAATTTGGCCTGTAGCTCATCTTTAAGATAAAAAAGATGCTTACAGGTAAGGGCAAACTGTTGCCATAAATCTGTGGAAAGAAGCAGGGAATGCCTTTTGTCTGGAGCAGCTTCACTACTCCCACTATTCCCCTGGAGCAGATACCTCTGACCTCCAGGCTTTAAATGGTCTCTATCATTGTCAGCAACTGTCTTGGCTTCTGCTTCCCATCTCTCATGAAACGTGGCATCAGTCAGCTCACACATGAGAATCATAGAATTGTCTGGTTTGTAAGGGACCTTTCAGATCATCAGGTTCAACCATCAACCTAACCCTGACAAAAAACATCACTAGACCTTGTCCCTCAGCACCACGTCTGCCCAGCTTTTAAATCCCTCCAGGGATGGTGACTCCACCACTGCCCTGGGCAGCCCATTCCAAGGCTTAAGAACTCTTCCAATGTCAAAATTTTTCCTAATATCTAATTTAAACCTCCCCTGGCACAACTTGAGGCCGTTCCCTCTTGTCCCATCGCCTGTTCCTTGGGAGAAGAGACCGACCCCCCCTGGCTACACCCTCCTTTGAGGGAGTTGAAGAGAGTGAGAAGGTCTCCCCTCAGCCTCCTCTTCTCCAGGCTGAACACCCCCAGCTCCCTCAGCCGCTCCTCACAAGACTTGTGCTCCAGACCCCTCACCAGCTCCGTTGCCCTTCTCTGGACACGCTCCAGCCCCTCAATGCCTTCTTTTGTGGTGAGGGGCCCAAAACTGGACACCGCACTCGAGGTGGGGCCTCACCAGTGCCCAGTCCAGGGAGATGATCACTGCTCTAGTCCTACTCACCACACTATTGCTGATACAGGCCATGCTGGTGGCCTTGCTGGCCACCTGGGCACTCTGCTGGCTCATTTCAGCCAGCTGTTGACCAATACCCCAACTTGAGCACAGTCTAGAGCAGGAAGAGTTCCCAAAGTGCAGGAAGCTGTCCGTCATAGCACAGCATCACAAACACCATCAGAAGTAACACCGTGTGCGTGCACATACAGCAGTGGCAGAGCCAATGCTTGGCCCACCGGCTGGCAATCCTGGGATTCCTCACGGATTTATCAGGCCACCAAAGGACATGGGATGCTGAACAGCTCTTTTTGGGTATGTTGAGGCAGGACTTGCACAGATCAAACTTCCTACAATGGTCTCATTTAAGTTTTTCAACTACAACCCAGCGTGACAGCTGAACACTCCTTAAAAGTACCAGGAAATCCATGTTTGTCCAGTATTTTCATCCACCCACAAGCAATACGATTTGAGGCTTTATAAGACATATGAAAACTTTACAGCCTGTTGTTGAGAATAGTAAGAAAAGCTAAAAATCAGAATCAGGTGCACACTTGCACACCATGTGAATTTGGGCAGGTCAGGTTGTTCTGAAGCCTTGAGAAGGAACATTTTGGTTATTAACTCCATTTAACTCCTTAAAACGGTATCAATACACTTGAAAAGAATCAAACCTGTATTACCATGGCTATGTCCTTTTACTGAGCAGAGGGACTCCACGTCGAGCCCTGAAGACAGACCCTGCAACACACAATCACGCAGCGGGTTACACACTGTTCCTTACAGTTGAGGCAGGGATGAAATTTGAAAAAAAAAAAAACAAAAACAGTGGAAATTAGGTGACTGCAAAACCAGGTCAAGGTGTGCTGTACCTAAAACGGCTTCTTTGCAGACAATCACCCCTGAAGTAATCCACAAACTCTGCCAGATTCCAGGATTCTCAGCTTTTCGGCAAAGCCCTCGAGATGTCCTCTAACAACACAAGACTAGACAGGGAGAAAAAAGAAAAACCTGAACCTCAACTCGGTGTCAGTGACTGATTATGGCAGCACGGCCAGACTGCTCCAGGCCCACCTCACCCACCCAGCCCCATCCCTGCTTGCAGGACACCCCTGGTAGCATAGGCAGGACCTCACCTCCCTGTCCCCACAGGAGGGGCTGAAGAAACAAAGTTGTGGAGAGATTGCCAAGTGCAAGGTCCTGCACCTGGGTCACGGCAACCCCAAGCACAACTACAGGCTGTGTGGAGAATGGCTGGAGCAGCCCTGAGGAGGACTTGGGGGTGTTAGTGGATGAGAAGCTCCACATGAGCCGCCAATGAGCACTGGTAGCCCAGAAAGCTCCCCTCATCCTGCGCTGCATCCCCAGCAGCATGGCCAGCAGGGCCAGGGGGGGGATTCTGCCCCTCTGCTCCGCTCTGGGGAGACCTCCCCCAGTGCTGCCTCCAGCTCTGGGGTCTCAGCATCAGAGGGACATGGCCCTGTTGGAGCAGGGCCACAGGAGGCCACGGAGATGCTGGGAGGACAGGCTGAGAGAGTTGGGGGGGTTCAGCCTGGAGAAGAGAAGGCTCCGGGGAGACCTCAGAGCCCCTTCCAGTCCCTCAAGACGGGGGCTCCAGGAAAGCTGGGGAGGGACTCTGGATGAGGGAGGGGAGCCCTAGGAAGAGGGGGAAGGGTTTGACCCTGAAAGAGGGGAGATGGAGCTGAGATGTGGGGAAGAACTTCTTTGCTGGGAGGGTGGTGAGAGCCTGGCCCAGGTTGGCCAGAGAAGCTGTGGCTGCCCCATCCCTGGAGGGGTTCAAGGCCAGGTTGGAGGGGGCTTGGAGCAACCTGGTGTGGTGGGAGGTGTCCCTGCCCAGGGCAGGGGGGATTAGAATTATATGTTCTTTAAGGTCCCTTGATAGAATCATGGTTTGGTTCCCTCAAACCATTCTGTGATTCCCTCACACTCCCAGCGTGAAAAGATAACGATTTCTCCACAGCCTCCCCCC
>VXAK01004707.1:18830-38714 GCA_013399435.1 Arenaria interpres
AAACCACAACACTTAAGCGCAGCCCACCGAAGCCCGCCCCTGGTCCCGGTCCCGGTCCCGGTCCCGGTCCCGGTCCCGGTCCCCCCTCAGAGCCGCCGTAGGCGCGGCCTCCCCTCCTTTACCTCCCGCGTTGCCATGGCACCCACCTCCGCCTCCCCAGCCCACGCACGCGCAGTGGAAGAGCGGGAAGGCCGTGAGGGGCGGGGTTTTGCCACCAACGCACCGCCCCTCGCCCAATCCGCTGCCGCCGGGGAGGGGTGAGGGGGGTGGTGCCGCGCGCCGCCCGCGACCGTTGCGGTTCAACGGCCGCCTGAGGAAAAGGGCGGGAAGGGCTTTTCCGGGGCTGAGGGGAGCCGGGGGAGAAACAAAGCACAAAGGGGCCTGCCGCACCCACGGCCTAAAGTACCGGCGAAGTGGTCGCCACAGCGGCTTAGAGCTGAGAGGGGGAAGGAAGGAAGTTGTGCTTTTTAAAGATGATGGGGAAATATTGGCGTTTGGGAGACTGTTAAATGAATATTGGCCTTATTTGCGGGCCAAAGGCCTGGGGTTGGGAGATGTGACGCCTCGGCTTCCTGCCCGTGCTGAGGGAGGTGCGGCCCACACCTTCATCCTCTGGTACTGTGGTGTGAAAATGGGGGTTTTTCTCTTCATTTAACCGCCTGACCCAGCGGCCTGTGCCACAGGAAGATTTCTAAAAACAACCTCTGATTTTGGCTCCTTTGAGAGGCAGGGTTTCAAACAGCAGGCACCAAATAACTATGTGTAATAATGTCCGTGAGTTTTCATGAAATCCCTGTACAATGACTAGAGCTGAAGTCTGAGGCCCAGGGGAGGTGAAGGGTTCGGAGGGAGGAGCAGGCAGCTCCATTTCATCCCCTTTTTTAGAGACATTAGGTTTTTTTCACAACCATAATAACCATTTTTCAAAAGCATGGGAGACGGGTGTCCTGTGTCCCTCAGAGACAGGCTTACACTGGAAAAGTGCTAAAAATCAAAAAGCACAAGTGAAAAATATCAGTAGGAGCTCTATCACCTCATAGAAAAAACTAACTCATAATTCTACTATTGTCAAACCCCAACATGTCAATGATTTTATTTTTCTCTCAGCCATTAACCTCTCTAAATCTGCTCTCTGGTACACCTGTAGGATGCACTTTGTTATATTTTAAAAGCTCTTCTTCCAAATCTGACAGGTAGGAGCTTGGCGGGGTTTTTATTTTAGTGTGATTTCCTAAGGAAATGGGGCTTCCCCTGGTACACGGGTCACCCCTCAGGGCGTCTGCAACAACTTTCTGAGCCGCTTGGCCCGTTCCAACCAATATTGACACAGGAGTAAGAGTTCAAATATATTAATTTCTGATGCGTTTCATGAAAATCATCAGCTGCGCAGAGTGTGGGAGAGAGAACACTATTCATCTCCTCTGAAGAAACATCAACCCACCTCAGCCTGTCTCTGGGTTGTTGGGCAGAAGCACGTGCTGCCATCGAGGTGGGGAGGACTGAGCGGTATTTCAGGGCAGCAGGAAGACAGCTTTGTTTCAGAACGATTAATTTTCACAGAAATAAGAATTCTCTGAATTTGGGGCGGTGGAAGGCTATAAAATAAGTTTCAAATATCAGAAAGGCTCATCATTTTAATACAATGGTAAGTACTGAAGACCAACGTGTAATTTCTTTTTTTTAAAAAGCACTATTGGGAATAGAGCTGCTGTAACTTTTAAATTTGCCTATTCAACATAACAGCTCTGCAGCCTTTGTTTTCTCTCCTGGTATGAAGTTTCTACATATTATTGTCTGCTCTGTACAGACATTTAAATAAATTGGCATTAGAAGGGACGGTGGGTAGAGGCCTGCAAACCTGATTCACAAAAATACCCAACCGTCTTTCCCGCTCTTCCTGGCAGCTACAGAGATTGTTGGGTTTATTACAATTTCCATCTCGTGGAATTATAATGATTAACGAGCTTTCACCGGTTGCGTTGGACGCTGTGAAGTGATGCAGTGGTTAGAAGGTATGTGGACCTGTAAAGGAGCTTTTTAATACTGATAGATTTTAATACTGATAGAAGAGTGATTTTTAATACTGATAGAAGAGTGAATATATTTGGCTGCAAATGTACACGTAACCGAAGTGGGACAGAACAACTCTGCAGTGGTGGAAATGTTTGCAGGGACAGTATTTCAGCATGGAAATAGAAGTGGACATAGAAAATAAGCCAGAAACCAGTGACTGAGCAGACTAAAACGCTGTTTAATGAAGAATGATCAGAAGAACTCCCAGAAACGACGACAAAAGAAGAGATGGGAACAACAAAGAAAAGAGCTTAATAAAACATGGAGAGAAATAAAGGTGTCAGTGGAAGAAGGGAAGAAGGTCATCAGGAGGAAACGTTTGAAGGAAAATCATTATCTCTGGGTGTAGATTAGATATCAAAAGGCGGCCAAACGACAGCAATGAGTGCAACAGCAAAGTGCACCAGGTGATGACTGGAGGAGGAGCTAGGGAATAGAAAAAGCAAAGAGCAAAGGCACTCCTTGGTGAAGTACCTGTCTAATGATTATTTTTTTTTATCAAGAGGGAAAGCTGAGCGCAGGTTGGATGGAGAAATGAGACCAGGAAACTTTGGAAATAATATCATTTGGGTGGTTCACCCGCCATCGTGGGTGTTGGCGGAGGATGAGATGCTGCCGAGGAGGATGTTTTGAAAAGCAGTTTGGAAAATGCAGTGGAAACCATTAGACTTATTTGTCTTCAGCAGCAAGGGATTGAGCTAATGGAAAACACCACTTTATCTTTCTGAAGTAATTCGTCTGAGTGCCTGGACCAGCTGAATGCCGTTACCGTGAATTCGGAATCACAGAATTGTCAGAGTTGGAAGGGATCTCTAGAGATCACCTAGTCCAACTCCCCTGCTAAAGCAGGATTGCCCAGAGCACATCCCTCAGGAGCATCCAAGCGGGGCTTGAAGATCTCCAGAGAAGGGGACTCCACACCCTCCCTGGGCAGCCTGTTCCAGGGCTCTGCCACCCTCACCAGAAAGAAGTTCTTCCTCAGATTTGAATGGAACTTCCCATGTTCCAGCTTGTGCCCATTGCCCCTCGTCCTGTCACTGGGAACCACTGAAAAGAGTCCGGCTCCATCCTCCTTCAACCCACCCTTTAGATCCTTGTCAGCATTAATAAGGTCTCCCCTCAGCCTTCTCTTCTCCAGGCTAAAGAGCCCCAGCTCTCTCAGCCTCTCCTCATCAGGGAGATGCTCCAATCCCTCCATCATCTCTGTTGCCCTGCGCTGGACTCTCTCCAGCAGTTCCCTGTCTCTCTTGAACTGGCGACCCCAGAACCGGACGCAGGATTCCAGTTGTGGCCTCACCAGAATACAATGCTGACTTTCTCCGTGAATACGATGCAAAACTTCTCTGTTGTAATCTTATGGGTTATGTGTTTTCAAGAACAAGCGATCAGACATTCAGTGTAGAAAACACACTTCTCCAATTCTCTTACTCATCATGGATATTTTGTTTTCTCTAGAAAATACCAGCCTTTTCGCTCTCCTCCCGTTGCCACAAGTAGGATCCAGGAGAACGTGCTCTTCAGAGGGAATTGCTTTCCGCTGAGTGGGGAGTATCAAGCTTCACTGAGGCTAATGAGCCTGGTATCGCTCTTCTGCTCAGACTAAATGGTGCAGCAGCAGCTCAACTTCCTTGTGTTTAGCAGTGAAGGAAAAGGAGGGATACTGTTACCCTGTCTCACAGGCCATCGTCAGGGTGATGAGGAGGGTGAATTACAGAGTAAAGAGGGTTCCTTGCCATTTGAAAAGGTGCAGGGCCTTGGTCTCTGGCTGTTCTAGGTACGTCTGTGGTTTGAGTCATGTTTTCAATGGCTAAATTTACTAAAGCAGCTCCTATTCTTCCTTTTCTCTCTCTTAAGAGGACATGGGTAACTGAATCAGTTAGTTATTTGAGATTAAAATAGCCCTGCCAGGAGAACTTTCACTGCTGAGGAAAATCTCAGAGGAATCCTGGTCAGAAGCAGCCAAAAAAGATGGCAAGAGAAGGAAAAGAACCAGAGAGGAGAGGGAAAGTCTCGGTTGCCTAGCTCAGAAAGAAGGTCTGCAGATTTTTTCTCTTTTGAATGAGTCTTGGGATGGATAATGAAAGAAATAATGAAAAAAAAATGAATTTGATTTTTACTGTGTTGAGGGAAAAATAATTCTGCGTAATTATTATTAACAAACCACACAGCATAAAAGAAGCGATCATAATTATACTCATTATCTCCTTTTAGCAAAAACAACTGGCAAGAGACCATGTTTTAATAACTATTGAGGCTAAAAAGAAGTAACAGTAGTGACAAGCACGCCTGAAATACTAGATTGAGGAGACAAAAATTACCCTGTGCAGTCAACTGTTGTGTTTTGTGAAGATGCTTGGACAAAACAAGCTGCTGTTTACACACGCAAGGCTTTTGATAAATAATTAAAGGAAGTTTCTGCAAACTGAGAGCATAATAAACCTGGCCTCATAAAGTCAGCGCTGTAGTTACAACTGGATAAATAAAGAGTGCTCCAACTCCGGCAGCTGTCAGGCCAGGACACCTCAGTGTCATTATTTTTTTACTGAAATATTCACATATGAAAAAGGAGGGATATTACGTTATGGTCCTTTTCACAGAGAGAGAAGAAAATGAACGATGACTTGAGAAGTGTGTGTTGGGGGAAAAACGTAATGTTTTGTATTCCTTACCCCAGTAATAGGATCATTCTCTACCCAGCTGCCAACTTTCACAGCTCTGAAAGGAACTTGGTATCTTTGAGGCCTTTTATCCTTCACTCGAATTTGCATGAAATTAGCTAACCGGTTCGAAAGTTGCTTATAGAGGACTGAGAAACTAATAACGTAATTGCACGTGCTTTACATCCCTAGGAAACAAGGCTTAAAGTAAAAGAATCTGTACTGAGGTACTGAAGAAAATTACTTACCGACAGCAAAACTTTCAGCAACCAGCTGTAAGCTGAAAAAAAAAAGCAACCAAAAAACAACCAAACCTCTACGTGTACGAACTACAACAGAAACCAAGAAGCATTCTTGGAATCAACAGTCGTGTTTGGGCTGAGATAACAGATGTTCCTCCAGCTGTACAGAAACCATCCGAAACTTCATTCTGAAGCTTTCTTGCTAGACATCAAAATTGTTATTTTGTAATTGCTGCTTCCTGGCCCTTTTGAATTTTTTTTTTTTTTCTAAAGAGAAGAAAATCCTCACTGTGAAGCAAAGTTAAGTTTTAAAGCACTGTTTGTGGTTTGAGAAGCGCAATAGGAGGATGGATTCTTTTCCGGTCCCGCCAGAGAAGCAGCATCTGGGACTGACGTACCGGTAGGGGAGTTTTCTAGAGGGGCCTCAGTTAAAACACTGCTCAAACACCTCGAGGGAAAGGCCTTTAAAGTATTACGTTGTTTGAGTTACCCCCATCTGTTTGTAAGTGGAATAAACTTATTAAAATCGAGGTTCCCTCTATTCCTGCTACACTGGCGTTTCAGCCCCACAGCTGCTGTGCAGCCCGTAGCAAGACCAGTAGTTTTTATCAGCCTGAACCTAAACCCACCTTTTCGGGTTTTCCAGAAGAAACCCTCACTAGATGTGGCATATGTGATAAGACACAAATATTTCAGTTAAAAGGTGTACCTTTCCCTAGTTACTTTTTTACACCGAGTTTCAAGTTTTATATCTGACCGGTCTTTTTGCAGTGATGCTCAGGGATAGGACAAGAGGAAATGGGCATGAACTTGAACTTAAGATGTTCCACCTAAACATGAGGAGGAACTTGGGTGGCAGAGCCCTGGAAGAGGCTGCCTAGGGAGGTGGTGGAGTCTCCTTATCTGGAGACATTCCAACCTCCCTGGACACATTCCTGTGGGACCTGCTCTGGCAGGGGGTTGGACTAGATGATCTCCAGAGGTCCCTTCCAACCCCGTATCATTCTGTGGTTCTGTGATCTCTCTATATATTTCTAGGGAGAATAACTGGCGGTGGTGGAAATAAATAGTATTCAAAGATAACAGTCTATACCATCCTCTACCACACAGACATTCAGGTAAAAATTTGCATTTCTATTCTCTACCTCAGTAAAAATAGAAAAGGCACTGAAAAGCTGTGGAAACCTTATATGAAACACAATAGAAAAAAAATGTAGGAAAATGGACCTTGTGTAAGTACCGGTCGTTCTGTTTGATGTAAACATTCTGGGAAAGAGACACTTGGGAGAAAAAAAAAAAGTTTTGAGCGAAATACCAAGGGCTTTTCTAAATTTCTGGTTCCTTAATAATTCATTCATTCTGTTGTCCCCTTAAACACTTACCTTCACGACCCTAGTCTATTAAGACTAAAACGATTTGGATACATTGATTAGATTCACACTTGGTTGTCAGGGAATTAGATATGAGACAAAATATCACAGAGAAAATCCTGAACTTTCCTGCTAGTCCTGGGCTCTGGATCCTGGTGCATCCTGAAAATAGCAGTATTTACACTGCATTCCTACTACTTACATATTTATCAGCCCCTTCAGATGTCTGGCATCTCGAGTTGGGGTTTATTAATTTGTCTTCATTTAATCTTTAGTTTATGCACTACCAGTAGGCTCTAGGGAGCACAGGGAAACGCTTGGTGCCATATTTTAGAAATGGGAGCTAAAGTACAGCTGCTGAAATGACTTGTCTTGTTTTCAGGCTTGGGGAGGCTTTCTTTGAAATAACTTTCCACTTTTTAACAAGTGCATTTACAGCCCATAATTCTGTTTTTCTTTTTCAGGGTTCTGTCGATGCATCAGAACAGAACATCCAAAGCACGTCAGACAGAGGCTTTTCCTCAGCAGAGAGAGACGCGAGAGCTGAGTTTATGGGTTGGTTTGTGGGGAATGTTTTTCTCCTTTAAAAACAAACACAAAAACCCCCAAAACAGCAAAGGAAGCATTTAAATTAAGGCACAGGAAGAAAAAAAAAAAAGCTTAATTAAATGTATGTGCTTTAAAAGTTGCTCTGGTTTATTTTGAACAAAAGCGTATTTAAAAAGGTGAGCGGGTTTACTAATGCTATTTCTTTGAAAAATGCCTTTCACAAACCACATTAAGGAAACATTCTCAGTTTCATTCCACAGAAATAAGCACAAAATCCTGTCATAACAAATACCTGTGGTTTTATCACTTGTGTGCTTGATACATTGATAATGGTGCAGCCCAAGTTCTTGCCTGCACTGTATTAACACATGCTGCTTTGACAAAAGCCAAACTCCCGGGGGGAGTTTCATGGCCCGGGGCAGGGAGGTTAGATCCAGGATTCCCTGTGCTGGACTGATAAAATTTTGTAGAGAAATATTATAGATTGCAGACTCTGTTGTAATAATTAAGAGGGTACTGTGAAACCCAGCCTCCTGTTTCAGTGCCACCCTCTGCTGGCCGAGGAGAAGGGACCATCACCCTGCATGGTACCAAGGGATGAAATTCATTCAGCGGGTCAGCTCCACAGGGTTCCAGCTGCCATCCTCATGCAACGCAGATTTACCCAAGAGTAGCACTTGCATGAACCTTACAGAAAGTTTACAGCTCGATATGCTATTAGTTCTGAAAGTTATGGCCCTCAGTGCCTGCTCTTTTCCTCACATGATGGCAATGAAGTGTTAACCCAAGCAGTTTTCCCCTTGCTTTAATCCCCCACACAAACATCCCCCCAAATAACCAAAAATCTATGCAAAAAATTAGGTCATTAATGTGGGATTTACTGTCTCTTCCAGGTTTAAAAGAGCTAGAGACAGATCACCTGCAGTAATTATCCTTCAAAAACACTCAGGTGGAGAGAAATGTGGCAATCAACCTCCTCTACAGCCCTAACCACCGCACAGCTCACCCATCCTTTCACTCCAATACAAATGGTAAGCGAAGGGGGAGCGGTGGAAAAGGGAATGGGTGATAATCCTTGGTGAATGATTCAAAACTTGTCAGTCATGGAAGGGCTGTAAATCGGGTTGTATAACCCCAACAGCAGCAACACCAGCTCGGGGACAAGAGGTGATGCTGTCTCCTTTGGTCAAGTCAACCTGTCACCTCTGCTTGAGACTGTCACAGCACAGTGCCACGTATTTCTTACTTTCAGCTTCGTTAGGGAAGCTTGTTAGTGGCAGGAGGGTGTTTGAAGTACATTATTAGAGTGCCACAACTAAATAAATGAAAACAAATTAGGCATAGGGTGGGGTATTTGGGAGAGAGGAAAACCTTTCACAGCTGAGATAGTCTTACAACAAACTTACACGCATGAACCCATCTAAGAGACAGACTTGGACTCCCTGGTGTCAGCCTGCAGGAAAGACCAGATAACCTCACCCTTGACGCTGCCACTAATGCGATACTGGAACCTGGCCCGTGGCCTCTGTGCAGGTCCGTTGATCCTCTATGGTCTCCAAGAAGTAACAGGAAAGGGATGACCTCCAAAAAGGTGGCAATTGCATACTCAGGGGTGTCTGGGTAGACACAAAGAGGGTTGGTCTCTTTGGAAAGACTCTTAATTTTTTCCCAGCTGCGCTTAAGAGCACCCAGGGCCAAAGTAATCTTCCTTTCCTCAGCTTGTAGCACCTTGAGTCCTTCTTGAGGTGGGACTGTGGGGGCAGGTGAAGGTGTCTCTCTCACTGGTAGTGCAGCAGCTCCTCCCAGCGAATGGGCTGGGAAAACACCTCCCGCTCCAGCCAGAGTTCGTAGGAGTAGTGGAAGTCCTCGGGGAGCTCCAGCCGCTGTCCCAACACGCTCTGCAGGCAGTTGTCCACCGGCGCAAACTCCGAGTCTTGAGGTTTGTCGTATCTCCGGCTGTTGAAGGCTTCGATGTTGGCTCTCAGGGTGCATTCCTCAGCCTGGAAATCCCATGGCCTGGCATCGATATCTACGTTGAAGAAGAAATGAGGCCAAAGCATCATGGAATAAATACTTCTGATAAGAACAAAGATTTTACAGCAACCACATGCCTGAACTGACCAGTGTGTTAGCCAGTCCTAATTGTTATTCCTAATCAATTCCCATTACGTGTGCATTTTAATTTCAGGTATTTAAATGAAATACGTTAAAATCACGTGTAACTTATGCAGCATCAGGAAGCTCCCTAAAGAAATGCAGTTCTTTCTGCTCTATAGTGTGCTTTGAGGACTCTCTATAGTTACCAAGCTCTTGCCTTTTTCAGAAAGGCCTCACCACTTTTACTAAAAATCTCTGCAGGTGTCTGAAGCAGAGATTGAGATTAAATGTATATAGCTAAAACCTGGCAAGCTTCTTACGAGCTACTGAAAACAAACTTTTCTAAAATTTGGACAAATTTAACTACAAATGATGCTGAAAAGCTAATAACTGGCTGTAATAACCATGATGTTTTAATATATTGATATTACATAATATGTAAACATATAACATGTTAAAAAATATCGTATTTGGAAAGTTGGTCTTTATGAGATCTAAATCTAAATTTCATGAGTGAAATAGTCACTCTCTCCATAAAAGGTCAGTAAATTCATTGGCAAAGCTCAGCAGGGAGGGAGGGAAAGGTCCGAGGCTGGGTATCAGTATCTATTTTTATACAAGATAAAAATAAATGCTCCAGGAAAAACCCTTCCAGATTGTGCCCCTGAAAGCGGAGTGCTTCCCTGGCAAAGGGTCCAGGTGGAGATGCAGTCTCTGCTAAGCAGCCAATTGTGCAATCCAGTGTTGCATTATCTTGCTAATTATGTTGCTAATTAACTCTTTCGGGGGAAGTGGGACACACAGAGCAATTTATCCTTTGCATTTGTCTTAAAATTGCATTATTCTCAATAGCGCCATGTAAATTCAGTTGTTACTCAAACCCTTGCTCCAGGACAGGTGACTTTCTTTGCCTGCTGTTTTGGAGCATGTAGTGCTCGAGCTGTTTAAGTCACCCAAGGCAGGCAGTATCCCATAGCTGTATCCCGTTGGTGGCATAAAGAAGTCCCGCTGCTGTATTCAATCCCCCCAGGGAACAGTCAGTGTGCTGAGAAAGAGAGCAACAGGACAGAAATGTCCCTAAAAGAAAGGAAGTCCCCAGCCTTCCCGCCTTTGGATCATTTGGGGAGTTCCGCCAGCCCTAGAAAGAATTTCATAGAATCACAGGATGGTTTCGGTTGGAAGGGACCTTAAAGATCATCCAGTTCCAACCCCCTGCCCTGGGCAGGGACACCTCCCACCAGATCAGGTTGCTCAGAGCCCCCTCCAACCTGGCCTTAAACTCCTCCAGAGATGGCGACTCCACCACTTCCCTGTTCCAATGTTTGACAACCCTTTCAGTGAAGAAATTTTCCCTAATATCCATCCTAAACCTCCCCTGGTGCAACTTGAGGCTATTTCCTCTTGTCCTATCCCCTGTTATTTGGGAGAAGAGACCAATCCCCAAAAGACATGTAGACATGGTGCTGAGGGATGTGGTTTGGTGGTGGATTTGGCAGCGTTAGGTTAACGTTTGGACTTGATGATCTTAAAGGTCTTTTCCAACCTAAATGATTCCATAATGATTCCTTCCTGATGGTGCTGAATGGAGCCTTAAGGCTTCTGGAAAAAAACAAAACCCAATACCGACTCAAACAAGTTTATGGGATGCTAACACGTCACAGGCCAAACCACGTCATACCCCACTTGTGCCAGTTTCAGCTCCACACGCAGAGAAGATGCTTCCCTGGCCCTACTCACCGTTGCCGTAAGCCCAGTCATCGTTCATGCGGTGCCGCACCTTCTGGTAAATGGCAGACATGGTCTTCATGTTGCTCTTTCTCCACTGGCGCCCTAGGTATTTGGTCTGGATTTTCAGCAGTTTGAGGACGTACAGCTGCATCATGGCCTGCTTCACCTTCAGAGCTCGTTTCAGTATCGGGGCCGACTTAAAGACCACCAGCATCTGTCAAGGAACCAACACAAATCCACGCAATGTGTTCAAGAAAGCCACACGAGTACTGTCTGCGCAGCTTTGGGCATAAACGGAATCACAGAATCACAGACAGGGGTTGGCAGGGACCTCTGGAGATCATCCAGTCCAACCCCCCGCCAGAGTAGGGTCATCCAGAGCAGGTCCCACAGGAACGTGTCCAGGGGGGTTTTGAATGTCTCCAGAGAAAGAGACTCCACCACCTCTCTGGGCAGCCTCTGCCAGGGCTCTGCCACCCTCAAATGAAAGAAGTTCCTTCTCATGTGGAGATGGAACTTCTTAAGTTCAAGTTTGTGCCCGTTCCCTCTTGTCCTGTCCCTGGGCACCACTGAAAAAAGCCTGGCCCCGTCCTCCTGACACCCACCCTTTAAGAGTTTATAGGTGTTGATGAGGTCCCCCCTCAGTCTTCTCTTCTCCAGGCTAAAAAGACCCAAGTCCCCTAAAACCTGGGCTATGTACAGTACAAACCCCAAGCAGATCCAATAGGAGCATTCAATATAACCAACACTTGCTGCAGGGGGCTTGAAGCCCATAGAAATAAGTATTATTTGCACAAGTAAAAGTATTTCTGCATTTAAGGCTCAATTTGTGAAAAAAATATGCAGCAGAAGCTCCAACGCTGCCAGGAGAAACTCTGAGGAGGAAGGCTGGGCTAAAGCCGGCAACGTAGAGCTGGGGACATGCTCGAGATGACACACTGACAACCCCCGGCAGGTCTTGGAGAGATGGGACATCACCTTACCATTGTCCTGGAGTGCTTCCACTTGGTCAGCTTGTTGAGGATCCTCAGCAAGTTGATGCAGGAGAATAAATTTCTCCAGCAGAACTGGTTGTTGTCTCCGGCTTCCTGCAAAGCAGAGAAGGAAAAGCGTAACCCCAACAGCAGAATTTGACAACACCGAGACATCTTCGGGCAGAAAGTCTGTATTTTTACTCTCTGCACAAGTGTTATTTCTGATGGGGAGCGAGCAGCAGAGCTACCTCCTCCCCTGGGCTGTCATTGTGCTGCCGAGAAGCCAACAGAATCTGGGGGAAGCGGTTCCCAAAGACTCAGATGTAATCAGCGTTTTAATTTGCATTTCGGTTTAGAATAAGAGCTACGATAAATCACATCATTCCTTCACGAGAAATATATATCGTGGTAGATTCGTATTCGTTGTTTACAGTCGGAGAGCAAATTACAGCCTAGTGATCACAGCCGCTTCGAAAACAGTTTTTGTTAATTATATGAATTAATTCGTAAATCACCACGTGCTTAGAGGACGTGTTACAGACAAATAAAAAGGAAATCACATAACGCAGGGATGAGAAACAGCAGCATTTGTATCAGGAGGACAAGACTTTTCCGTACCAAAGATCCCCGCCGGCTTAAGTGCAGCTGATTTATTGTTTTAAATATTAGCTATAAGTAAGCACCCCCAGCTCCCGCTTGTGTAAATATCGCTCTCACGTTTGAGCAGTGATTCCAGCGCTACAGTAACCTGCTTTATGTTTGAACAGCACTGAGCGCAGCAGAAGCGTCCCACGAATAACCTATTTGGGGATGAGAGTGGAAACAAGCGCTGCTTCATTATAAACCACTCACAGCCAGTTACAGCCTTCACAACTCGTGGGAAAAAAATGCAGTATTTTGCACAATCCTGGTTCTGGGCAACCTCAGGAGAAGAGTTTGGGGATGACCCCAGGGAGCCTCTTCTGTCAGTGTCTAATCCAGCTTCAAAACTAGATTTACCCAAGAAAATCCAGCCAGCATAATGCCTTTCTTCTTAAGAGCAAGCACTGAACCCATTATTTCAGTAAGCTGGTGAAATGCTGTTGTACTTAGAATTTTTAGAGACCAACGAGGAAGTGCTTCTGACTTACTGAATTCTGGGATTTGGTAAAAGCCACTCTGAGCAAATGCACTTTTCTGCCAGCAGAGGCTACATCCATGCTGGAGGTTCCTGTGCACACAGCAGAGCGCAGAGGTGGGATGTCACCCCAATATCACCCAGATGTCACCAAGGTGCCTGTGGATGCTGTGTGCAGCTCTGGGGGTACCCGCTCAGGTCGGTGCCCATGCAGTTTCATATCGGTGCCAAGTCCTAATCTGCTCTCTCTGCACCAAGAAGTTTTTCCCAAAAAATCCCAGCAGAATAAGCAAATACCCATTTCACAGGTAGATGGACTTATTTTTGTCACCGATCTGACATTGTCTCTACAGCTTCAAGTGAGTAAGAGTCTTTCCACCAGATTTACGGAAGGAGGGAGCAGGTTAAACAGACTTTAATCCCACTTTTACCCCCGTCTCTGGTTATCCTCCCCCTGGCACCATGACAGCAGGGTCCCCTGCAGCCCCCTCCCCGAACACAGGGACTAACAGCCCCGTGACAGAAGAGGGGAGATGGGGACCAGCAAGGAATCGGAGTAGGTCCCACAATAATGGGTGAAGCCCCTACTACCTCTCCAGGACAGCAGCCACTCCTGATTTACACCGCGTGGGGACAGCAGTTACCCCACAGTCTCCTCTGGAAATGGCGCTGCTGAACTCCTCCTGCTTTTCCACAAGGCAAACCAAACGCGCACCATCCTGTGTTCAACCCACCGAAGGCCTAATCATCTCTTAGAGCCACTAAGAAATGTGTTATGGCTGGGATCTTAAAATCAGTACCTTGGAGTGTTAAAAAAAAACAAACCAAAAAGCTAAAAACACATAAAATGTTGGCTGAAGAAACATAAATACACGCACAAGCATATGGCTCTGAAATACCAAGGCGCGTTTAATTTCTAGTAAATCCTTACGTTCACGGATATCCTCCCCAAGATGAACACACATGGTGAAATTCAAGTTGGTTGCTGCATATTTTCTAATTAGATTAGTCTCCCATGAGGCTACCACCCGTGTCTGCTGGAGGAAAGTGAAGAGGCGCTGTCGTTTAATGCAACAGCGCCCAAACTGGGGACCAGCCCCTACTGGGAAAGCCTAACTGGGAATGTTTTGCCTTAAAAAGTTCAGTCTTCTACAGCCGTAAAGCTTAGTGTGAGCGTAAGGATTGGTGTGAGCCATCGGAGCGCTCGGTGACACGTCGCTAGATGTCCCCATTGGGCCGGGAGTGGGAGCCTGGCAGGGCTGGAGGGATTTGTGAGCAACTTTGGCTTGAAGACACTGGGGGAAAATCTTTCACTTTAATGATTTTAACCTTTATAAAGCTAAGGAAAATGACATTAGGCTTTAGATTTTAGCAGCTTGAGATCATCCCTGCTTGGACTGGTTTTCGTCAGGCTCCTTCTTAATGATTCCTGCACCATTTAGGGTCTCTCCTCTGATCCCCCTCCCCGTTAACCCCAAACCTGGTCCCTGCTCTGTGTCCAACCTACTCTGCGCTTGAATTATTGCCATTATCAACCTGCCAGCATCAACGTCTCATCCATACTCCGTGTATTCACACAGCTTGTCGTGCCGGCCAGTCTCCATAATACTCCGTAGGGAATTTGGTTCATTCCTTAATCTACTGGTATCTTATGAAACGTGAGTGCTCGGAGCAATTTAAACCTGGGAGGAAACGACCTCTGGGCAAAGCCTTTTTAAAAGCAGTCAGTCTCGTTTGGAGAAGCGAAAGGGAAAACTCTAAACCAAACTGTTCTTATGGCCAGCAGCGCCAAAACAAAAAAATCCTTCCTCATCCTCTCCCATAGAACAATACTGGTTAAAAGGACCCTTTCTGTGTCGCTTACCAGGCTTTCTGCGGTGAGCTCGGGCAAATCACAGACCGTACAATGCGGATAATCCAGGACAGAGATGCTGTGGAAGGCAGGAAAGAAGGGACTCGTTAGGATCAAGGTAAATATATCGTCTTAAAAAGTTGCTTTCGTATGTGATTATGGCCCAGCCATCCGTAATGTCTTCCTTGTGCCTGGGGTTTGAATCGCAAGGGCAGCCTTTTGCAGCCAGTAGTCAGGATGGGCAACGAGCCCATCTCCAGCGAGCCACGTTGGGCACGTGAACCAGCCCGTAGCCAGTCCCTCTCCTCCCGCATTTCCGACTGCCCAGACAGCATCCAAATGGGCTCCCGGCCTCACGTCTCAGCCTAATGGAGCACGTCGATTCCTCTTGGCTCCGAAACTCATCCTGAGTGCATTAATAATAAGGACTCGAAGCATTTGCATCCATTAAGACACGACAGATGAGTTATTCAGATGCACATTTTAAAATGGGGGGAAAAAACCACACCCAAAACAGATCTAAGGTTAAAATGGAGACATTTGATTACCAGCAAGAAAATTCACAAGGGCGTCAGGTCTTTCAAAGCCCTCCGGGGATATTGCCTTTGTAAAAGTAGCCAATTAAAAAATAAATAAAAAGAAAAGTGTATATACGTATATATATATAAAACATATGTATACATACAGGGACACACACTGATGCTATCTGTGCCCTGAGATGTGCACTGATCTAAAACGAAGCGTGCACTATCACACAGCTTCAGTTCTTGTGTTCCCTCTTCTTTGCTATTTTTTCATTTTTAAATTCAGCAGCTGAGCAACAAGCTGACTCGTAACGATCACCGAGCCAGAGGCCATCCAGGGTGAGACCCCAGGTCGGGAGATCCCCTAAAAAAGGCTTCATTTAAAGTGTTTGTCCCAGGAGGGGCTTGCCTGACCACAAGGACAGATGCTCCTCGCTGGCTCCTACCCATTGTCATCCTAAAACTGGAAGTGCCGTGCAGATAGCGAGCAGGAGTGTGGAACAGCTAAACCTGCCCAGATCAGAGCATCAGGCTGCAAACCCCTCCTCATTTCACAGGAGCATGAAACCTCCATCAGAAAGCAGAGGAGAGAGCTAAAGTGCTCCTGGGCTATGTTTCCTCCTCACTTACATGCCTTTAAAGCACAGGACCCAAAATGGAAACATTTATCAGCAAGAGAATTAATATATCACTTTCTATTTTTCCATACGTGTCTTTTCACACGTACACAACCATACCATGCAGGAGACAGACCAGCCTACACATGCAGCTGAAGAGCAACGAAAAGAGCATGAAAAAGCAACAAAAAAAGGATCTTTTCATCATTCCCACAGCAACATCCCCCGCGGTGTTCCCCTCCGAATGGGGAAATCCAACCCAGTCCTACCGAGCTATGAAAGCTCTTTCAGTCCTTTTGCTGACTTGTGGTGGCCCAGCCAGTCCCTACACAGACTCAAAACGGGGCAAGTGTCTTCCTCAAATCAGAAGTAAGAGTCAGTGACAACTACGCAAAACCTGAAGAAGTCAGGAAAGCTGAATTATAGTGGAAAAGACCTAGAAGGCTCTACCCCATCTAGCCTGTTTGAAGCTGTGGCCCACAGATGCCTGGTGGTACTGGTCCACTTTCCAGCAGTCCATGTAAAGATGAAAACAATCCTACTGTCAGCAAGGGAGACGGGTCTACATGTATTTTAGTAGTCCAGTGAGAGATTGGAATCTCCCCTCCCAGTCCTCCTCGTTAAGCAGAAGGGATTTGCTCCTCTCCAGCATATTCCTGTAGTGGAGAACACTCTGCCCCATAGCTGCGCTAGGTGGGGACCGGAGGTCACTCAGTCCCACCACGTGCTCCTCATGCACAAACCCTCCCTGCTCCATCCTCTCTCTCTCTCTTCCCCAGAAGTGGCTGTACCTGTTTTTGGCAGTGATATACGACATGATGTTTTGGTTGAAGAACTTCAGGATCAGCGGGATGCAGTTGGCAAACACCAAATGCTGGGACACGTACTCAAACTGAGGGAGAGAAGCAAAATGGGTCAACGTTAGCTGAAACAACTGGGAATGGAAACCCGTTTCCAGCTGAATGCAAAGCAGTCTTCATGGTTTGCTCTAGACACCTTGCAGACCATCTGAAGACCATACGGAAGTGTGCTGTACGAGGCTTGCGTCGTACACAGCAGCTCCCACCAGCTGGAAAACTAATTGCCATAGAGTGGATGCACAAAATTTATGGCAGTAGTTTAGGAATAGCTGCACCTAATGATTGCAGTGGAGCTTTTAAAAATAAAGTCAGAGAATGGTTTGGGCAGAAGGGGACCTCAAAGATCATCAAGTTCCAAACCCCCTGCCCTGGGCAGGGCCACCTCCCATCAGACCAGGTTCTTCAAAGCCCCATCCAGCCTGGCCTTGAACCCCTCCAGGGATGGGGCAGCCACAGCTTCTCTGGCCAACCTGGGCCAAGGTCTCACCACCTTCACAGCAAACAAACATCTCATCTCCATCTTCCCTCTTTCAGGTTCAAACCCTTCCCCCTCCTCCTACAGCTCCCCTCCCTCATCAAGAGTCCCCCCCCAGCTTTCCTGGAGCCCCTTGAGAGACTGGAAAATCCATGGTAAACCAGTGTATGGGGAAGAAGGAAAGAGGAGATGTAGCTATTACATGAGAAAACACAATAATTCCTATTGCAGTCACACACTAACCGCATTCCCTTCCCAAATTTTGACTGAAAAAATGTTCCCTTCATATATGCTTTTAAGTTCTCTCCCCCTCTAAACATTAAATGATCTGGGTACGTACAGCTGCATAATACAACAAATCTCTGCTGTTCTCTAAGGTGCCAGACGCAAAGAGCGGCAATACCCTACCCCATCCTGCCCGTGCCTCTCAGTAACCTGCAATCAACATCCCAAATTTCCGAGCCAAGAAACGGTTTGTTCCTACGCGTCTCCGCTCAGCCTGGTACAAGCTGTCGGTCCTCGGTACCCACCGATGACACACCGCTGCTGTTCTTTGTGGGTGAAGAATTGGCAGTCCCCGCTAACCGGGGTCTGAGATGCTCTCACTGCTTTGAAATGCAGCTGCCGGTGACTGGAGAGACCTTATAACGGCCTTCCAGTACCTGAAGGGGGCCTACAAGGAGAGGTGGGAGGGACTCTTGATCAGGGAGTGGAGCAATAGGACGAGGGGGGATGGGTTTAAATTGAAAAAGGGGAGATTTAGATGAGATACTAGAAAGAAATTCTTTACTGTGATGGTGGTGAGACCCTGGTTCAGGTTGCCCAGAGAAGCTGTGGCTGCCCCATCCCTGGAGGGGTTCAAGGCCAGGTTGGAGGGGGCTTGGAGCAAACTGGTCTGGTGGGAGGTGTCCCTGCCCAGGGGACGCTGGAAATACAATAATTTGATGGCGTTTCTCTGCTGGCATAAGTGACACCAAATTTCCTCGGAACCGAGACAAAACCCCATGGTTTGGGTTGGTGTGCAGGGCCGTGTGGTTGCTGCCACACCAACGTGGCAGCCAGTGAGCACAGGGTGACCTCCAGCAAAGCTTGGACCAGGCACACTCTCCACTACCCTCCACTGCTTTCTGGAAGCACCGTGTCAGCCCCCACAGTGGTTTTCTGGGGGGGACCTTGAGACCCAGCTTTGTCACCAAAAGGAATTATGATGGCTCACCCCAAATCAGACACAAAAGTAGAATCACGGGGAGAAAACCCCACAGCTTTCTCCAGACTTAGCACCAGACTGCCAGGGTCCTCCTGCCATGGAGGAAGAAATGAGAGGAGCCGTTTTGGGGGCGAAGCGAGAAAAATTAGTGAAGGGATGGGGGATGGAGGAGCGCAGAACAAATGTAGGATTGTAAAAATGTGGGGATTTGCTTCATTTTATGCAATCCAATATATGGATTTGTATTTATCCCCAGATAAATATCAGTGGGCTTCATAACACGGAGGGACTTGTACCATGCTGATACCCTTAAAAGAAAAGAAGTAGAAAACACTAATTGTTTGACTTGCAGAATGGGTGGAGAACTGGGCCTAGGACACAGCTCGAATCAGTCCTCGGTCCTTTTTGAATTAAGGACAGCCCTCATGTGGGTGCAGTTCGATCGGTGCCATGCAGATGAAACAAAAATCAGATTGCATCTAGGACCCAGATCTCCAAGCTCTGTTGAAACTGGAGCCCCAAGAACTTGATCCTGCTGAGGATCTGGACAGAGGACCAGATTAGTTCACCTCGTGAGGTCCTACCCAGCACTATTTCTGGTCATTGGAGATGAAAACAGAACAAAAGAGGGTCTTGTCTAACCCTAATCCCCTTCCCCCTTCTGCTGGGGAGGCTCATGCTATCTCCTAAATTTTAATCTCATCAGCCACAGCGTGAATTTTTCCAGAAATCTGGAAGCTCCTTCCACGTGAGTGGAAACAAGCCTGTCAAAACACAGTCAGAGATAGATTGCAGGCAGGTTATTCCTGCCTGAGTAACCCTATACAAACCCTGGCCCGGGGCAAGGGTTCATGGCTACAGAAAAGTGATCCTTGTGGAAACCCTTCCTGGAGAGGGTCTATCAGGACACACCGGCTTCAAGACCAGCTTGGCAATGGCTGACCCCTTCTCTGCACTCACCTGGTAGATGTGGTTCAGCTTGAAGTGCTTGAGGAGCAGCAGCAGCAAAGCCGAGATGCTCTTCACGATGATCTCTTTGTGTCTGTTCACGTCAATCCCCAGTTTCATGCTCTGAAGAACGGTGATGCTGGGGTGGAGGGGAAAGAAGGCAACAGCACAGTGGGGTGTGGGAGCAAGGAGGACAAAGGGACTGTTGAGATCTTATTCATCTGGACAGGCTCTATGGAAACAGAGACCCTCGCTTCCTCCCGGGACTCCCATTTCCATTCCCTCCTTTCTGGTGACGCTGAAGTGCATTTAAAGAAGGGAAAAAAAGCTGATTGCCCTCCGCCGGCAATCCCGGGGGAATGGTATGAAGGACACCTGCCATATGCTCACGTGTCTTTACGATTTGTGTCAATTAGCGTGATTTTGTGATTTGTGTCACTTAGCTAGCAGAGCACAGCGGCTGCCGACTGCGCTCGAATCATTACGCTCCTGAAAAACTGGCGTTGACATCCTTGGCTTTCACCCCTCTGCCCTGGCAGCAACAGTAGCTTGCACCTATCCAAGGAGACATTCCCAAATCTGGAGCCCCCCCCA
>VXAK01004707.1:38778-48819 GCA_013399435.1 Arenaria interpres
CACCCCACGAACCTATTGTCAAACCCCTCCTCTCCTCCTCAATCCAAGACTTCATGGCAAAGCTGGGATGGCTGGTGGCCACCTCCTCAAGAACTTACGGCATCTCTTCAGGCAACACGTCTGCCAAGATGTTGATGGAATCGGTCTTGGCTTTAGAGGTGGGTGCTGCAGCGAGGAGGATCTTTAGCAAGGCGATCTGCAGGGGAGGACAGACGTGGGGGGATGCTCCCAGGAAGGGGCATTCCTTTTTTTCCTCTTCATTTGGTGAAACTGGACAACTTTAAGCCAAGCCTATAGGGTTTCAGCAGCCCAACGTCTCCTTTTATACCCTGGGCAAACAGGCCAAGGGTGGGGAGCACAGGAGCTATTTTAGCTTTAATTTAATGCATCATGAGCACCTGAGCTCATGGATAAAATAATGCAAGGGAAACCTTAATGCGTTTAAATCAGTGGTTGTCTCCCCCTTCGGACAGTGCACATGCCCCGATTAGCATCTTAGAACCACAGAATGGTTTGGGTTGGAAGGGAACTTAAAGATCACCTAGTTCCAAGCCTCCTGCCAGGGGCTGGAACGCTTTCCAGGTTGCTCAAAGCCCCATCCAACCTGGCAATGTCCTTGTAAGGAAAGTCATAACCAACAGACACTCCACAGTTTGAATAGCTGTTGAGAGCACAGCCAGGTTGGCAGAGACCTGAAGGTGTTGCCACCTTGTTTGCTGAGCCACGTAAAGCATGAGGATGGTTTAGTTTGGTTCCTGGCCCAGCAAGCCATCATGCTCGGAGATCAGCATGATATCATAATGGAAAGTTAATCTCAGCAAGAAGGACAAAGACCCAAGGGACCAATGAAGTCCATAGGTTGCTTCTTGAGGTCAGAAGTGAAGATGCCTGCACTGGTGCAGTGACTTGCTGGTAAATACTACAGCTCATGCAACTCAAGAGATGACACCAGGCTATCCCTGACTGATTCCCTTTGCTGTCCAGACGGCAGGAGCCAGTTTTGAGCTCCCACCAACGCGGAGGACTTTGTTCCTTCTTCCCAATCCTCCACACGCATCCTATTTTTCCAACCACTGACTTGTCTCCAAACATTTGACCGTCTCTCTGGGTATCTATACCCCTTGATCCTCTGATTCCCTTCCCTTTCCACCCAACTCTACTCTGGACTCCCACCAAAATCTCACCCTTCAAGTCCGGAAGATGCCCCAGCAGCCCTGTGCTGAGCTCTGAAGCTCACAGATTGGCCACCATTCCCCACTCAAAAGCTCTTCTTTGCTTTTAAGAAACACAGGCTTACCATATACTGGGGGAGATTGTACAGCATTGCTCGATACAAGATCTCACAAGGGGTTTCTTGGACTTCCTCTTCCCCCTAGCACAGAGAAACATTAGAAACAAGGGAAAATTAATTCTTTCCAGTCCACACACTTGAGATGTGTCAGTCACCTCCATAAAACCTGGCTTGAGGACATAATGATGGACATAGCTGCATGCTGGCTGCAGGAAGCTCCAGGTCTTTCTCTACTGCTACATTTGATCAACATACGGACTTGTAGAAAAAAAGAGCATCTAATGTGTGCCCTAAGAATCACACAGACCGTATGGATTTCTATGACACCTCGGAAATCTTCCACACGTCTCTGTAGAGATGGGGTGCAGCAACTCCTTACCAGAGACATGGGGCACTTCTCCAGCTCCTCCTCGTTCTTGATCTGGATGTCTGAGATAGAAACGTACTTGTGCTGGCAAAATACACAGAGAGAGGCAGAGCAATATCACAACGGAAGGATGAAACACAGTCAGCCATGACAACAGGTGCTGATTTCAGTAGTATCTCCTTAGGTGTATAGATCACAGCAGATACACCAAGAATTCATGTTTGAGTGGGACGTCTCTCTGTCCCTGAAGCCCCTTACACATCATGTCTCCGATTACTTCCACCTACTCCTTCTAGGATCTCTCTGTTAGTAAATGGAGCAAGTAAAATCATCTCCATCAGACCTTAGATAGGGTCAGTTGGCCTGTGGAGGTGTCTCACTCTATGTGGAGCACTGCAGGAGCCAAGCTGGTCATGCTTCCCCCTGGGAACAGCACAGGTCTGGGCATGTGTGTCCAAACCCAACTGTGGAATTCTGTCACCTTCAAAGCACAACGTGGCAAATGCTTGCCAGGACACAGCAGTGTTACGCCTCAGATAAAGGGAAGGTCCAAGTGCCAGACAACCTACTTGGAATTGCAGTGAGGATTCAGTTTTTCCTTTTTTGCCCCAATTCCTGCAAAAAACTCCAAAAGCTTTTCCTATGATAACTAACAAGAAGGAACCCTCTTACTCCCTCCAGTAACTGTGTTTCAGCTGGAGGTTAGATGTGAGGATCCCACACTGCATGTGGTGGATATCAAGCCGCTCTCAAAGCTGTTCAGACCTTGGCTGGATTCATCAGATTAACTTCCCAAGGCAGAGAGAGCGAGAGCTCAGACCGAAGGCGTTGCTCTACATCAGCTGAAGAGGAGCAGAAGACTAAATTCCCATGAAATATTTACTGTGGGCTAAGAATGTACAACTGAGGAACTTGAAACTCGTTATAAGTGCTGTATCACAAAGCTAGACTTGATGCCCTTCAATCCCTCTGTGGTCCTGGTGATCTTGGCCAATGATTTACCCACGCCCATGAGATCCCCACAGGTCCGATACCACCTCAGAGCATCTGCTGAATTCCATGAAGCAAAAATAGCAAGGGATGAGGTTAGACAAGCTGACTGCCATTCAGCAAGGCTTTCTGGGCTGCTTCACCTGAGCGCCATGCGCGGAGCCACCATCTCACCTGCTTCAGTGTCTTCACGCTTTCGTGGATGGGCCGTGGTAGCCCTATCAGGGTTTCGGTGTCTCTGTTGGGGATGAAAGAAGGTAAGTATGAGGCTGGGAAGAAGATCTGGGTTTAACGCTTCCATGTCATACAAGGTAAAGAGGGAGCTTGTAGTCTACTGAGTCTTCTGAACGCATCCCAAGTGGGTCAGGAACTGGGAGAGGTGTTGGCATGAGCTGCCTGCCCTCCCACCTTCTCCCCAGCAAAGCCCGTACAAGAGAGGGATGATGTTAGGGTGAAGAATTGGGGTGAAATCAGGTGTCTGCATGGAGCCAGCTTGAGCCCAGCACTGCACCTAAAAACAAATATACCCTGCTGGGGCTGTGCCAGGATGACTCTGCACCCGCAGCTTGATTTAGTCACAAACTAGGTAATTTGCTGTGGATACCAGACTGTCCCCACTCCCTCCCTCATGAAACCAGTCTCTGGCTTGGGCCAGGGGTCACTTATTCTGAGCTAGGTCTGATTTTTAATAGAAAGAGGTCCTTGGAGACCAGCATCTCCAAGAACATGTTTTTATAACGCCGAGTACACTGCTGCAGCCCCAGCGAAATCCAGCATCGTCTTGATCATGCCTTAGGCTGGCTGAGTTGAGAAAACCTAAGCTCTGTGGACACCTCCCACCAGTTAAATTGCACCGATGGGAGGTAGGGGACAGACTTTGTTGGATGTGTACACGTAATACTCACTGTCCCAGCGTGAATCCGATGAATTTGTTTCTGCTTGCTTCCAGGAAATGCTCGATGTCTTTCTGTCTGATGGAGCAGCAGAGGAACAAAAACCAGGAGAAGGTTGGAAAACAGACATACACCAGATCACAGGCTACGCTGGTCAGGAAGGATGGCAGTGTGGGACCAGGAAGAACCTCTGAGCTTTCAAGGTGTGATTTCTAGAGGTCCTAATAGCAGCAGGATAGAGCCACCATTGCTCTCATTGGTTGGGAGCAACATGAACCAAAACCATCTCTATTTGCTGCGCAACTCCATGGGAATGTGCAAATAAATGGAGAGGATTTCTCTATAATCAGCACCTTTTTATCCACCTTCTGTGCTCCGAGCACACACAGCTTCAAGGAGCATCTGCTCACTTTGAGTGAACAAATGTTGTCTCCACAGTCTGGCAGAGCATGTGCCACTCCAAGAGAGCAAGCTGACACCTTGTCCACTTAGGGCATCTTTCATGAGAACTGGTCAGGGTCTCAGCACTTACAAGTAGGACATGAACCGCGAGCCAAGGCTCTCACAGGCAGAAAGGAACCCAGCCGGATTTCCAGGCACCAGCCAAGAAAAACTATCACCATTTAATTTCGAAGCTGAAAGCATTACGTTAGGTGGAGTATCACGGCACCGTGTGTGCAGAGACCCACGTGGGAAACCAGTTCTTGCCATGTCCCTGCAAGGAGTGCTCTGGACAGACACACTAAACATTGTCACTGCTCCCACATCGAAAAGATGTATTTGCTCATGTGTTTTCAAGATGCTGGATTAAATCCAGGTTTCTTATCAACAGCAAAAAACCCTCACATAGACTAGAGGGAAAGGGGCAGAAGTTTTCACCCTCTTTTCCTGATGCTCCCTCATATCATGTGTAGCAGAACTGGTCTTAGAAAGGAAAGGCACCAACTTCTTTACCCTCAGATGTTTTTGTCTAATTTTTCTCCAATTTTTCAAGGCTACTCAAGGAGGCTTCATCTGGCAACACAAGAGTCCTACTCAACAAGCAAGAGGCAATGTCATTAATGAACTCCCAAGATTATTAGTCTAGGACATTGCCCTGCTGAGATCCATTGGTGCCAGTTGGGAAAGCTGACTTTGCTCCCACAGCACAAGCATCCTTCCCAGTACAAGCTGGAATGTCCACAATGGGATTACCACTTAGTGGCCAAGCTTGGTTTGTAAAGACTGTGGAAGGGCTCAGCTAAACCCAGTCCAGAAAGGACCAACTGAGACAATGAAAGAACTGGAGTCACTTCAGTTCAACTTGCCAGAGGCCAATGAACTTGCCATAGACTGACCTTCAGCCTGCAATGAACTCCAGGACAGGTAGGATTGGGGAGGATGGCAATGGAACCGGATGGATTTACCTGACTTTGGGGGCCCAGGGGAGCCCTTTGGGGAATGACACCCTTTCGATGGGCGGGCGCTGAGCAGGCATCACAGGGATAATTGCGTCCCGCTCCATCAGGTCCAGTTCCCCCTCGATCCCGCTGTCCACATCATCGTTCTCCTCTTCATCCACTCCTGCTTCATCATTCTTGAAGGGGTCTCTCTCGTTGTAGATATCCAAACTGTCTTGCTTCATCAGGGGCTGCAGCAGAAGGAGAAATTCAAGTCACTCTATAGATTTAATTTCCCTCCCACTTACTGGGACCAGACCTCTCCATCCTGGAAGGATTAAGCTGCCAGATGTCCCTCAGGTGAGGATTTGCTTCCTAGACATTCTCACCACAGCTTGGACAAGGAACAGCTCCCCCTGTACCTCTAACTTTGCTGCTCTAGGAGGTATGACCCCATTTTCCATATTAACTTTTGGACCCACCATCCAAAATTTCTCTCCTAGTCATTTTCATCCTTAGACCATAACACAGCAATTCCAAGAATGGAGCTAAAAAAAAGATGAGCTTGCTGTGAGCAGTTTGCTCCTGTGAGCTTATCAGCCCTTTGCCATAGGGTCAGGATGTCCTCTCATTTCCTCCGGATCAAGTGCATTATGGGGCAAGTGAAATTGGTGGGTGAAAAGCTGGCCATGAGCTGGCAACATGCGCTGGCAGCCCAGAAAGCCCCCCACATCCTGGGCTGCATCCCCAGCAGGGCGAGGGGGGGATTCTGCCCCTCTGCTCCGCTCTGGGGAGACCCCCCCCAGTGCTGCCTCCAGCTCTGGGGCCACCAACAGCAGAAGGACATGGAGCTGTTGGAGTGGGACCAGAGGAGGCCTTGGAGATGCTGGGAGGGCTGGAGCCCCTCTGCTGGGAGGGGGGGCTGAGAGAGTTGGGGGGTTCAGCCTGGAGAAGAGAAGGCTCCGGGGAGACCTTGGAGCCCCTTCCAGTCCCTCAAGGGTCTCCAGGAGAGATGGGGAGGGACTCTTGATGAGGGAGGGGAAAGGGTTTTATACTGAAAGAGGAGAGATGGAGATGAGATGTGGGGAAGAACTTGTTTGCTGTGAGGGTGGTGAGAGCCTGGCCCAGGTTGGCCAGAGAAGCTGTGGCTGCCCCATCCCTGGAGGGGTTCAAGGCCAGGTTGGAGGGGGCTTGGAGCAACCTGGTCTGGCAGGGAGGGTTGGACTAGGTGGCATTTAAAGGTCCCTTCCAACCCCAAACTATTCTATGATTCTATAAAACTAGAAAACGCATGAGCACTTGGGGGAGGAAGGGAAACACTCCCAAGCACAGGCTGGCTCCTTGAACGGATGACGATCCCCATTGGAGAAACATCCTGGGCCGTGTGCTGGGAGGATGAGCCCGCTCTTACCCTCCGGCTGCGGTGACCGCGCTTCTGCTGCTGCTGCTGCTCCATGAGCTCGATGGAGTAGGTGGGAGGCGAAGCGGCGCGCATGCTCCGCATCACCTGGATGCTGTCCTCCGGCAAGGGTGGCAGCCCCAGCTCCTCCCGCTTCCTCACCTTCATGGCCTGCAGGGCTTCAAATCCTCCCAGTGTGAACTAGGGACCAATAAGAGAGGCGAGAGAACTGGGATTAGACATCCCACCTGGACCACGTGGTTCTTCTGGGCTGCCATGGAGAGTTGAGGATGAAGGAATCACGTCACTGGTTTGTTCTCCAGACTTCCTCACCCGACATCCTCTGCATGGCTCAGCCCACCCTCGTCCCAAAGAAACTGTTTGCCTTGTGTCAGCTCCCACGCCATCCTAAATAACCTCGTTACGGTTGGATTGAATACTGGGGAACATCCAGGATGCATCAGCACTATTCCCCAAAGGACTGGTTTCTGGAAAAAGGAAGGCTTTGCACCCACCAGCAGCACCTTCCAGAGCAGGAGCAGGACCTTCTTCATGGGGAAGTGCGGAGCGTGGCCACTGCAGAACTTGGTCACCATCGTGAAGAGCAGAAGAGCAAACGGTTCTTCAGTGTGCACCGGGAAACCTGGTGGAGAGAAGGACCAGAAGCAGGTTCAGAGCAGATCCTCTGGCACTGAGGTCTCCCTGCTGGTCCAGCATGACAAAGGGACTTGTTTAGGGCACAAAGAACTCTGTGGCTCACTCAGCTCCATCCTGAAGGTCTCCCGGCAGGTTTTCCACTCAGGGGGATCCGCCTCCTGCTCCACACGGATGTTCTCCACCATCAGGTACATGACACTGAGCAGCACCCTGTCGGGACAGCAGGGCAGGGAGGTGACACTGCCAAGCAGAGGCCACTTTGTCCCCAGAGGCTGTCCCACAACCTCCACCCGATGTGTTAGTGGGGGACAAAGGAGGGTACCTGAGCTCCGTGCTGTCGGCCAGCGAGATGGCCGGCTTCCTCAGGGCGCTGCTGCAGGCCTGGCTGTTGCTGCAGGGAAGGGGACAAGTTCAGTGCCAGCCGCTGGGCACGGGCTGCTCCTTGCCCTGACCCCCAGCCTACGTCTGCAGTGGTGGAAACACCATGCTGGGGGATGTGCCATGGCTGTGGCACCTCCCTGGTCCTCAGTAAGGAGGAGGAGAGGAGGAGGAGGAGGAAGATGAAGGAGACAGAAGAATAGAGCAAGGTGGATGGGCACAAAGATGGTGAGGAGGATGAAGAGAAAGAAGATGAAGAAGTTGAGGAGGATGGGGGAAAGGAGATTAGGAGGATGAGGAGGATGGAAGAAGAGTATGAGAAGGATGGGGAAGAAGAAGATGAGGAGGAGGGTGAGGAGGATGGGGAGAAAGAAGATGAGGAGAGTGAAGAGGGCAAGGAGAACAAATAAGATGAAGAAGAGGACAAGGAGGGTGAGGCGGGTGAGGGCAGTGTGGGTCCTCTCACTCGATCTCCATGTTGAGAAGCTCCAAGAAGGCAGTGAAGGTTCCCAGCTGGTACAGGAGGAAGCTGTTGTGCCGAGACCAGTGTAGGACATCACCTTCATTATCACAGTCTCCGAAGACACCTGGAGAGACCCAAAAGGGAGGCACTGGTTAGGAGGGAGCTGCCTTTGAAGCCCTGGAGCACACAGGACCATCCTGGGAAGGAACTAAGGTTTCTCCCAAACCCCTGTGATGAAACCAGGCAGTGGGTAGGTGACCACATCCAGGCATGGGACACGTGGTCCTTACCCTGTGCCAGATAGAGGATGGCCCGTGCTACTTTGAGCCGCTTGTCCCTGTTGACCACCTCCAGCCCATCCAGCAGGCGCATGATGTAGGCCTTCTGCTGAGCCCCATCCAGCTCCAGCCACCTCCTGCCCTGCACTGGAAAGGGGACATGACAACCAGCCGGGTGCCTCCCCAGGGGTCCCGGTTTTGCCTGGGGGGGGGCTGCTCCGGGGTGCTGAGCCCAGAGCTGGTACCTTGAGCGTGAAAATCCTCCTCGAAGCATCTCCTGTTGGTGCTGAGCTCGGGTTCCTCGGTGTAGCTGTACAGCTCTGATGGAGAAAGAAGTCACCAGGGACCTGGAGGAGTTTCACCCTCCTCCTCCTCCTCGCCAAATTCCTTCTGGGGCTCTGAAGCACCCCTACACACTTGAGGAGGCGTGGGGCAGAGACCTACACTTATCCCCGACCTCTTCTGCAGCTCCAAGGGGCATCTTGGAGCCACCCAGCTTTACCAAATTCACCATTTTCATCCCCGTGTCCAAGCTGGGCTCTTCCTAGCTTTTGGGAAACTTTCATTTTTGGCCTTTCATGGGCTGTTTTTTTGGGGGGGTAATTTTCTGTCCCAGTAAAGCCAATTTGCCACGAGAGGGACCACAGGGGTGCCCAGGCGAGACCTGCACAGATTCCACACCCAGCACCTCGGATATTTTGGGCCCCCTCCAAACAGGGGGGCTGGACTTGGAGCGAGACGATAGTTGTGCCTGTTCCTCTATAATTCCTAACGGTTCCTCTATAATTCCTAATGGTTCCTCTACAATTCCTACAGGTCCTACAGCGCTGAGCAGCACCGTGAGGGAGTGAAACGGTCCTGGGAAGGAGGAGGAAGGATCCCTCGAAGAAAAAAATAACGTGCTTTAGCCCGGGCAGTTCCTGCAGCTGAGACACACGCGTGGCTAAAAATAACCCCCTTCGCTGGTGGAGATATGCTCGGGACTCGGAGGGTTACGGGCCAGAAGCAGCCGGAATGAGAAGATACAGGAGGAGGACTCGACCCGTGGTGACACCCCGCGATAAAGGGTGATGCTTCCCAGCCACCGGGACACGCCACCCGTCCTCCCACCCCCTTGTCCCACAGAATGCGGAGCGGGAGGGTAACCCCTGCCCCCCCCTGCCTCCCACATCCCTTTTCCTCATCCCTGGGGGAGCAAGTGGCTCTTTGTTAATAAATCCCTCTTTCTCTATGACCGCAGGGAGGACGCCACCCGATATCCATCCCCCCCATCCCGCTCGCCCCGACTTCCCGAGGGATTTATTTCTTCTCCCACCCCGACGGGAACCCCATTAATAGCAACGCAGCACCCGGAGGCCGCTTCACCTGCTAATTCCGCTCCGTGGCCGTCGGCATCCCCGTATTCGAACTCCAGGTTGGGACAATCCACCGAGCCCTGCGGAGAGAGGGTTGGGGGGGAGTCAGAAGGCGGGGGGGAGAGGCTGCCACATTATTTTGGGAAGGCGGGATGGCTGCCAGCGCTCTCAGCCTTCGCACTAAAGCTCCTCCAGCTGCCGGAGCAGCGAATCCCGCAGGGATGATCTTGACACGAGGGCTCCGGGGCTCGAGCGGGTCGCCAGGCGCGAGGCTACTTAAAATACAGCGCAAATTCGGAAGGCGAGTGTAAAAAAATAAAAAAAAATAGCAATTCTTGAGTCCCGGGGAAAGCAGAGGCAGAACCTAAAAGCGCCAGCGAATATTTGACGCGTTTCAGTGCCCCAAATATTCTTCAAAAAAACAAAGTCTGGGGCTGGTTTGAAGCAAAAGCGCCCGGGAGGATGCAAACCCCTCATGCTCCGTCCTCGGCATCCCAGATCCCACAGCTTTTGGGACCGAGCTCTGCCCTTTGGAAGCCCCGTGGGGTTGTGGATCTCCCCCCCAACACACACACACACACACACACACGC
>VXAK01004710.1:9469-32974 GCA_013399435.1 Arenaria interpres
GGAGTAAACAAATGGAGAATCAGGGACACTAATGATACTTAAAGAGAGTCTAACACTGATCCCATGTATTTTAACTTAATAAGATTCATAATCCAGAGAAAACAGGTGCACTCTTATAAATTTGAGACTCAACATTCTCTGGCATGCAATATTTTTATGTATTGTTTTAAATAAAATAGCCCAATTAACTTACACTGCCCATTCCTGTTATGTTTAATGAGGTAGGGGAAATGAACACAGACTAAAAGCTAATATTGAAATACATGGTTATATATATATAGTCTTTGTTACATTGATTTTAAACGTCTATATACATGAGTTCACCCAGAAGAAGAACATTTTTGGGTACATGATCTTTTCCAGAACAAGTATTAATAATAAATACATTCATTAACTATATAAATTGAAAGTAAGTGTCCTATCAAATATTATTTTTGGTATTGGTGTTCTGAATTACCTTAACACTCACTATCTGACTTTCAGCTATTCAGTGGTTTACTTTTCTTTTTTTTTTTTTAAGTTAATAGTTTGCAAGCTAAGTTGATAGATGAGTAAATGTTAGTCTAGCTATTCGAAAAACATTTATTTCAGGATGCAGATTTTTATCATTTATCTGTGAAAAATTAACATAAATAAATCAGATTTATGCTGCCTCCCAAAATAAATCACAAACAGTTTTATTTTAGAACAAGTGATCATTAACTTCCTAAATTAGAGGAATTTTTAGTGAATGCAAATTATGTCATAAAAACATTTTTAATAATTCCAGAAAATGCATCTAATGTTTTCCTGTCTCCTTTTTTGTTTGTTTTAAATCTATGTCTTGCTTATAGGTGCATACAGGAAATAGAAATTAAGCAAAGTTATTAGCAATGTGAGCTTTTTTCCCAGATATATTCCCTCTAGATGCTAATGGATCATTTACATCAGCTTTGGTGTGAAATGGATCAGAAAAACTGAATATATGTATGAATGACTCGCCTTCTGTTGACTGCTTGCAACTGAGAATGGCTGCATGTCCCCAGAACTCTTGACAGTCTTTACGGACCTTCCTTTTGGTAAGGGAGTAGGAGTTTGAGGTATGAACAGTAACTGTTTTACAGCAGCTTTTACATTTCTCTCTTCTTCAAAGTATAATACAGACAAGCGGCTTTGGGGCTTTAGACTCAATTCACTGCAAAATCTTATAAAGATTATTATTTCAATCCTTCACTAGGAACTGCTATATGCTGAAGAAGGCTACAGACATTTAGAAAAATCTATATTAAATTTGCATATCAGAATCTTGTTTCCTCTGCCTTCTACCCCAGACCTTATGAAACTTGGTTTCCTGGGTATATTTCTCAAACACATTTCAACTGATTTTTCTAGTAGATTTCACCTGATGGTTTCTCTGGTGATATTGAAGAATGGAACAGCTTGAATTACTTTAATTTTTCAAATGTGGTGTTAATAAATTGCCTACTACTGATCACTATAAAATGTCTCTGGATTTTTTTCTTTTTAATTTGCTTAGCTAAATTAATAGCAACAAAGTTCATGTCTTGACTCATTTTTTTCTGTTCTCATAATCTAATACATTTGCATAAAGCAAAGGGGGAAATATTGACTAAACTTTCAGCAATTTTAATAACCCCTAAGGACACATTATGATTATGCTAAGAGACTCAGGGGCAGGTACTAATATTAAATAATCATATTCATACTATATGGGCAATGGATTAATGTTTTGCATTAACTTGTCACAGGAAACCCAAGGCACAGACCTGTGTGTTTTTCCCCTTTTATAATGCAGATCCAGTCTTTAAAGCACTCTTAGCTACCAGTGAAGGAACCCTTGCTTCCTTTTCTATCTTTAAAAACTTTAAGGTACTAAGTAGATAGCTCTACTCTGGAAGATTTATTTTTCATTGATCAGCCAGCTGAACTAAGAGAACACAGGCAGGAATAACGCATGGGTTTCTTGGTTTGTCCATTTCAGGTCTCTCCTGCACTCACAGTTGCCTAACCCCCTTCCCAGGCTCTTTCCCACATATCCACTCTCTGTGCCAGTCTTTCATTTTAGCTAGTTCCTGTCTTCTCCTTAACCTATTTCCCACCAGCAGGAAAAATCCTTCCTCTCTTTACATCTTTGCACCAAAATCTCTTCCATGAGATCAGTAGTCTTGCTAACTCTGGCACTTTAGTAATTGGCCTGAACTAAAGCACCTGATTAAAAACTTTCAAATGTTTCTGTGGGTGATTATCCATTAAAGTTAATAAATGAATATGTTTCCTCTAAGCTCATCAAAGCAAACGTATTTCTTGCAGTAAATGTCACCCTTCTGGTACTAGCATAAAGGGTAAACGATGTTGCGTACTGTATTTTGGAAGTCATCAGCAGAGAACATATTGTGTAAGCTAGTCACAGACCTGTTTGAAAGTCCTCATTTTTTTAAAAAAAAAACATTTTAGGGTTAGAATCTTATGCAGTAGACCAAGGAAATCCAATTCTATTCAAATAGAAACAAATAAATTATACTTCAATAGCGATCACAAATAATCACCATTATGCTTTTTTTCCTTTAAGAGAATGATGCTTTTGTTATATTACCCCAATAGATAGGTGCTGCAAGAATCTAGGGGAAAAAGAATAGGAAGACTGACCTTGTGTTTTTTCTTCCTGTTGATTTCAGTGTATCCTTGTGCTATGGAATTAATTAGTTTTCCATTGCCCATCACATTATCTTCTCACTTGTTCAGAGGTGTGCCCTCACATTCACTGAAGTAGCATGTCATCTTGTCAGTGTTGTAATTCTGCTTTCTCCTGGTCAGTTTTCCTAAAGTTTTGTTATCTCTTCACTGTCTTTCTTTTCTGGAAGGATCTGTCTGGCTGAACTAGTCATATGAGGCTATAATATATATATACCAATCACATGCTTAATTTAAAGCTTCTCATCAAAGTGAGGACATCTGTGTTGTCAGGCAGTCTACCATAGGAATCTATAAACTAAAACCACAGTCCTGTAAGTACTGTTTGGTTCTTTCAAATTTACACTATCTGTAGCTCTTTCTTTGCCCTTTTGGTTAGGGTTCAGGGCAATCTCTTCATGAAATGACAATTTATATGTATCTTCTGGCTTTCAGTGGAGACACTAAATGAAAATTAACCATTCTTGCAGAACTGCATTTCTTTGTTTGGCTTAAAAAGGATGTATGATATTGCTAATTATAAAGAACTTAGGTTTGTTATCTCCCCTCTCAGGTTTCATTAATTCTTATATTCCTAGTTTTTACTATCTCCTATACATGCAGTCAGCCTAAGGCAAATTGCAATTCCCTTCTGCCGATTTCACTCCTCAGTCTGGGTGCCACGCCTACACTATTAAATTGCACAATTCCCAGAAATTTTCTTAGATGTTAAAATCAAATTTCTGTAGAATGGTCCCTGGCATAGTTTTGACCTGGGCCAACTGAGACATTCCTGAACAATTTCCACATAATGGCCCAGGAATTAAAATGGGCAAGTGGCTACTCCTAGCAGAGACTTAAAAAGTGATCACCTTAGTTTGGGCACTGGATTTCGTTAGTACAGTTGTGGGCCATGAACACATTCAATTCACTATCATAGACATTGCAGGTCTACAGAAAAGTTCAACTCAAACATCAGTGGCAAGTAGTGAAATGTTTTTAGCTGAAGGGTGAAAATGCTGATTATTCCTCAAACTTTCAGTTTAACTGATCACTGTGATGTCTATTAAGTACTGGCTATAGATTTGTAATTGTTCCTTGTGCCTTTCCTGGACATCAGTTTTCTTCAATGGAACTACATGGTCAGTCTTTTTCTAAAATCTGAGTAGGCTCCTTTATATCTGAAGGTCCTTTATATTTTTATCTTCATCTTCATATATCTTTTTAATCATCCTTTTATAGTAGGCCATGTAACACTCCTTCTCTTTCCATGTAATTTCAGTAAGAGCTGGTTGAAAAAATGGTGGCAGTGAATAATACCATAAATAATAAAAGATGTACAGCAAGTTGCTGTTTCAGATTAGTAAGAAATGGAATCACTTTTTGCCTAGGCTAATATGACAATGTGATTTTGTACAAGACATGAGTTTTGCCCTCGCCCACTGGTCTGGGCTTTCTGCCTCAGAGAGCAAAGCAGACCAGGGATTCAGAGACTGTGTATCTGTCACTTTCCCTTTATAAGGACCTTTCCCATGTAGTCAGCTAGCTTTGGAGGCCAATGCTTAGATATGTGGCTGAAATTTTTCCTATCCATGTCTCCTTTTAGAAGTTCAGAGTACTAGAGAGAGCATGAATAGACTAGATCACAGCTATGCATCAAACAAGAGCCTTGCCCTCTTCACCTGGCAATTGCATACTTGAATACTACATAGAATCCAGCAACGATTTGTATAGTATAGCTACTAGGTTTATCTTCATACTGCAGCAGGCCATGGATTCTTCTGTTGCATTGGGAAAGAATGTCTTCAGTTTCATGTTTTCTTATCATTGACTTCCAGAGTTAGGGGCTACTACCTAGCTCACAACAGAAATTTCCACTGTCTTGCCATTTCTTCTCACTCAGGTTGCAGAGATTCTGATTGCTCCTTCATCTGAGAGTTGTTGAGCTGATTCATGGGTCCCTGGTTGCTTTTTTGTCATTTTGTTTTGTTGTTTGGGGTTTGTTGGCGGTTTTTGTTTGTTTGTTTGTTTGTTTTGGTGTGGGTGGGTTTTTTTTGGGGGGGAGGCAGTATGGCGAGGGGCAGGTTATCGACATATTCTCATTTTCCAAGTTTTCCTTTTTGCACTTTCTGAAGTTCTTATTTTATTAGTTCAATACTTTTCCTAGTTTTGACTATTTCCCATATTCATCTGAATGTCTTCCATCATTTAACTTACAGTAGTCCTTCAAATAATCAGAGAAATTGTCATACTCTACTTGAATGCCACAATTCATTTAATTCATCACATTAATTTTAAAACTGTTTTTCCATGAATGTTCACATTCTCTGCCTTACTTGTTGGACACTTCATAATCTGTCTTAGTTCCAGCATATGCTATTAGTTTAAATTAGAGCTGCTATGAGCAATTCATCAACAGGCTGATGTCTGATGAAGAAAGCTTCCTCACATTTTTGTGTAATATGATTATAGCTGCCATGTTCTTTTCTGAGCTTGTGAAAAAGTGCAGACCAAAGAAGGGAAGAAGGAGTGGTGAGGGAGATTTATAATGCGATTGCCTGTTAGTGGCCCAGTTAAATTTTGAAGTAGATGAAAATATATGTTACACACAGATAATAACAGAGATCTCAGGCTATGAATTTGCTTTATATGTGGACTTTTTTTCCATGACTTGGAAAGTCACAAAAAACCTTCAAAGAAAATAATTGCTGAGCTGGTAACTCCACCATCCATTTGCCATCATTCTCTTTGGGGGAGAATAGGACTTACTTCTTTCATAGATCACTACTGTTGCATTTAGAAATGTAGCTTGCCATTTCAGACTTACTGGAATCTACCTGCAAAAAAGAACGGAGTGTTCTGCAGCCATCTTGACAAGACTTCTTTTTCCTTTAGTCTAGCACAAATTATTCTACAAATATCTAGTGCCAGTTAGATCCATTATATAGACTGGTTAAATACCAGAGCTTGAAGGACTAAGAAGCAACCTGAAATCCATTCATAGCCTAAAATTGCATGACGGTGAGAATGAAAGATTGTGATAATAAGATGAAAGAATTAACTCTGTGAATTATATAGTGTCTTCAAGGAAGTTTGATATTGGTGGTAGATTTCAATAAGTGCAGAATCATATTCAACTAAGTGTTCTTACAATAAATATAAAGAAATTGTTGTCTGACAGCCAAATTTCTGAATTAAAAGAGAAGAGCCTCTATTACAATCCAGGTGTTGACAAAGAGCTACTCAAAGTTGCAACAAAAGGATTAGAAGTTCCAATAAATTCTAAAATTTTATTTTCATCTGCCTTCCCTCCCGGCACAATTTGGATGTGTTAGACAATAGTCATTGTTTCCTAGCTACTTACTCAATAATGTGTTTGAATACAGTCAGTTTCCATAAAATTCCCTGCTTGCAGTTTTTGAGCAGAAATTCTTTCTGTTGTTTGGGGTTTTTTTTTAATTATTCCTTGTGTGCCTGTCTGTTGTAAAAAATAGAAAGGACTAGTTGGAGATAAAAATGAATAAAGAATGTTTAGGATTCATCTCAGAGGACTATATTTACATCTATGTTTTAAATGAATGAGTTTAATGGTCTTACAGGCACTGTCATTACACAGAACTCCTACATCTATAGAAAGGAAATTCATACATGTGGCAGCGGATGAATAATTTCCTCTCTTCAAGTTCATTGCTACTTTTGGAACTTGTAGAGGAATTTATTTGGCCAAGTTCACCTCTGTTCAAATGGCCAATTCATCGGCAGAAACCCAGGTAGTAGGATCTGTCTGTCTCATCTATTTTAAACATCTACAATGCAGGCATCTACATGTGAACTACCTTCCCAGATCTTTTCCATAACAAGTGGGAAGAAAGATGTACTGCTAGTAAATGATTTATCTCATCTCAAGGTAGGCATCTGAAGTATATCAGATGAATCATGCACAAGTATTACTCTTCTCACAAAAGTAATATATCTGACTCAGACACAGATGTCCAAAATTAAGTCAAATTCTTTATTAGGATTGCTCTGTTACAAGATCAAAATGGACATAATAGCCCTTCCACCTTTGAATCACTAAATACACTTTAGCATGCAGATTCTAACAGGCCTTTGAGAGCTTAAATGTAAGCAGACCCCTGGAACTCATGTGAGCAAAACCAGGACTTAAGTTGCTATAGGAAGGAGATCAGTAGGATATCATCCCTAAAGGCAAGTCCTAAAAGAGGCCAGGAGATAACTGGGCACAGAAGAAAACAAGGGACCACATCAGACAACTACATACTCCTTCAGGTAGACGAACTGCGTGAGGAAGTACATTAGGTTCTTATTTTACTGCATTTGGTTATCTTTTTGATAGGCAAGTGATATATGTCCACCCGTTTCCTGAACTACAGGACCAGAGGAGTTTCGTGGAGACAGGCAAGTTAAGTGACTTCTATGTAGAATCCTGCCTCCAGCCTAGCAGCTCCATTTTTGCTGGAAAAGAGGAAACTGGAGAGGTTTATCAGTACACCTTCCAGAAAAAGTAAAAAGTAGTCACTGTCAGGCTAGCAGCTTCAATGTACCCATGTGCACACTGCAGAGTTATTTGTAGTACACGTACAGGCATAGGTATGAGTGCTATAATGGGCCCCCCGCCTATGAACTTATGAGCTATATTCAAGAAGGATTTTTAAATATTGTTACCAAAAATTTTAAGATATACAGGTGTCATCTTTATCACTGGGGTCAGAAATTTGGACTCCTTTACTGTTTTACCCACAAGTTCAATTATTTGCAACCTTCTGTTAAATTACCTCCAAAATACTATTTTATCAATCTCACTTCTAAACAGTATAGTGAACATAAATAATGTTAACCTACAAACTATGATACACAGAAAACCTATCTATATAAACCAACTGCAATCTGAAACATACAACAAAAGCTAAAATATAGAGTTAAAACCTCTTATAATATTGCATTTAGTTTGTAAATGAAAGAGATTTTTATCCATAGAGAAACAGGTCATGTTTCTAACAGTCCCCTGAGTGCCACATGAACAATTATCTAGTTGTAAGGAAAAAAAAAAATCCCACTTAGTACATACTATTCTATCCTGGAACTTTCCTAGGAAGTCATTAAACAGAGCCTCTATTGGAAGAAAATCCTGGAAAGACATCTTCCCTCAATCACATTCCTGAGCCTTTAAGCAGCTTCTCAGCCTCATTTGATCAATCACCAGGAGCAAATTCTCCATAATACAAAGTATGCTGAATATAGGCTGTACCTATGCAGCAAAAGTGAGACCCATCAACATACCTGTACTACTTACTATGAATACTCCCTACAGCAGAACCATGAACTGGATGCTATACCTGAACTTGGACAAATGGAGAACATTTCACCCAGTACACCATATGTTATCAAGACATATATGTAGTTGATACTAGGCAGCTATTATGCACCAGCACTAAGTCATATATCCAGGCTATGCATGACAGAAATATCCAGCTGTCAAGAAATGGTATTTCCCAGAAAACAATCACTCCACCTCCATCTTTGTGGAGATGTTTTCATTCCCACAAAGGAAACGTAACAAACACCTTCCAAAGACAAACCTAAGAACTCTCTTTATAGCTGGGGGCAGCTTTGACCTCTCTGTATTCCACAAACTACACATTACATGTCTCTTTCCCTTAAGTGATCAGTGTCTATTCATCTCTCTCAGCTTCTCGTGTTCTTGCTTTCCCTCTCTGTTTTTCTCTCTCTTCAGTTCTTTACACCCTCTTAATGTTCACTCTACTCTCTAAGTAACAGGACCTAATTTTTCCAGAGACAGTTTAACTGGTATATAATTAAGTAAATTCTAATTGTTCTTAATATGTAGTTTGTCTTGAAAGCTTCTACTTCTGTTTTGAGACCAGGCAGGGACCTTGGGTATGTGCCCAAGATTATTTTTTTTCCTCAAGAATATTAGTAGATCTAATGAAGAACACTACCTCTGCCTACAAAAACTTGTCCTACCTATGGATTCTTAGAAAAGCATGGCAAAAGGGTAAAATATTCTCATTATTAGTTTTCTTAAATAGTTAAATTTCCCAGATAAATTTACTAAATAGTTTTCATAATACATGATTTATGAAGTTATCATTTGTTTTTGCTTGTGCTATGTAATGTATCCGTGATGGAGCAGCAAAGAGATGAATAGTCAAGGTAGGAATTTTTGCTGATGGTATTAAGTTATTCAAGATAATAAAGATGGGGACTGATTATGAAGAACTTCTTGATACTGAGTAACTAGGCAATAAAGCAGTAGATGTAATTTAATGTAGATAAATGGAAAATGATGCACATTGGTAAAAACAACTCACATTTTCTTTATGGAGTGCTGTGCTCTGATCTGATGAGATAGTGGAGCTGTGATAGATAGTTCAATTGAAAAAGGTCATTCAATAGTTGTCAACACAGGAAATTAAATGTTAGGGATTATTAAGAAAGTAACAGAGACCAAAATAGAATGCATCATTAAGGTGTAAATACATGGTGCGTCACTTTCTGAGATACTGTGTGGGATTTGAGTCTCTCTATAAAAAAGGGTAAATAGAATTTGAAAACCAAAAAAGGGGTATGAACAACTAAGTATTTGGAAGGGATTCTATATAAGGAAGGATTAAATGGATTAAGGTAGGCTAGAGAGATGACAGAGGAGAATGGTGTGACTACAAAATCATGTGTGACATGGAGAAGGTGAACAGTGAGAAGTTCACTCCATCTTCCAGTATAAGAACCAGTGGCAACAAATATGTCTTTTACAACATAAGCCAAAGGGAAGAGTTTCCCTTTGCACAGAATGCACAGCTGAGCTGTGAAACTCCTTCCCTGAAGATAACATATGTGACAAAAATTGACATTGTCTCTAAAAAGGATTGACTGATGGTAGAAAAATGCATTGAAGGATATGGAAAGCACAAATGACCTCCAGCTCAGTAAGTGTCAGGGCCACAACAGGCTGAGGGTCAAGAGAACAAGTTGGGGAAGTATCACTGTCTGCTGTCAGAATGAGGATATTATAGTCTCAGTGAATCTTTTACATGAGTTCACACAGACACTCAACAGCTTTTTCTTAAGGAGAGTTCTGTACCATAATTGATAGTTGGGTGACTTCATCAGTTAACTCAGAAAAACCGTCCACTGAGCAAGTTGTTGGCCAAGGTGAACAATTTTAAGGACCAAGTCTCCTTTGATGGCAGCTAGGATGTGAGCGAGAATGATCGCATTTTACAGGTGAAGCCCTTAAACTGGTAACCTTGGGCTGGTAGTTTTATAGCACCTGGTTCTAAACCTCCAGTGCTCTAAAACATTCAGGAGATTAGCCCAAAAGGTTTTGCAAAAGAGAGAGCAAAGTGGTGCTTGTCTTCTAGCAAGATACATACACACCAACCATTTTGAACCAGTGTGTATGAAGCATGTGTAAAGAGTTTCCACAAACTGTCACAAGCCAGCATCACTAACAACTTTAAAAATGATGGATGAGATACAGGAAGGTGACATCAGCTTGCTTTTCATAATATTTGCTATGTCTTAAGAGGAAAAAATATCCCATGTGTATTTTAAATGATTAAACCATGTATTTTAAATGATTAAACCATGATTTAAATGATTAAGCCATAAAGGCTTCAAATTATAATTCTCAACTTGCATTAATTCTTAAAATTATTAATAATTACAGCAGGGTACAAAAAAAAAAAAAAAAACCAAACAAAAAACAACAAACTAAAGAGAGAAAAAGTAAGATTACAGAGACAACCAATTTTGAGTATTTGTTGGCTTCTGAAAATTTTTAAGCATCCTGGTAGCACATACTCAGGGTATCAAGGCTGGATATACTTTCATGTCCTTTAGCATCATTAAGACTACACTTAACAAGTCTGTTGGGTGCTTTTTCTGGTCCATGGCTGGAAAGTATGATGTTCCCAGTCCCGAAACATACTTTGACTGCAGTACCTACACAAATAGACAGGTATACATACATACACATATGTACATATCTGTGTGATTGTCCACTGTTCACCCTAAGCAAACTATAAGTTTAGGAACCTCTGGGTCTACTCTTCAGAAGTCTTCTGTGAATACAATGATCAGACACTCTTCTCAAAAACTAAATATTGTGAATGTTTAAGCAAAATATTAGTATATAAAGGACTTTTGAAACAACAACTAAGTTACCCTATCTCAATCTCCATTGTCATGTGACCATGATTTAAGCAAGCCTCATTTCTTGAGGTGTCCTGTAAGATCCTATGTTTCCATCTCTTTTCTCCTTAAATAACTCTTCACTTTCTCCAGAGATAGTCCTTTTCAAATTTCATTTAACTTCTTTTAAGGGTAGTGTGTTATATTGTTGGGTTTTTTTAAACTTGTGTAAGGAGGATTTGCAACTTCCGTGGCACAAGAGGAAAGATGTCAGATTAGTCAGAGGCAAAAGACCATTTTAATTTTAGAGAGCAAATGGATGAATTTTGCAGTCACATCCATCTTCTAGACCCCTTCAGAGACCATCTGAATGATGGCATATAGTACTCCTTAACCCAGAGGAAAATATAGCTCCTATGTATTTCTGCCCATCCTCTCTGTCCCAGTTTATGGACCAGGCTCCTGGTCAGTGTACGCTGAAAATGTCCAGCAGCTGAGAATCAGGTCTTCAACGCTCATCTGTATTTTCACTTCAACATCTTCCTTTCAGTTTACAGTAGGTTTCACCTTTTTATTCCTTGGACTCTGATCAAAAACCAGCTGATTACCAAAGCAGCATGTAACTTGTCTGATTGACTGCTAACATCCCATGAGAGAATAAAAAGCTGCATTTTAAAAAGATAAGACAATAAAGGTATTTCAACAGGAAGTCAAACAGCAGGCTTCCAACAGAGAGTGCTAAAAGGCTTCCAGATCATTACACCAGAATAGGTCTTTGTCAGCTGTCTTAATGAGAAGTGACAATCTCAGCTCGGAGTATTTGATTGGCTCTAGCTCATTGTTCAACACGTGAGGCAACTGAGTTCAGTTACTAGGATTATCAAAACGAACACATCTCTAGACCACTGCAGGAGAGGGCCACTGCAGATGCCTTCCAGAACTGCTTGAAAAATAGTTGTCAGTTTCCTGGAGGTTGTTGGAGAAAGGAGACATGTAGCAGAATTAAGTGTTCAGAGTACCTTCTCTTTATAACTACTTGGGAGTGGGTAAGGAACATATTAGAACTGAGTTAATGAACAGCCACACAGAAAACACTCTCAGTCCTAAACCAATATACAGAAATAACATATTGTTGCAATGGTGTGTTACATCCAGCAAGCATGACTTTTTGTATAGTTACTTTAAGGCAAGTTTAATAACACCTCCTGTTTCAAAATTATATTTAGATTTATACGAGTTGTGGTGCCCTAGAAGGACAGGTTTTGTTAGTCTGGAACACTGATTTTATTAGGACTTTCTTCGTGGTGATGCACTTATAGTTAATCATGTCTGTAACAGTCAAAATAAACTAGATTTGCTAATTCTACAAATTCAAGATGGCAAAGTCATCACAAGTTACAAGTTACCACTCCATTCAAAATTATATTTACAGGACTGCAGTAATCCCCCTTAGTTATATGACAGAATGCAAATTTCAAAAAACTCATTAAAGCCAAAACCAAGTTCTGCCACTGCAGTTAGTTTATTAATCAAACAGTCTATCCTTAATAATCTGCAGTGCATATAATGCCTATAAAAATCTTTGGGACACAGGCCTATTTCTCTCAATGATGTCTGGGTTTGAGAAAGAGCTGAATTCAAAGCAGAACTTCTGCAGTCTTCACTTCTAGGAGATCATTGTAAAGATGTGTGCTATTATATCATAATGTATTAGAAGTATTAGAATTATTTCCTACTAAGGCCATTACATAATTAGGAAGTAAATAAAAAAGCAAAATACGCATGCTCTTTCCATCTGGTGCTACTCAAAAGCTATCCCTTTTCCAGATGTAATATTTTGCTTTGTTATGCAGCGGAAGAAGGTTTGTTTTAATATCTTATGAATCACGGATCACGGAATCACGGAATTGTCAGAGTTGGAAGGGACCTCTAGAGATCATCTAGTCCAACTCCCCTGCCAAAGCAGGATTGCCCAGAGCACATTACTCAGGCCTGCATCCAGGTGGGTCTTGAAAATCTCCAGAGACGGGGACTCCACAACCTCCCTGAGCAGCCTGTTCCAGGGCTCTGTCACCCTCACTGTAAAGAAGTTCTACCTCGTATTTGAATAGAACTTCCTATGTTCCAGCTTGTTCCTGTTGCACCTCATCCTATCGCTGGAAACCACTGAAAAGGCTCCATCATCCTTCAACCCACTCTTTAGATACTTGTAGATGTAGATCAGGTCTCCCCTCAGCCTTCTCCAGGCTAAAGAGCCTCAGCTCTTTGAGCCTTTCCTTGTAAGGAAGGTGCTCCAATCCCTTAATCATCTTAGTTGCCCTACGTTGGACTCTCTCCAGTAGTTCCCTGTCTCTCTTGAACTGGGGAGCCCAGAACTGGACACAGTATTCCAGCTGTGGCCTCACCAGTGAAGAGCAGAGGGGGAGAATGACCTCCCTTGACCAACTGGCCACACTTTTGCCTATGCAGCCCAGGATTCCATTGGCCCTCTTGGCAACTGGGCCACATTGCTGGTTCATGAATGACCATTAATAAAAAAAAAAATTCCTATATTTACTCTTATTTTTCTTAGGATATTTTAATCATGTTTTGATCTGACACAAAATCTGTGTGGTACAGCAGATTGAATGTTCTGTGGTTTGCAGGACAGCCTCCTGCGTGAAACAGTAACAGGATCAGAAGATCCAGCTCGGTTCATGAAATTGTATTATATAATTACAGCAGATTAGAATCATGCTGTGTGTTAGTAATTATATTAAATCACAGTATGAGTTCTGTTTTGGCAGATCATTTTCTGATTTTTAAAATGTGTCACAGAAAAAACAGATCTGAAAATACAGGACCATATACAGCTCTGGAGAAATAAACACAATTTAGAAGCCTGGTAGTTTTCTTAAGCTAAAATTAAATTTCTATTTAACATATATCTCAGAGAATATGCAAGATTAGTTTGATACTTCCTAGAGGACTGTTACTAGTGTTTCAAACATTAATGTAAAACATATGTGAAACTGAGATTAGAAAACCCCAACAATAAGAAACAGAGAAAATCTTCTGTGGGTCATACAAAATGGTATGTTGGTATACCGTTACAAAAACTGTGTAGACAGGGCTGAGGAAAGACCACTTAACTGGGTTTCTTCACTTTTAGGATAATTTTGGAAAAAAAACTTAATAGGTTGCCCTAATATCCCAAAACCCTTTTGCTACTAAATTTTGATTTCCTGTTTTGAGGACCGGCCAAATGCGAGTATTTGCATTTCCAAGTGCTTTGAAATGCTATGACACATTTGTTCTAAATATAGATACAGAAAAGAATTTTGCTTAAGCACTTTGTCTTTCTAATGAGAGAAGAGAAATACTGGATTCATATACATCATATAGCCCTAAAAGCAGGTCAAATATGAAACCGTATTTGATGTGCAATCTCAGCATTATTTCATGCTCTATGTATGGTGCCAGCATACCTAAGAAGAATGAAAAAACACTACATCTCTCGCACTTTATTTATAAATTTGAGTAATAACTTAACTTGTTAAGAGCTAAGTGCTATTCCTTATCCAAAGTATCTGTCTCCTAAATCTTAGGCAGTCTTCATGTTGTTCCATAGGATTTCTGCCCAACCTTCCACTTAAAAGCCGTGGCTGAGCATTCTGCATATCAAATTGATTTTCACTCACAAGACCAGACTGCCAGAAAATAGTTCCTTCACCTCATATTGTCCGAGCTCAAAATACATCTCTCGCTAAGAGATGTCCAAGATCAGGGATGAGGAACCTCTCAAACCAAGCATATTTGGATAAGAAGAGAATCTTTACTCAGAGTTCATAAAACTGGAACAGCCATAACTTCTCTTATCAGTTGCCATCCTTATAGTGCTAAAATAGGCATCCAAGAGAACAAAACTAGAAATAGAAGCATATAAATAGAAAAAGTAGAGTTTGAAATAGGAATATACACCTGATATATGTATTGCTTTATAACAACTAGATCCATCAGCACCACTAGCAATGATGGGTTTTGTATGTCTATGTTGTTTTGAATGGAAATACAAGCAACCTAAGATTTTATTCCCATCTCCCAATATTTTTTTGGAAATCATAAACAACTTTCAGGTATATCCACTTTTAGTCTTTGAATAAAATGCCTGTAAACATTATGTGCCTAGTTCCATGTGCTTTCTTGGATTGAAAGAGATATTAATTTATTTGTCCATAGGCAACTATGGAACCAAAACTTAAGGTACTTGGTATAGTTTTTTAAAACTGCAAAATAAGTAACATTTAGAGTAAGGTGAAATAAGAGATTTCAAAATCTAGCTTATCTATAGAAAAACAACATACAATTTTACCACTATTTTATTCCTCAGCATTCTGTGGTCAGCACTCTAACCACTGTCACTGAATCTAAAGAAAGTTTCAATAGGTTCGTCTCTCACCTTCAGTTACTGGTTAGGATAAAATCTGAAACAGTAAATGAAACAAAGCCGACTTCCCCCTACCCCCCCTGAAAAAAAAAATTATGCTGAACTATGCTCATATAATTCAGTTTTATTGTCTTCTCTCACATTAGTCCTAGAAGTCCAAAGAAGATTTTGGAAGACCTAAGTAAGATTTAGCATATATTAAAATATTTTAATTTTTAAAAGTAGGAGCCCTTATTTCACCTTCCATAATACTCATTTTGGCCACGGAATTCTTACAGTGGTAATCAGACTATAAATCAATCTCTTTCTTTGCCAGGAGAGTTCACATTAGCAAGACTTCCTCAGTATGTCTATTTACTTCTGCCTCACTCAGAGATTTCTGACAGGTTATTAATAGCCTTTGCATGAGACATAATTACAAAGTAGAAACACACAAATTATTATAAGGTACATAATTCCTTATGTCTTAATAATACGCTAGAAACAAACACAAAAACATGCACACAATTACAGTTCTCCATAACATACTCTAACTCTCAGGCTTTCACCTGAGATCCTCCTTAACAAGTGAGTAACTGTATCATATTTCAGATTTCTTCTAATAGCTGCTGACAACGAACTGTTCCAAAACCTCATCCCAGTTCTGCATCCGTACACAACCCAACAAAAAGCCATTATGTCATTGGAAATACTCTCCATATCATAACATAGGAAGTTACGTTGGAATATGGGTACAGAAGTAGGTCTTTGAGAATGTCTTATGTGCAATCACTAAGTCTTTATCTGCTCCTTGTGATGGTTCCTCACAGATGCAAGATAATCATAGAATCTTACAATCATAGAATGGTTTGGGTTGGAAGGGACCTTAAAGATTATCTAGTTCCAACCCCTCTGCCAGGGGCAGGGGTACCTTCCACTGGATAAAGCTTTATTTTTCTACCAAATCTGTCTTCTAGGACAGGAAAAAAATTTTTATTTTTCCCTTCAAGAACTGTTTACCATTCCTGCATGAGACTGCTGTCTATGAAGTTCTTTCTTTCTATGGTATCTTTGATTATTCAAAAACATCCTTTCCTTAGTAATATTTTATGTTTATCCTGAACACAAGTTCAAATATAACTGAAGTATATACAATCTTGTTTTGTGATACTGTATTAAAAGTAAAAATTTTCACTTCCTTTTCCCTTCATTTTTCTTCCAGTCTTGTTCACAGTTATTTTTCTCAATTGACTTGTCTGTAAATACTGATATCCACTCCATTAAAGATCCAAAGACTATGCTGCACAGTCTTAAAGAGTTTATTATGTTTCATATCATCTATAAGTTATTTTTCCAAAAAGCTGTTTTTTAAAAAAAAATTAAAATTTAAACTCCTTCAAATAAACAAAGTTGCTAAATCTTCTATATGTTTGTGCTTTCAAGATTGTGTTCAAGAGCGGCTTATGAACCTACTTGGTTTTTTGTCTTTGCCTTTTTACATATACTTTTTAAAATTAAATACTTTACTTGTCAGTTGATACCAGACAAGATATTTCAACTAGGAATATAATGGTTTGAGATAGCTATGAGAAGGCAAAAATAAGGTTAAAGATGAAAATGCCAACTCAGATATAAATTGCAGTTAGTTACCATGATGTTGCATTGGAGAAATACAGTTGCATATTTCTACTGTGATGAGTTCTGTACTTTCTGTCATGACTTTTTTACAGCAATTAAACATTATGAATTCAAAACTCATCTCTCATTGTCTGTAAAGCTGTGCTGCAGTCCCATTTCAAAATAAAATATTAAATAATACTACAGTTTGCCTATTCATTAAGGCCTAGTAGCAATAGTGGCATTAATGTCAATGGAAATTATCGGGACCATTGAAGCACTTCACTACTCCTAAGAATTTTTCTTCAAAATAGTTGATTATTGTACCAAAAAAGATAATTCCTTGAGGAATACTACTTTGTTGAATACACTGTGATAATAAAGGCTTTTGAGGAGGTTCTTTCTAAGGAATAAGCAGCATGTATTCCATATTCATTTGAAGGCATAAGAACTTTAAGCTCTACATATATGAAATATCAGTGCTAGATAAGCACTTCATAATGAATTTACAACATCTTTCTTTCATTAAACCCTCATGTCAAAGGGACAGTAGAAAATAATATTAAATAATAATTTTAATATAAAAATATTAAATTTCTTTGATTGGAACTCATCACTGTTGAGGCTGCACCTAGAATATTGTGTTCAGTTTTGGGTCCCTCCCCACAAGAAAAACATTGAGGGGCTGAAGGGTGTCCAAAGAAGAGCAATGAAGATGGTGAAGGGTCTAGAGAACAAGCCTTATGAGGAGTGGCTGAGGGAACTGGGGTTGTTTAGTCTGAAGAAAAGGAGGCTTGTTGGAGACCTTATCGCTCCCTACAACTACCTGAAAGAAAGTTGTAGCGAAGTGGGGTTCAGTCTCTTCTCTCAAGTTACAAGTGGCAAGACAAGAGGAAATGGCCTCAAGTTGCACCAGGGGAGGTTTATATTGGGTATTAGGAAAAATTTCTTCCCTGAAAGGGTTATCAAGCATTGAAAGAGGCTGCCCAGGAAAGTTGCTGAGTCTCCATCCCTAGAGGTATTTAAAAGATGTTTAGATGTGGCGCTTAGGGACATGTTTTAGTGGTGAACTTGACATTGTTAGGTTAATGATTGGACTCAATGATCTTAAGCATCTTTTCCAACCTAAACAATGCTTTGATTCTAGAGAGCCATACAGCAGAAGTCATTAATGGAGGGTATAGCTTCAGCTTCAGTGATTAAAGGACTATTAAATAAAGCTTATACTCTAGGGTACAGATACTGCTGACTCAAAAGCAAAAACTCTATAGCAAATGTGTAAAGAATATTGCTCCTCTCAGAAATAGGTGCGTTGGTTTTGCAATTCCGTATAATGTTCATATTAGCAATTCAGTGGCTCTAAGGGATGTTTGTGAGCAGCTCTCAAGCAATGTCTTATAACCTACTTTTAATTCAAATCTTGCTTTGCTCCCAAACTGGTTCACAATAACAAATTTCTATAAACCAGTCAAGAGGAAAGTTTTAATAAATTAAAAGTTAACTGGTAAATAAAAGCAACAAAATATGGTTCATAATTACTCAAGGAATCACCATTTTGCAGCATATTCAGAAAAATGCTTACTCTTTTTCGGAAGGCAGCACTTACATGACAGTTTGTTACGATACTTTTCATTGGAAGATTGTGACTGGGTAGCATAGGGAAAGTTGCAGCTCTTTCAGTGTTTACTACTACACTTTGAGGCGGGTGGACCATTCAGAAAGGAAGGGGAAACCATGTTTTCCCTGGGGAGGTAAAAGTGAAGAAAATGAGAGCTCAGCTCGCAGGAGTGGGCTTCCAAGAGCAACAGAAGTTAATTGCTTCAAGGGAGAAAGGAGCAGATGCACCGCGAGATCTCCAAAGGGGTGGAAGGAAAGGGGAAGGACAGAACTCCTGCAAAGAGACTGTGTTGCTCTTCTGCTGCCTAGAAAGACACTTATTTAACAATTTAAACACAAATATAGGAGGTAGGATGTGTCCTGAAAAGACAACACAGACAGAGAAGATTTGTCCCTGATGCCCTTTGTTTTTTCTGTCTCCTTCAAGTGACTTTGTGCTTTTTCTTTTTTAGAAAACTCCTTTGTCTGCTGCTGAGTAACCCCTGAGTTTTAAAACCTATTCAGTGTTTTGATGTGCACACTGTAAAAAAAGAGTTTAGAGAGACACAGCTTGAAATGCTGTGACAAAACCACTCTTGAAAATATAAGAAATGCTAGCATACATTATTTTTCTGAAAAGCCTCCCTCAAAACTGTGTGATTCATTGAATATAGGATCACATTATTATCAGAGGCCATGTAGGTTTCTAGTTCTCCACCTCCTTCTTCCCTCAAGGTTTGTAAAGAATGACACAGTAAGAAAGCCTAGAAAACATGTCATCCACATGTAAAAAATGTGAAAAATTTCTCATATCACTGTAACAAACTCAATAAATCCTAGTATAAAAGGCAAAATCTACAAAGAGTCAAGATACCCTAGGAAAATGCTTGGAAGACCAGAAGCAGCCAGTATGTTCTAGGCTAACTCTTTGTCAAGTGACAGTTCTGCTACTACATTTTTGATAAAGGCATTTCTATATCACTTCAGGACCTGACAAGACCCACAGCATCTACAGAGCACTGTGTCAGCACAGTAACACTTCTCAGGTAGGAGGCATGCCTGGTGTCTGCACATAGGAAAGGCAGAGGGAAGCACCTGGTAGTCCTTACAGCGGTCCAGTAATGCCCCATGGGCAGGCAAGTCCACAGCCTGCCTAGACAATACCATAACAAGGACGGCAATCTGCCTCTAGTCTCTTCCCCTGTGATTTTTCTCCCTCTTATACCTACCGCTCACCCATCCCCTCTCTGAGTCTCAGCTGCTGAACCACCCTGTCTGAAGTCTGCCTCCAAGCAGTCCTTCCAGGATATAATCTGTAAAAGAGAGACACCTCCAGAGGTGAAAAGTTTGTGCCTGTGGAACATCAGTGTCTGAAGCGGGAATAGATGCAGTCAGCCATGCACTAAATTATGTCTCCAACTCTACTGAAGATCATTCATTTAGTTTTCATTTTTTCTTTTCCCTTTTGAGGAGTATCCAAAGGGGAGAATTCCAAGTCCAAGCCCTGTCCAGGGTTCACCCAGCTTGATTTCTGAGCTCCCTGAAGATGAGACACACGAAGCAGAGGCTCATCCACATAGGAACACAATCAATACCGACAGGACAAATAGTCCATTCTGACCTGGGAAGTAATGGCTTGATGTGATTCCTCTAACACACAGTATTTTGAAGTCTTTTCCTTTTTTTTTTTTAATTATTGGTTATTTATAAGTGCTGCTTATTTCTTTGAAGTCATAAGTTTAAGAACTGTTACCAAAAGATGGGCACATCCGCCCAGCTCTCAGTTGTTATCATTTCTCATAAAAAAGCCCCAGGGTAAGAGTGAATATTACTTTAAGTAAAAACTAACTGCTAAATGGTAGACAAGGCTACCACTTTAAGAATAAAATTATTAAGCAAACAGTGTTCATGAGCTCACAGTGACACAAATCCAAAAGATAATACATGCATTTATTTGGCACCTGGCAATAAGAAGTTAACAGTGGCAGACAGATAGCAAAGATCAGTTTATGGATAATCTCATTATAAGGTGTCCTTCAAAAAAAGAAAACTAAATTTACATTTATATCTGTCTTAACCTAATCAAGGCAAATAGTACAGAATTAGAAGTCTGGCTTAGGCCAAGAAATGAGTCTATGTCAATAAATAAATTTAAGCAAATAATGTGCAAATTTTGTACCATCCTTCATATGTTCCTTTTCCCTGTTAGAAAACCAGAAAACTTGCAAGAGCCAGGTCTTTTTGTCTTCTAACCTGCTCCTGTGTGCCTGGGAGGAATAAAAGAATGGGTGTTTAAGGAAATCTCAGGGTGATCATGACTTCCTAATGGGAAGGTTGAAGCAGAATCTACCATTTATTTTCTCTATTGGCAGCACTGCTATGGTGTAGGTCCTAGCAGAAGTCCATCTTTGTAACATGAGTCTTGACTTTTTCTGTCTGGAAAATCAGTCCTTTGTGAGTGTTGCCTGTGAGCTTTGTCACTGTGCTTTACATTGGAGGTGAAGAAAAGACAGCAGACAATATTTTAGCTATGACTTCATTTTTTTGGCAAATCTGTTCAAAATTATTGAAGAAGAAAGGAAAACTTATGGCATATTTCCCTGTCAAATATCTTTACAGGAAGACAAGTAAATGCCCCCCAATTTGGGCACACAAACTTCAGTCTTAAAAATCACCCAGAAATAATGTGGGTTGAATTTTAAAGTTGTACACTTCTGTGATAACTTATCTTTTATCCTCAAGAGCCATTTGATTTTTGCTCAGGATCAATTTCCAGGTTAATCTGCAGCGTACTGCACCCCTGATTTCTGGCAAACACCTTTGTTATGTCTGGTGGTGAGTCACTATCAACAAAAAAGTGATGCAGCTTTAAGCGTATTTCAAATCCGGAATTTGTTTTAGCTAATTAAATCTATAGGTCACTAACTAAATGAACACAAACTTACCCATATTAAAACCTGATACTAAATTCAATTTATTTTATGCTTGTTTTAATATTTTTTTAATGTTACATAATTATATGCTGAGAAATATACAACTGTATTGGATGTTGTTTGGGGAGATGTACTGGATTTAACTGTTGTTTTAGACTGGTCTTCCTAAATTGCAGATATAAGAAAATATGCGTTTAAGCAAAATTATTTGAAATTATGTATTTTTAAAATGCCATTGAAGTATCTATGTCTATTTGGCTATGGAACTCAGTAGAAGAGCTATGGTACAGACATTAGATTTTTGTGTGTCTTTTTAAATTTGGGGTTTGCTAAAATTCTTTGACAGGTTTTACCTAAAATTATAGCAAATCAGATTTCTACAAGACTGTTGAAGAAAAATGTGTTCCTCAAATATGTGTAGCAAAGTGACTGAGAAAAAGAGTTCCTGTAGAATGTGGATTATTTTCTTAATGATTACATTCTATTATAAATAGTATTTATATGATAAATCTTACGTATTTATATTACATCAATTCATTTATTCAATATCAGTGACACTACAGCTGGCATGAGTCACGAAGCTCAGCTATAGCAACTTGTGCTCCAGACACACCAGTGCTATAAGGAAAAGACTACAAGCACAAGCTTGATCAACAGACCCTGATAATGTGAATGCATAAAATACATAACAGAAATTTAATTCCAAGTCTAATACCCACCTTTTCATAGCACATATGCTGCTGAAAGAAGCAGCCAGTTTTCCAGAAGTTTCAGTGGTGTCCTCTTCTTTCCAAAAGATTGTTTTCTCTCCCAAAATATATTTATCAGTAAAAATGCCTTTCTCAGGAGCAACAGTTAAGAGAACTTCCTTCTTTTTCAACTTGTACAAAGTCTTTCAGGACAGAAAACAGATATCAACAAAGAACAAACTGAATCCTGTGGCTCTCAAGAATTCGGAGCACTGTATTTGGCACTCCAACTGCTTGCATATTGTCTAGGCAGGGTTAAGTGTCTCATGGTAGAAATCAAAATAGCCTAGGTTTTCAGCTGTTCATTCCTAAAACAATCAAAAATACTTAGGGGTAGAGGTGGCCACTGTAAGGAAGGATTTCTATCCATCCATGATGATTAAAATGAAAGGGAGAATTAACTGCAATGGAAGAATAATGTATCTGTATAACAATGTTCTGTCTTCTGAAATGTGTGTGGCACATATTACCATAACTATAATCTTAGTTCCAGCCAAGACTTGACAATTTGACAATTAAACCTTGTGTCATTTCAAAGATAGAGTCTATCCTCTAGGCTGAAAAATAAAGGTATTTGCGGAGGCATGAAAATTAACATTTGGTGGGGAAATAAAATGTACCCTTTACTCTAGGTGGCTTCTAAACCTTAGATGATGGTGCATATGTTCCCTGGTAGATTCCTCAGGGAACCACAATACTGATGTTTGATAGAAGCCTTTAGATGCAACTACTGTTACTAACTCATATAAACTGAGTAGCTTTCATCTTTAAGTATCCCAAAGTACTTTACATGATTATTTGCATAGATCTTTTCATTTATCAACAAAATGCTGCAATTTTTACGACAGAATATGATATTTTGTTCCAGGAGCATTATAGATAATATTTAAGACAGGATCTTTGTGAACACTAGTTTCAAAAAGGCTTAGCTTTTAGTACTCTAACTACAGTGAGCATTTCATTAACAGCACTGAGGTAATTATTTTATCAGGCTCAAGAAAGAATGAGAATCATTCCCTGTAACACTCAAGTTTGCTTTGGATTCATTTGATCTTGGCCATATTCAACCTGAGATTGCAGTCCAAGGGGGTATTTCCATAAGCATTAGATGCTAAAAATCAAACAAAACACAATGTCATAACATTCTCTGCACAAATCATAAAGTTATTTTGCTCTAACTAATCAAAAATCAGTTCTACGGAGAACTGAATGAGAATTTTTCAAAAAGATGTTTTCCCTCACAGATTGAAAAATACTGATGCATCAGAAATAGGGCAAGATTTTGTCAATTTAGGGGTCAGATCGTTCACCTGAATCAAAACAGAACTAGGTCAGACTCTCTGCTCTGGTTAACATCATA
>VXAK01004711.1:6176-39957 GCA_013399435.1 Arenaria interpres
TCTGGGAAGTACTACAGAGGAAAAGGATCTGGAAGTCCTGGTGGATGGCAGGATCTCCATAAGCCACCAATGTGCCCTTGTCACCAAGAGGGCCAATGAAATCCTAGGCTGCATAGGGAGAAGCGTGGCCAGTAGGTCGAGGGAGGTCATTCTCCCCCTCTACTCTGCACTGGTGAGGCCACAACTGGAATACTGTGTCCAGTTCTGGGCTCCCCAGTTCACAAGAGACAGGGAACTACTGGAGAGAGTCCTACGTAGGGCAACCAAGATGATCAAGGGATTAGGGCACCTCCCTTACGAGGAAAGGCTCAAGGAGATGGGGCTCTTTAGCCTCGAGAAGACTGAGGGGAGACCTCATCTATGTTTACAAGTTCCTAAAGGGTGGGTTGAAGGATGATGGAGCCGGACTCTTTTCAGTGGTTTCCAGCGATAGGACGAGGGGCAACAGGCACAAGCTGGAGCATAGGAAGTTCCACTCAAATATGAGGAAGAACTTCTTTATGGTGAGGGTGACAGAGAACGGGATCAGGCTGTTGAGAGAGGTCCTGGAGTCCCCTTCTCTGGAGATTTTCAAGACCTGCCTTGATGCAGTCCTGAGTGATGTGTTCTAGGCAATCCTGCTTAGCAGGGGGGTTGGACTAGATGATCCCTAGAGGTTCCTTCCAACCCTGTCAAATCCATGAATCCATGAATTAGGATAGACTATACCTGAAGCTCCTGAAGGAATCTACATTTAGCTTTCCTGCCCCGGTGTATTCTATTTAGTGCTATTTTGTTAGTACATTTTGTTAAAGAACCACAAATAAAAAATAAAAAAAATGAGTGGTTTTTGCCGTTTAGTCCTCAAGAAGTCAGGCTATGAGATTGCACTCTGCGTACATGTGTATGTGTATACACATCTTTCTTCCTTAATGCTATTTTAGCACCCAGGGCAACATCAGGCAAACTTGAAAGAGATAAAGGCTAAAAGGGTATCAGACATTACACATAGCAAGATAGAGGAAGGAGATCCTATTAGTGCCACTCTGCAGAAAAGCCTTCATTGTGAAACTAAATCTCTGTTAGAAATCAGAGACCCTAAATAGTCCTCCAGAACCCAACTCACTGGACACATTAATTCCATTTTTCAGTAGTTATGTTGCCTTTTTTTCTGTGTAGCTTGCTGCTCCATTATTTTTTGGTTGCTTTAGCATTTTGGTTTTGAGGGGAAGCAAAGAAAGTATAAGTTTCCTAAAGTCTATAGGTTGGTTTTGCTGGACTTTGAAATTCACACTTTACCAAAATCAGGAAAGTAGAGTGGGAATATCTCTTTGTCTTTCCTGCTATTTTTGTGGGTTTTACGAACACCAGCTTAGCAGGGAAGCTACACATCTTATTTTTAATACTTTTAGGCAGGAAATCGGGATAAACAGAATTTTTCAAATTTGATTCATGGGAGTAGTGGGTAGCAAAAAATGGGAAAAACATTCCTTCTTTTGTTGAATTATGTTGTGATTCATTTTTAATAGCTTTTCAAAAGTCTAGTGCAACTGTAACCTGATTCAAAATCTTTTTTGAAACCTACCAATCTCTACTCCACATAGAAAATCTGTCTGGCTGCCACATCTCAAAATAATTGGGATGAAAAGTCCCAAAACTCACTCACAGTGAGGGAACCAAGTGTGTTTTTCTACTAAAACATTCACTTTAAAAGGAAGAAAAAAAAGCCAAACCACCACTCCCTGCAGTTCACATCAAATTATTTAACGAATTTTTAGTTCTGGAAATATAGAAGCAACAGCTGATAAAACTGATGAAGGTGTTTCAGAGAGATTCTGATTTGAATGATTTATTGAGCACCTCAAGGGTTCAAAATTATAAACTTACTAGCAAAAACAACTCAAAAGTTTTTGTATCACAATTTCTTTCCTATTTTTGACTCAATGATTTTCAAAAAGGCTTAAAGAAAATTGTGTTGTGTTGACCTTGGCTGGATATGAGATGCCCCCCATGTGACTCTCATTCCCTCTCCTTAGCAGGACATGGGGAGAAAATAAGATGAAAAATGCATGGGTTGACATAAGGACAGTTTAATGAAGAGGGCTACATGTGGAAGTAAAGCAAAGCAAAAAGATTTATTCTATAGTTTCTGTCAGGAGGTGATGTCCAGCCAGTTCCTGTGAAGTAGGGGCCCAGTACACATAGCAATCACTTCTCAGGACAAACTTCTTAATGCTCCTCTTCCCCCTTTCTCTTAGCTTTTATTGATGAGAATGACATGTGGTATGGAACATCTCTTTGGTCAGTTTGGATCAGCTGTCCTGGATGCGTCCCTTCGCAACCTCTTGCTCATCCCCAGCCTACTGGCATTTGTGGGGATTGGAGAGACAGTCTTGATCCTGTGCGAGCACTACTCAGCAATATCCAAAACATCGGTGTGTTATCAACACTCCTCTAGATACAAATACAAAGCACAACATTACATGGGCTGTTGCAGGGAAAGTTAATTGCATTCCATTCCAGTCAGATCCAATACAAAAATTTTATCAGAAACAAACAGAAATAAATAATTATTAAATACTTCCAGTAACAGACTATTTCAGAAAAAAAAATCACAATATTTAGAACTGTAGTTACACATTAGAATGTGGATTTTCAAGCCTTCTTCTAAATATTACTGCTAGCAATAAAAACAGGTAGCTAAAAGTATCATATCTTTAAATACCTCAATTGCCACATAATGTCTGTATGACTTCTTTGAGGTCCTCTAAGTAGAATGTACTTCTTGCTCATAAGCACTAATAGGCATGTCATTCAAGCAAAGAAATATTATTATGGAGAAGAAATAAATACGTCTTCCAGAGAAATAAAAAACCTAAGCAAACCTCTAAACAATATAGTAATAAATTATATTGCAGTATTAATTACAGCACTGATTTTCTACTTATACCTCAGTGAATATATATAGACAAGTTGATTTTGGCCGAAACACCTCATCCAACATTTACACTAAATAAAACACTAAATGTACCATAGATGTAGAGTTCTGAGAATTTATTTATGATGTCCCTGTGTTGAGGAATGCTAAGTAATATGTTACTAGTACAGTTCAGTAATCTCAACTTTTAAAAGAATTAGAGAGGGAGGTTTACAAAACTTCATTCTTCTCTGATGGTTTCTTCTCCATTTACAGTCAAGAAATCACCTTTATGGGATTTCTCATACCCAAGTTGTTTCAATTTCATGGAATTCTTTCATGTAATGGAAACCAGCAGCACATAAGATTTTAAATCTGACATTCTTATTATCGTGTTATGTATGTTATTATGTATGTCCCTTATAAGTCATGATAGTTCTGAGGTCATCAGAAGAATTCTAGGGTGAAAGTTTCTGCTGCTTAAACATATTTTGCCATTCTACTTCCCAGTGATCTTTAATATACACAAGAAGTCTCCTTCCTCTTTTCAGTCTCAAGCTGATTTACCATTTCAACCAAGAGATCAGAGGACAATTCTTTATATCCTGAAAAACTTCAAGCCATAAAATCACACAGTGGATTGTTTTAGCTGCTGTACACTGTAACAGCTATACTACAATGCATTGGATTTGCAATAATTTGTTGTGTGTTTTATAAAGACAGACTACATTTACTGTATATTCAATAATTTGTGTTAGCTGCAGGAGTTAAACAGCCCAAAGGTTCTTCATCAGATATTTTGCTGAAATTAAACTCACTGAATTGAGAAAAGATTCTAAACTAACCACCTCTGCTGTTTTCTGACCTAAGTGAATGGGTGCAGTTGTAGGAGTCTTTTGATGATCAGAAATTGCATTATCATTGCACAGAGGAAAATTCTGAGCCCACATTTGCATCTGTGGACTGAATTTTGTGCTTCCTATTACAGGATCAACCATGTCATCATCAACTTACCTTTCAATTCTGTATGCAGAAGGGAAAAAAAAAAAAGTAATAACACGGTGCTAACTATTCCCCTACATAACCAGGAACCTTCATCATCCTTGGAGAGCATCCATCCTGCTGTCATCTATTACCTATCCACCACAAAGTCAAGTCCTGTGAGTAGGGATCAATTCAAATATGCTTTTGCGAATATATTTAATCTGCAACTTAATAATTTTATTCTTCACCATCGTCTCCCTCAGACTATCATGCAGGATGCAGACGTCTGAATGGGGGCAATTCTCATAATTTCTACAGTCCCAAAACAGTACCAGTTTGCTAGTCTGAGCAAGGTATGACATTTTGCTTAACTGTTGGAGCTGGATGAAAGTAGTGGGGGGAATCGACACTACACAACTCTAGATATTAATGTCGCCTTCCAAATTTACCAGCTAGTTTCCCTAGGTCTGTACGTAAGCATAGGGAAATGGTCTTTTCAGGTGAACAATTTCAGACTGTTTAAGCTTCTGCTCCAAATTGCCTTCTGGGAAAGGTTTTTTGTAGAGAGACCATTCAGACCAGAGACATTAGCTATGTATATTATTATTGCAGATGCCAAAACAGAGTGGGAAGATAGCTATGACAGAAATAAATGGGAAATAACTGGAAGTCCTTTCACTAGCAACAATCTCAGCTCAGCTCAGCTCTTTCCAATGAACAGGTAAAGAAACTAACTAAAACAAAATATATTCTTCTCTTGTTCCTCTGGTTTAGCCTCCTGCTTTATCTAAGTTAAAAAAAAAAACAACAAAACAAACCACCAAACCAAAAAACTCTCTTTTTGTCCTCACAGAGCAGAGAATCAAAATTAAAAGAGTGAAATTGAGGCAGAGCACATACATTATCCGAGGTGCCTGTCTTCTACTGACTTCTGTGTGTTATGTAGGACTGAAGGTGTCTTGTGGACACCTCAAATATGAAGTTGCTAAGGAAATGGATGGTTGAAGACTAATGGAAGGTGTTGACAGAGTGAAGCAAGTAATCACAGAGTAAGAACTGGACGTTGCAGTCAAGGATCAATGATGTGTAATTTAGAGATGAAGGAAAAACTGCAGAGCTGAAAATCAGCCTACAATGCTTCAGTCTTTCCTGTGGTGAGGCAATACACCACAGATATCTCTGATATCACAAACCTCACATTTCTGTTCAGAGAAAAGTATTTAAATGTCAGTTCCGGTCATTAGTCTTTTGTGTGGAGCATTACTGTGGATTAAAGGATACATGGATGCATTAACCATACATAAACCATTGTTTGCAATAGGTCTTTCATGCAAGAGCATAAGATGCTCTTTTTTCTCAATGGAAATTTCCTATTCCTTGAAGAGTCATTCTAACCTCAGAAATGCCACGGATCAAAACTTTCATCTCAGATATATTAACTTGGACAGGGATTCTGGGTAATAGTAGGAACTGATGGCTGACCAAAGGGCACATTATATTGTACAATTCCTTTAATAATCATGTCAATGTTGTAAAACTTTCAATCTAATAGCTTATGCATTGATGCTTCATGGTCTGAGTGAAGGTAGCATTTGTTGCCATAGGAATATATCAAGTTCCTGATCTAGCTCTTCATTTTCACTACAGAATCATTTGGTTTGGGGTTTTTTTGTGTAACTATGACAAAAACAGAGGTATATAAAAGTGAAAACTGCTTTCAAAACAAACAAACAACAAAACCTTTGAAAAATTTTTAATTGACTCTGTAAACTTGGTAAACAATATTTTGCCTTTTCCGATTCACATTCTCTCAAAATAATAGGGGTAAATTAAAAGGATGATTTCATAGTCAATAGGCCTGTATGAAAATATTTGAGGATTAGTGAAAATAGCAGTTCCTCAGATTACTCAGTCGTAATAAAAAATTCTGTTTACCTTTTGAGCAGAGCTAAAAACCCTTAAATATATTGAGTACCGAATTAAAAAGAGTCATCAATGGAAGTAACAATAAAGGTAACAGAACAATTGTTTTTTGACTGATTCCTTAAGACTTTGAAAGTAGAGTAGTAGTACTCATTTTGTTAAATGGTTTGATTCATTTTACTAGGTAAAACTAACACTCAAGAATCTTTTATTAAAATATTTCTTAAAAAATTGTGCAAGGAAGCTAAAGATTATTCACTTGTGAACATGTGAAAGTAATAAATTGTTACCTAGGAAGTTGCTGACAAGGTCAAAAATATGTTTCTTGTTTTGACAGGCAGATATAATGATACTGACCCTGAGTGAGTAAGCTGGAAACCACAGCACAATCACACAATTTGTACCCATAAAAATAATTAATTCCACATAGCAGTTTTCATCATGGTTGGGAATTTAAATGCTGCAGGTTCATAACTCTCTATGTACACCTAAAAGTGGGCACAAGTGCCCTGTGGGATCCTCCCTGCCCAGAGTCATCACACACCTCTCCTTTACTGAAAAGCATCATCCCTTTGCCCAGACCCATTCCCCCACCTCCAAACAGCTGCAGAGTCCTTCGCAAGGGTCTGGCCAATATACAACCAACCTCTTCAAGCAGCTGACATCCAAAAGTCCCAATCCAGGACCAAAATCCTTATGAAGGTGAACAGCAGTCCCTGTTGACCATATTACACTAGCTCTGTGTTAGCCAGGTGAAGATTAGAGAGTGACAGAGGTGAGTGGTGAGACGTGGTGTGGACTGAGGTTACTTACTGAGATAGAGCCACTCAGGGTGGATTGAGTCTGCCTGAACTGCGGCTGTGAGAACACCAGCAGGGTTGTAAACGATGATTCAATGTGAAATTTAGCATTTTAAGAGGCAGACTGGAGAGCTAAACAGGGCTGGGCAGGAGGCCGAGATGGGGTCAGGTTGGAGTTAAAGCTGAGGACTGAAGCAGCAGACTGCTATGAAGTAGTTGAAGAAAGTCTCAGGAAATTGCAGATTCAAAAAAAAAAGAATTTTTCCCACTGTAGATCAAAAAAGCAGGAAGAGGCATGGGGGGACATTATGTATGTCCAGGAGTCCCGTGTAATTGACCATGCTCCCATTTGAATAATCTCACTGAGAAAGTCTTCATTCAAGTATCTCTTTTGCTGTTACCCAGAGATGTCTGTGCCAAGTTCTCTTATAATGTCTTAGTGTGATTTTTAATCCTCCCAGTGAATGAAGTGTGAACTCAAAGATTTGTTATTTCTTCTAATTTATATACTGTACAGACAGATGAATAAGATGATATATAAATTCTGTCTTCTAGGATTTTCTTCTGAGTTCAGCCAAATGGACATAAGTACCTATAAATTCTGTAAATCTTTGCATTTGCCTCATAAGAAACACAGTTTGAATGTCTTTTTATAGAGATTTTGTTTTTGAGGAGTGAGGGTCAACTGGCTGTCCTAGAGGTGGATTTGATTATTTTGTGGATGACTACTGTAAGAAATGTAAATATTAATTAAAAGTTTAAGCTTCTTTCTGATGGAAATGAGATTCTTAAAAGCATTTTTTTTTATGTCCGCAAGTTATATTGCAAGTAGTGTATATTATGCATGCCACATTTTTTAAAGATTTTGAATGTTCTGTGAGTCAGTCATCTTTGTTAGGAACACAAACTGTATTAATATTTTCCAAACTAGGCAGTCTCATTGTAGTTTCTGTTTTTCACCCTTTTTTGTACTGGTAGATTTATGTGTATTCCCATGATCTCACAAACTCAACAGAGTTTATAGGTTGTGGTTGGCTTTTTTTCCTATAACAGTTATCTCATCCCACTGTGAAGTTCCAGATAGATATTAAAATTTCATTTATTTCTATAATATCAATATCCCTTTCAGATTTTCCATTATATGTGTTAGCAAAATTCCTCCAGGTACCTAACAGGTGCTCCAAACTTTTGGGTATTCAGGTGAATATGCAAAAAAGTTTCTAACAATATAATTTCCTGGTCTCTTCTGTTCTGTAAAGATGGGAGGGGGGAGAGGTGGGAAGGGTGTGTGTTATATTTACTTCTGGAAGTAAGCGTGGCAAGCTAAGAGATAAATAATGGTCTTTTCAGATAATTTCTTTCGGTTTGGGAAAATTTTATGAATAGTCTACTACTATGAAGTACATTTTTCAGTTCAGAGAGAACATAAATTTGACCTCTGTTCTGAAAAGCAATATCCTCCCTATTCTGTAAATATTCCAGTAATCCCAAAGATTTCATTTCTCTGCTTGTGTGTTTATTTTGAGCAAGTCTCTTTGATCCAGCAGGATTAGTATTTTTAGCTCACATAAGTGTCAAATTACACATAATTTTCACGCTCCTTTATATGATGTAAAGGTCTAGCAGCAGCACCTGAGAGTTCAAAAAAGTAGAATAGTCTAGGAGCAAATGGTTTTCAAGAGAAGTTGCCAATGGCTTGACTGATGGAGAAAATTTGCACTTTTTTTTTCTTTAATGTTTTGTGATGGCACTTCTCTGAGAATTTCAGTTCCTAAATGCAGGCTGTACCGTGGTGGAGTTCAAATTCATTTAAAATTTTCCTGTGCATTTTTAAGTACCTGTAGGCAATGTTTACACTGTGCTATTGTACTGGGTTTGACTGGCATAAAGTTAAATTTCTTCATAGTGACTGATATGGGACTATGTTTTGAATTTGCGACCAAAACAATGTTGATAATACAGGGATGTTTTAGTTACTGCTGAGCGGTATTTATACAGTGTCGAGGTCTTTTCTGCCTCTCACACCACCCCACTAGTGAGTAGGCTGGGGTTGCACGAAAAGTTGGGAGGGGACACAGCCAGGACAGCTGACCCCAACTGGCCAAAGGGATACCCCATACCATATGATGCTGTCCTCAGCAGTAAAAGGTGCAATGTGGAGATTGGCCAGGGCTGCTGTTCTTTGAAAATTGGATGGGCATTGGTTTGGTGGTGATGACCAGATGGGACTTTTTACTTCATCCCTTGTTCTTCTTTTCTTGTTTTTTGCTGTTTCCTTTTTGCCTTTTTTTTTTTTATTTCTTTGAAGGCAAGCGTAACTTCAGCTGGTGTGCAGAGAAGGAAAGAACATTCAAAATTTGGAAACAAGCTACTATTCACATTATTTTACTTATTTAACTAGCCTGAGCAGATGTAACTGTGTTGTGAGTTATTCCTTTCTCAAAGGATGCCTTTCTTCTCTGTGACTACCTTGGAGCTAAAAGAAAAATGCCTGCTGTTGATTTCAGAAGATTTGTCACTACCCATAGCAACAACAACAGTGTCTCATAGATACAAGATTAATACAGGAGACATACATCTCAAAAGATGATATTTGGTTTAAACGACATTTCCAGTGATCAGTATTCAAACCATGTTTCTCAAGGCTTTCTCTTCCCTGCTCCGCTTCTCTTTCTCCCAGTCTGCCTACAGGTTACAGTCATCTCTTTTCCATCTTCTGGCCTTTTCCAGAATAGCTACTCCTTCCAGAGCATAGGGAAGCCACAACTACACATCATGCTAAAGCTACTGTGTCACAAGAGAGTTTTAGCACTCACTTTCCTACTCTGTAGTTATCAAGTGTGTTTAGCTGTCTTGTGTCTGGAAATACATATATAGCCATGCACCCATGATCTGTTTGGAAATATTTTTAATTCAGAACAGAAGACAATACCTGGTGGTCCATAATGGTGAATTCTTCCCTTACAGAACAGCATCTGTGCAGCAGCTGACGAAGGACGTTTCAGGATTTTTAAAATAAAATTTAGTTTAAGTGTTAAAACCTGCTGCTCTCAATATAAATGAATGCATATTACTGTACATATATATGCTACTGTCTACTGTTACTAGTATCAGGGAAAATTCTCTTGTTTAGCAGTTTCCTCCATGGAGTTTCAGTATTCTGGCTCAGCATTGAGAGGGAACAGACTGAGGAGGATTCTTGTTTCTGATAGGGAAACTGATAGGATTTTCTGATAGGATTTTCAGCAGCATTGAGAAGCTCTGAGTGTGAACTGGAAAACAAATACTTTTCATAGCAGCAATTATATTCCAAAGAAGACATCTCACTTATTAAATTAAATAGATACCCAGGAGTATTCCATACTTTTGCTGGTGTTTTATTTTAGCAAGAGTGCCAGACATGGTCAGCTTTTATGGGTAGTTAATGGCAAATGGGAGAGACTAAGAGAGGAAGATAAAGATAAACAAACCAGATGTTTATTAGCCTTCTAGAAATGTTCAGTCCAGGGGTTGATATTGAGATACTTTGCGAGAAAATTAAAATGTTGCAGGAAAAAGTATTTAATATTTCCATGTATTGAAAAAATGAGTATTTGAACTGTTGCTTTTGATCTAGTATTTTGTTCACATTAATGATCATCTCTTGAGGAGAAAAGAAAACATTAGGTGAGTTACTCATATTTGGAAACATAAGGTTCCTCTAACTGGGCTGTAGAGTCTGTATAAAGAAACCTGCTAAAACAATTGGGGGACACTGAGCCTGGCTGTCTGCTCCAGCCGTGTCATTATTCCAGCAAAGGATGAGACTCAGGATTTCAGTAATAAACCCACCCACACCCTGGTTCACCCTCAAACACACTCCACAACTAAACTAAGGGTGGTAACAGCCACAGAGCTTGACCAATGCAACCAAGAGAAACTGGGAACGGCTACAGAGAACATGTGCTTATGCACATTCAGTCTCTCAGCAGAATTATTCAGTTGCATGATGGCAAGAGGAGTAACTACACAACTTTCAGCTCTCCACACTTTTTTAAATTTAAAAAGATGCAAAAATTCTGTGTTGTCCTTAGCACAGTGATATTTAAAATCTGGAATGTATATTAGCTGGTTTGACACTTCCCTCATGATACCTGAGTTTTCCTGGTAACTGATACACTCAAATGTAGCTGCTTTGATTCAGCAATTTATGTGCTGTTTTGCATTAAGCAATTTGGAGGAGCCGTGCAAGTCCATTCACATCTACTGCAAGATCTTTTCATCCAGACTTTTAATTCCTTCAATTCAGAGAAAGATCTCTAATTTATGGTAGCCATATATTTGTCAGAAAGCCAAGAAAATCTCATCTGTTTTAGATGTAATGTCTGTACAATACACCTTATTCAGAGCAAGTTGAATTCAAACTAAAAAAAAAAAAGAGAGATAAATTATAAATCTAAGCGCAATGTGACATCAAGCCCAGAAGCTTATTTCCTTATACCTTTATAATTAATGTTCAGTTCTGTGACTCTTTTCAATTCAAAAACTCTCAATTCTTAAGAGATTTAATGATGCCTCATAATTTACAGCATGCTACACTGTTAATGTTCACTGATTATTTTACCGGAAAAGGCACATCTTTGATTTCTATGATTTATCACCATCATTTTTAAAAATAAGCATTCACAATTGATCTTTCTTCTGTTTCACGTAAAACCATTATGGGATACTAAAACTACAAAAAGTATAGATATTTTAAAGAGTGTCATGTTTATAAAATATCTGCCTTTTTATCTGAATGACCAGAAAGCTTTATGACTCATGTCTATGATGAGTAACTTCAAAGGTTCCATGAATATTTATAGTGATAGATAGCTAGTAATAGTAGCACACATACAGAGTATTTTCTTTTGTGATGTATTAAAAAAACGTCCACAAGAAACAATGTGCAACATGATGGACTTTATATTTTTAGTCTTTCACTTCCTTAGATCCCTTGAGACATGTTTGTGGTATATAATTAAAATAGATTTTAAAGTGTGAGTCTACCATGGTCAAAGGAGCAATGAAGCAAGATTCCATTTGCCTCTGTGGGCTAGGAAGCTGATCCTATATTATGTGTGTACAGATACACACCAGTAGAAGTGCAATAAGCAGAGATTGGCCTTCTCAGTGCACAAAACATATGCAGCCCCACCAAAACCTGGTGGGAAGGATCTACCTACCAAGGACTTCCATGACAATTTGTATGTTCCACACTCATCTAGTTCTCATGAGTTTGAAACCCCTTCCTCCTCTGCTGATTTTAAATTAATCATGCTGTTTAAATGCTATGCATGTCACACCAAGTTTTTATCAACACCAAATTTCAAAGCTGCAGGCATAAGTTCCCATGATTTTCTGGAGATTTTAAAAGCTTTTCTGTGATTACAGGAGGTTACTAATTCACAGATGTAAGTTTTGGCACAACTTATCAAGAACTAGTCAGTAATGTATGGCAGTTAGGTGTACCACTTTCTGAAACCTAAGACATGATGATAGGAGTTCACTCCTGTGAGAAGACCTGCTCATGAACAGAGCAGTGACTGTGCTCCAGAGGAGGTCCAGGAGGAGCACAGGTGGGGAGACTGAAGGGAGACTGCAGTGCTGGATGGCAAACAGGGGGAGCAGAACTGTCCAAGATGAAGGTCAGCTTTCAAAGTGCTGTGCCAAGAACCAGCAATGCAGCTACAGTGGCAAAGGATCAGATCCCAAGAGCCTGTACCTGTTAAAATGTGGCAAGTACAGTGGTCTCTGGAGTTGGGCAATGCCTGGGTCAGCCAGGACAATAAGAAACCAAATTGATGTTGGAAAGACTAGAGTGGAAAATAAAGTTTTCTCAGTGGGCAAAGAGGGATCGATTCTTCTGGTATTTGCAGGCAGAAAATACCCAACTAGTTAACTTGCACACGTCACAGGACAGAGAAGAGGCAGAGATTGCTATAATTGTCTGAGACAAAGGGAAAGAAAAAGCCATTTACAAAATCCACTGCATAAGCCCACTGGTACTATCTAACATAAAAAGTTCATTTTCTAGAAGAGGTCCTCAAAGCTGCTGAACTCTTCTCTTCAGAATTTGATAACCACTTGTCTTTATCAAGCTTGCAAAATAAGAGAAATTACAGAGAAGAGGTCTCCTGAGTGAAGAGGAAAGAAGACCACAGCCACTTTTTTTAGAAAAGCAGGAACTTAGAAACTGTTTGTGGGAGCGTGGTATGAAAGGTCAGAGGTCTGTATGGCAGCAAAGGAGACGACTGGGCTCTGAGTTAAACATGGCACAATGGGCAGTCAGCAGCTAATGTAAGGCAAGAGGTGGTCTTGAGAGGGGAGCACATTGCTGACTGAATGCACACATGGAGGGATTCAATAGCTATATTTCAAACATTAATTTGTCAAAATGGGAGTGAAAAAAAGAAGAGGGACTAGAAGGAGAACAGAGCAAGAGGATGGGGACAGTTTCAGCAGTCTCTGTACAAAGGCACAGCATAGTAAGTCTGTGGAAGAAGGTTGTACTGGGGATACACAGTATTCAGTGTTGTCATCCAGCAGAGAGTACTAGAGTTAGAAAATATGGGCATGGAAGAACACAGCAGAAGCACAGATCATGACATGTTTTACAACATACTGGTTTTATGAAGGGTGGGAGGATGTGGTATAGAGAAAAGTAGAAAGCAAGAAAAGATAAACAGGAAGTTAATAGCTAGAGAGAATATGGCAGAGGAAGAAGAGGTTGTCTGTTCTCTGGAAAGCCAGTGCAGGACAGACCTTGGAAAGTCTGGTGCAGGAAGGAATAGGAGCAATGAAACGAAGGGAGGGAAAGACCTGCTGTACAAGGGCAAAATTGACATTAGCAAACTCCTGTCAAAGGAGATAATAGAAACCCACTTAGTGGGGGAAAAGCGACCTAAAACATGAAAAGCAAGTTGATACATCTCTGGCAAAAGAAACGAACAGTGTTTGCAAGAAGGTCTGCAATGCCATCCTGAGAATGGTGCAAAAGCCCAGGGCAGAGGCACGTCAACAAGAACAAAGGGAGCCCTGTGCCTTCCTTTGGGAAGTGGCAACTGAAAGGCATATGTCTTTCTGTCCCTCCACAGTCTGTGAACCTTGGCCATCGCAAAGGGACCATTGCTGAAAATCTGGCAGTACAAGACACACAGACAGCTGGGGAGAACAGAAGGAAGAGAAAGAAGCTGCTACTGCTACTTTGGAAGAGGAGCAGTGCCACTTAAAAGAGCAGTAGTGTCACTTAGAAAATGAGCACTGTCAGGGTTGGGGGGAGATCAGTAGACTTTCCAGTCTGAAAACTAACTGGACTGATGTAACCTGTAACTTTCCCAGTGCTCCACATTTAAGAATTCAGACGCAGCTGCTGGGGGGCAGACCATGCTGCTACTAAGATAAAATAGCCTGCACTTGCTGCTGTTCTTTGAAGAATAGAGCTCTGCTGAACAAGGAGGGGTAGTGGTTACTGAGGATCATCAGTAATAAAAAGATAACTGCCCTTAGTGTCCCAAAATTTCAGCATACAAATTTTCTGAAAGCCCCATTCTTTGCCAAATCAGGAGTGATATTCTCAAGGCTAGGGGATAGGATAATCCCCTTTATCAGGCCCTTTGGTGGTCTCAGCCCACTCCTCAGCACCTGAAGGATGCATTACACATATGCCTCTTGAACCCACTATCTCCTTCTGGAGGCAGGTCTTTGAGGAAAGACTGCAGCTGCAACAGTTGTTCAATCACGTATTTTTACTCTTCTCTGCCACAGGAAACTCTGAGAAGGAGAGAAAATTATAATTTAACAGTTCTAGACTATCAGCGAGAGGACATAATGTAAGGGTTTGTAGCTGGATGTTATTTACCAGGCATTTAAAAGAATCTCAAGGATGAAGATCTCACTGACACAGTCGCTGTGTTCTTCTGAATTAGTTGGGAATGCTGAATTAGCTTGTTCAGAAGGACGTGAAAAGTTCATCTCTGACCAGAGCAAGGCTTCAGATCCTGGTAAGAACAACATAGAAAACTGGATTAACTGCTCCCAGTAGTGAGCTCCACTGCTAGCTCCAGGCTAAGCATGACAGGCAGCAAAGGAACTGTTCAAGGAGAGTACTCCTAAAATGCTTGGCTGAGATTGGTGTCAGATGCCATGCTGAACCAACTCGTTGGGCAATGCGGTTCTTCTTTCAATTGGACATATGCAGAACTTCAGAAAGAGAAGTCTTACACAACAATATAGTGTCGTACTAAAAAATGATGAACCTTTTTAAAATCTTCCTTTGCTCAGAACCTGAAGCAATGACAGCAACATCTCTATAAGGCACTATCACTAATATATCTATCTCTCAGCTCAAGAGCCCAGAGAAAGTCCTGGAGTACCTGAAAACTCTCCTGACCTTTTAAACTCTCTTGACATGAGGATAAACCCATAGACTGCATTCTTGTTATATGTGCTCCCTGGAACAGGGCTGGAGTGGGGCTCAACCAACTTAAGAACCTGACATACCTCTTAAAGCAGTCGTGCTCTACATGGTACTCCCATGAATGAGTTCTCCTTGGCTTCACCCAGAGAGAAGCTGTTTCACACATGCCAATGAAGCATGCCAGGGTGCTGCAGAAAGATCCGAGTGGGGATGCAAAATTCCATGTAAAAATCACCTGTGCCGAGCCATAAGCCACTAATACGTTTTCAGTGTGTTTAGACTATTAAAGCCAGGGTCATATTTTCAAAAAGCTTTCTCCTATTTAGGTCCTAAGAGAAGTTACTTAGAACTGTTCATCAGCTGACAACTGCCTCTGTGGAGTTGAGAGAAGAATTTGGAAAGAGAGCAGTATCAGAGCTGACTAAAATTTATGGTTAAACTTTTCCCTTTGAGGAAATTTTCCCTTCATCTTTCTGCAGGACAAGGTTTTTACAAGGGCATTTAAAATAACTTGTGAATCTTAGTTTCCATCTGTGCTTACTTTCGGTCCATTTATTGGTTCCCCTTCTAACTTTCCTACCTTCATATATACATAGCAAACCCGCAAAGAAATCGCCTATAGAACTATATTCAATATCAACATTTTCCAAAAATTAAAGAACACTATTTCTCAGATACTTCAAGGTTTTGATATTTGGGTCTTCCTTTTTTTTTTCCTGAATTTGAATTATTAAAAAATTCAGTGTGAAGTGTTCTAATGCAATTCACATACTCAGTATTTATTTCTACATTCAACATGTTGGTTCTTGAGATGAAGGAGACTTTTCCTCTCTCTTATCCTCAAAATAAAAGGACAAATCAAAGTGTCCATGTGTTCATTGTATAATGTGTCCGTTTCATAAACATGCAGGTTGAGAGTACCTTCTAGAATTATTTTTTTCATAAGACACCCAAAAATTCTATTTACTTTCCCTTTAACAAATAGCTTTTGCAATATAGTGCATAAAAAGCTCTCAATTTAATTTTATGTATCATTATGAAAGCTTCACTACTTCCTAAGATTTGCCTAGAAAAGAAAAAATATGACATTGGTAACACCTGAAATCTCACTGATAAAGACTTAAACACAACAGTGGGGATTTTTTAAGTTCACATGTATCCAGGGAACAATAAGATAAATCAGTATGATGCTACACATATTTATTCAGCATTTAACAGCAACATTACATACATTTTACAGTAAAGAAATAGATAACACAAGAGCAACCTTTCTAGTCTGTCATCCCCAACAAGGCAATTGTTTCATAAAATTCTTTGTGGAAATTAATTGACCTTCATTACAATGTTAATTAGGAGTTTTATTAGGGGTTTTGTTTTGGTTTTCCTTTTCAAATCCAATATAGAATTCCTACATTTAATTTTGAGGGAGACATTTGAGAACACTGATATGAATGACTCCAGAAGGCTAAGGAAATAATTTTTCTGGAACACTTATGTTCAGTCTTCTCATTCAAATTTTGAAATATGGGGGACCCATCCCAGAAATTAAATTCATTACTAATCACAACAGGGAGCCTGAAAACCAGGAGGTACTGCCCTTTATTCATGCCCTCCGGGCAGAGGATGACAGTTTGGTGGAAGTTACAAAATTGTTTCAATCACATGATTTGAAATATCCCAGGGAAAACTCTGCATGTACATTAAAAACTGTCTCTTCTGGACAGCTGTGTGAATCTGAGGTTCATAAGGAACTGGCAGGTTTTCATCTGGAATGCTGAAGTGCCACACAAATATGTATTTACACTCTTAATTTTGATATACCATACTTATACTACTACTCAGATCAGTTTAGTGGTGGATAAGTAATTTGCGAAGAAAAGTGAAGTCATATCCTTCAACTTACTATTGTGTAATATTCCTGTGTATTCTTGTGTAATTCAAACACCGTTCCAGTTCAGAAAATAACATCTCATCCCAGATACCTCCTCTAAATAGTACATTCTCACAGACTACTTAGAAATTAAAAAAGATGTTAAACAGAACCTTTTGGTAGCCTTGGAAGTGTCAGAGTTGCGCACATAATACCATGAATGTGCAGATGAAAGTTTTATAGCTCATAAAGACTGAAAAGCAAGACTGTTGAAATGATAAAAAAACCCTGAATAAGTCAAAATGGCAAATCTTTTTTTTAATATTGCTATGGAGGTGGTTTAATTTTCACTATTAAAATATATTTATAGTCTAGAAAATAATGTTGTTTATTATTATTATTTTTATTTCATATTTATTGCAAAAATATTTCTCTTTTTGTTATTTGATCAGTCTTGGTAAAAAGAAATATGTGTGATGCTTTGAATAAGGTGGAGGAGTACAGCTCAAGTGACATGTTTCCATAACCCAAATCAGAAGAGGTTTTGAGTATTTCAGACATACTTTGAAATTCTATTTGTTAGGCTTCCGAGACTAAATCAAAGGCCTCACACCAAAAGCCCAAACTATCACCATATCTTCATAATACAGCTTCAGGTGTTTCCTCCTGTGCTACATCTTCTTTTGGGAGCCAAGATAAATTACTCTGTTCATGTTGGAATCAAACCGATTCCTTCTGGCAGCTTCTCTGACCCTTATGTATTCTCGACTGGGACTCTGTTACACATTGAACTGGAGTGATGCAATCTCTAAGTATTCTGTGAAACTACTTTTTTCTCTGGGATTTCAGCATATGCTTTATGGCCCTCCCAATAACTTGTCTTACTGGAACTAGAACTATGAGATGATTACAAGATAAATACAGTAAGCTAAATGCATTTTTGTGAGATGAATGGCACAGAGAGTAACACAGAGTCTTTAGAAATTCCAAGCATTATGCTTCATTTTAATCAATTTTAGAGTGACTTTCTTTTTTTCAAATTTGAGATCCAAGGGGAAAAATAATTTTCACTATTATTTAGTTCTAAATAGAAAATGTTATAACTTATTTTATTGTTATTATTACTGTTAGTATGGAAAAAGACTTACACGGTCATGATCTGTGCAGCTCTCTATCAGGCCCCATAACAACCTGGAAGACAACTAAACTTGACAAAAATAAGTCATCATCATGTGCAATATCAAATCCGCATACAATTTGACTAATGTGTCTATCTAAACATTTTTAAAATGTGTTGGTTTGAATGGATTTGTCCAGTTTCTTGTCCTGGTGCAGAATGTCTATATAAGATGACTTTTTTTATCAAATGAAATACCCAATTTCTACCTGAGGATTTTGAAATTAACCCCTATCAACATATATGTGTCTGTTTCATTTGTTGCTAAATGGCCAAGTCCTCCAGTTAAATAGTTTGATAGTTTGACAGTCCAGTTGTTTATATTTCCTTCCATTTTCCTCCATGACAAGCAAAAATCACCAACTGCATAGTAAGTAAAAACAAGTTGAAGCAATTAATGTTATAATGCACAACGGGAAAAGATATCAATTAGTTTATGTGTGTTCTATAATGGTTAATGTTGAGTATATAAGAATAAAACATTTCATAAAGATAAGAAAATTTGTCACTTTGTCACTGACTGGAAACATTTAAAAAATGTCAAATACCAGTTTGACAAAATATAGTATTCATCTGACATTTATTCTATTACTGTTTCATGGTCATTCTTTACAGACTGTTTTTAAAATGTGTGTTTATAGGATCAGATTTCTCCTTTTTAATGCAGCCAAGTGTGATATGAATACCAGCTCCCTACACCTCTGCATCTTCTTGGTAATGCTTACCCAATAAAAGAAAACATTCATTAAATTCTCTGTCTTATGCATGCATACATACAGTAGATCTTAGGAGGAAAACAGCTGCTCTCTTTAGTCTCTGGTTACAGGATGAAAAGTAGACATAGTTGAGTTTAGTCTATCATACCATCCCTTAGCAACGAGGTCACACTCCTTCTTCTCCATTGCCATCCTCTTCCCACAAAGAAGTATCTTGAAAACAAACTTTTTAAATGTCTATCTTAGGCTCTGGAAGCAGTTTTATTTATAAATGGATACAGCTTGCTCCTTGCCTCTTTTATTAGTGTAACTAGAACTAAGAAAATATAAACGTTAGTCTTAGCTATCTCATTCGTTTGGGTGCCTTTCAAAATCTCCGCCTGCTTATAGCTCTCTCAGCTTCAGAAAGAAGTTGATAACTCATCTGACTTATTTGATCTGGCTCTAAGAGTGAATCAATAACTGTCTCTTACAGTTTCTTATGTTATTGTTGTAAGAGGCAAAGACAAGACATAGAGAGCTACCCAAGGTCCCTTTGGACATGCTAGCTCCAGTGCTAGACACAACATCTCTGCATCAGCCTCCTGCTGCCATGCATGTCCAGGCTAATTTGTCTTTGTTGAGAAGCAAAGATAGATGAGGCTTCTGGGTCCCAAAGTAGTATTGTTTGGCAGAAAAAAAAAATATATCTCTACACATGTAGACACATTGAACCAGTTATAGTTATGCTGGAAATCCGTACTACATCACTATGACTTGGTAACTTATATCCTCTCTTGCTTTCAAACACTAATGGTGAGTCGTAATGGGAAAAGAAACAGAATGCTAAACCCCCCAACCTCAGTATTAGTGTGAGAACACAGACTGTTTTTCACTCCCTTCTTTGCTCATAACAAAGATTATACAATGAGAAATGACGAAACAAAATTCAGTAACTGCCAATCAAATATTTAATGGCCAGCAGGTGTTTGTGTCATGAATGTATAGCTAGACTATTTCTTTTTGAGATTAAAAAGATACTTTTATGTACTAACGTATAATGGAGACAGTGAATAAAATGAACAGGTTTTTATTTCTTATTTCTCTACATATCTCCAATTCAGTGAGCACTGCACTGAAGTTCAGTACTTTACCATAGTAACAGTAAATGCTGCTTTTTTGATGCCACCCACTCTATAGCCTCGGGGGGGGGGGGAAGAAGGAAAAAAAAAAACCTCAAGGAATTCAACTTAGAAATTTCATACATGAAATGAAAAGGAAGATTTCCTACTCCTGTTCCTGTTAGAAGAACTAGTGCACCAACGGGTTAGAGGCAGAGGGAGAGAGAAAGAGAGAGAAGAATTACAGCTTTCTAAGTCCCTACAATGTTGCTAAAGAAGACAATCATATCATAGAGTACTGTGCTTGTCTCTTTACTAAGGACAAGGACCTGAACTCTGCTTTTTGGAACAACATGTTCAATGATCAGAGCCCAAAGCGATCTGCCAGCAGAGGTCAAATGAGGTGTAAAATGGAATTCCCATTCTATAAGAATTTTAACATTTCTAACCATAATATGAACCATAAAAAATGTATATTCCTACTAGGACAAAAGGCTTCTAAAATGTTATCTGTGCTTTACAAGACCAAACAACATTTTAGCAAAATTTACTAAGTTTGTCAGTTTTCCTTCTACCCTACCATGGAAACTAAGATAAAACTGTTTAAAAAACCCACATAAAGGCAACAGCTTTGTATTTGACACAGTGGACATCTTCTGACATCTAACCTTATTTACATTAGCTACTACCAGCCCTGTGTACATATAGAAAAACAAATACAATTTGAAGAAAATACAGAATGGTTTTGATGTCCTAGTGATATTTGAACTATAATTATTTAAAAGAAACAAGATAATTCAAAATACAGTGCCCTTTTAAAGCAAGTCCTTCTATATGGAATATTTTCAATTATATATGGCAGATAGGAAGTTTGACTTTTGACTGCACCATAGAAAGACATTTTAACAAAGGGAATCAAAGTGCACTATGTCAAAGTGCACTGTCAGACTATCCTGACAATGTTAAAGTAACTAGATTTAGACATTGCAAGAATGAAGTCCTAAATTCTAATGGTAATACTGTCAATGGAAAGTATTCGATTCTGTTTCAGCAACCTGATCTTTTAAAGTCTCTCAACATATTTACATCTTTTGCCCTCTAAGCACTTCTCTAAATGGCCATTGCAAACCTAGAATTCTCCTTATGTGTAAATGTTATCTCCATGCATGCTCTGCTCTCCCTTTTGGTCCAGCCTCCTTTCCCTCATGCAGCTCACGCTGCCTACTCCAACCAGGTGTGAGAGGATTTTACCTCTAAACCCATAAATCACTACAAATGAAATGAAATCATATGCAATGAAATTAAATGAAATTCAATTCAATTAAGAGGAGAGGAGAGGAGAGGAGAGGAGAGGAGAGGAGATAGTTGCTGTGCCATATTGTTGGACTGGAATGTGTGAAGGTATCTCTGAGGAGAAACTGAATTTGGCAGCTACAAAACAGCTTTTCAGATTAATGTTAGAGAGGTACTTCTAGAAGGTACAATGAAATTACACAAACTTCCAAATTTTCAGTCCATTTAACAAAGTGCTTCCAGTTTCCATTTTATATCAGGTGAAACAATGAATATAGAACAAAATGTTAATCTCTATCATGAGCTTTTTATTAATCTTTGTATTCAGACCAGAGCATTCATTAAATAAAGGAGTTAGAAGAATGAAAAGCAATGTAGAACCACTGGCTTCCAGCATTTCTTGTTGAATTATTTTTCTCTTCTGGGTATAGTTCAAGATGCTGCTGGACGTTAAGAAAATAAGTTTTTATCTTCGGCTTCCCAATTTTCTCATTTTAGTAGACATTCTACTAAAGTTACTCTTTTATGACTAATATCTTTTTATCCCATCATACAGTATAGCTGTGTAGCTGTTTTCATAAAGAGGCCAAGTAGCATAAAACCATGGAAGATACAGAAAGGCTGGTGAAATCCAGGGTAGGGGAATCACTTTGGATATCATTCTGCTGGGAGTGGGGTGGAAAAGGTGCCGTAACAGTTTGTTTTGCTTTTTCTTCACTATTCTGGGTTTCAGTCTGGGCGCTTTTTGTAGCAGAAAGCATACCCAGTCAGCAAACCTGACGGTACCTTGTAGTCAGGATGGGGCCCATAAGTCAATCTGACAATCTGACTGCCTGCTGGTGTGAATCACAGAATCATAAATGGTTTAGGTTGGAAGGGACCTTAAAGCAGGGACACCTCCCACTAGACCAGGTAGTTCAAAGCTCCATCCAGCCTGGCCTTGAACACCTCCAGGGATGGGGCACTGCAACTTCTCTGGGCAACTGGTTCCAGTGTCTCACCACTCTCACAGGAAAGAATTTCTTCCTGACATCTAATCTAAATCTTCCCTCTTTCAGTTTAAAAATCAGCACTGAATCAGCACAGCTTCAGTGGAGCTATGCTACCTCTCCACTTCAGCATTTTCTTAGAATTTCTCATTAGAGAAATTTTAGCTCTGTGCAAAAGTTCAAACAGATGTACCAGAGTTTGCAGCTTTGCAAAAGAATGCTAAACAGTACCACTCGCGGTCCCGTAAAGACTACATCCGTACAAGAGACCTGAGTAGATGATTGAACTATTCCCACATTGGCCTCTCTCCTTATCTACAGCCTGATTTCAATGTGATGGAAGTCCAGTCATGGTAGATGTGGCGTTATAAACAAGTCGGCTCCCTAGTCTGCCTATCTTGGGGAAATCAGGAAACGCTGTAGGGCAAATCTTGCTGATGGTTTAGATTTATCCCTAGTGAACCTATTCTCACATATAGTTTAAAGAAACATGCAGGCTTCCTGCAAGTTGGGTGTACTAGGTGGGCCAGAAGACCACAATGAGAAATTAATGTATCATCTGCTAAGTTTTGTGCATTATCACCACCTCAGAGTACTTGTGGATTCGCTCCTGTTTCCTGTTCTCTTGTCAACTACAGTTACAAAACCAAAGAAATATTCAGTCTGACCAGGAGTCTTCAGCCAATTATTAGTAACTCATACAAGGCTGCACGAAGTCAGAAGAAGACTGCAAAACAAACAAAGGAACAAAGGCACATCTGGAAAACAGAAAGTGTATGCTAATGCAAAAATGCAAGACACTGTGCAATAAAGCCCACCTACAGAATAAAGTATCCAATTACGAAGAAAGTGAGCAGCTTTTTTTTTCTTTTTTTATTAAGAACAATAAACCTAACCAAGGAGGTAAAGATGTTTTCTCCGATTGCTGGTACACATACACTAGCAAAGTGAAACAAGACAGATGACACGCACAAATGCCTGAACTAATTAGATAGCAGTGGAATATCTGAAAATAACATGTATGTCATTTTAGGTTCTTAGTGCAGGTTCAGACTTAACACGCACACACATACACACATGTGCATACACAAACACAGAAAAAAGAAATTAGCAAATTATTTGAAATGGGATTTCTTCTTTATGAAAAGGTACTGCCCATTTGCCTACTAATGAGTTTGATTCAGATAATAGGCTACAGTTCTTTACATTTCTGCCAATAGAGTACTACTGATTTAAGGAGAGGAAATGGGACAAAACTGAAATAATGGAGGAGAATGTCCCTATATAATAACCGACTTTGTTCAATATGAAAGGTTTTCTCCATATAAACTACTCTTCATTATAAAATCTACATCACAGATCTCAGGAAACATTTTGTCGCAAATTCCAATTTTCTGTTCTTCAGTTTCTGGTTAATATTGCAGAATAATTAACTTAAAAGACAGCTGTTTCTGAGATCTATCAATAAAGTTCTCCTTTTTGTTCTCTCTGGTCTCATTTTACAGCAGTTTCATATGCTAAGCACAATAAGGACTTATTCTTCATTGTTCTTCAAAGTCACTATAAATAATAAGAATCATAAATACAATCATATGTGTAACTCAAGTATATAAGCACAGTACCTGTAATGCCTTGCAGTAGTATATGTCAATAAACATATTTCTCAGTTTTAAAACCTATTCAAAAGATAAACGCTGAAAAATATCTCATATTTGGCAGTTTAGATAATAATTTAATTTTCAGAGTCTCCCTCTGGCACTTGTGGAGTCCATTTTGAATCTCTCCAGTTAAAGCTTACTCATTTTTATATCAGTACCTAAATGATCAAAGCTAGAGGAAAAGCTTTTAGTCCTACAGAGGATAAGGAAGCTTGTATGTTATCTGACTCTTCATGACAGGACTCCATGCTTAAAATGATCTAATTTGCTCGGATATAGCAAGAACAAAAATGCCTCAGAATCAGAGCTAAGAAGCTACTGGCATCACTGGAAAAGACGACAGTATGAACAGTAAATAAATATTTGTGCATGTATGTATGTATTTATTTATTTATTTGTATTGTCTCTTTGACATTTCATAAAAATATGCTGCTAATGGGAAACATTTAAGAAAAGAGAATATTCTGCCTTTTTCAAAGGACTGGGGCAAAGTGAAGTGGGTTTTAGTAGTGCTTATATGTGGGAGTTTCTTTTCTAAACTTCCCATTGTAAAGGGAAATTTCTGGCAGTGGACATAGAGAGTTCAGATGTCATCTGGAAATATTTTTTTTAAAAAATATTCCATGATAATTTACCAAAAAAGATTGAAAAACATTTATGGTATCAGATGGTATTCATCTGAATGGGAACACATTGTTGCTTACAAGCAGTACTAAGTATATCGCATGTACCTCTCTCCTCACATCCACACAGCCAGGTTTTTTCACCATAGAAGGTCACCAGGTTGGACAAGGGGAAACTTTCATTAGTAAATCTCAGTTAACTGTTACCAATTATCACCCTGTCCTTCACATTTGGAAATTAATTCTGTGAAAATGTGCTTTATGATCTTTCCAGAAACTTAGGTGAAGCTGACTGACTTGATTTCAACCCAAGGTGTCTAAGCAATGCTTGCATCCACCTCGCTGCTGGTCCTTGTTTCCACTTCCTCCTATATCCTCCCATTTTCCTCTTCAATTCAGAAGCCTCTGCCAAAATTCCCAGTGCTCTTCCACAATGGCATGATTTGTTCCTAACTTCAAAAAAGTTTTTTCTCAAAAAAACCCACCCTCCCCTCAGTACTTCTCCCCTAGGGTCAGCTTCCCCCAGGGATTCTGTCTAGCAGCTTTTAGAATACCCCAGAGTCCAATATTGGACCAATATTCCATAGCCCTAACTCTGCTATTTATCTGCCCAGTTTTCCTTCGGGTCCTAAACTCCATCATTTTCTGGTTGTTGCAGCCATCCCTTAACCATATATCAGGTTCATGATCACCTGAGGAACCTGAACGTACAGAAGTCTATGGGAACTAATGAGATACATCCCAGAGTCCTGGAGGTAATTGGCTGATGTAGTTGCCAAGCCACTTTCCATGATATTTGGAAAGTCTTGGCAGTCAGGTGAACTCTCTGGTAACTGGAAAAAAGGGAAACATTTCTCATTCCTCAAACTTGCACCCTCAGCAAGTTTGCCAATGACACCAAGCTCAGTGGCATGGTTGACAGGCTGGAGGGAAGGGATACCATCCAGAGGGACCTGGACAGGCTTGAGAGGTGGGCTTGTGCAAACCGCATGAAGTTCAACCAGGCCAAGTGCAGGGTCCTGCACCTGGGATGTGGCAATCCCAGGTACAAATACAGGTTGGGCGGAGAATGGCTAGAGAGCAGCCCTGAGGAGAAGTATTTGGGAGTGCTGGTGGATGAGAAGTTCAACATGAGTTGGCAATGTGCACTGGCAGTCCAGAAAGCCAACCACATCCTGGGCTGCATCAAGAGAAGTGTGGCCATCAGGTCGAGGGGGGTGATTCTACCCCTCTCCTTCACTCTGGTGACACCCCACCTGAAGTGTCCATCTCTGGAGCCCCCAACAAAAGATGGACATGGGCCTGTTGGACCAGGTCCAGAGGAGGGCCACAAAAATGATCAGAGGGCTGTAACACTTCTCCTGTGAGGACAGGCTAAGAGTGTTGGAGTTCTTAAGTCTGGAGAAGAGAACGCTCTAAGGAGACCTTACTGCAGCCTTTCAGTACAGGAAAGATGCAGACAAATTTTTTAGCAGAGCCTGTTGCAATAGGACAACAGGTAATAGCTTTAAACTATAAGAAGGTAGATTTAGACTAGCTATAACAAATAAATTTTTTACAGTGATGGTGGTGAAACACTGGAAGAGCTTTCCCAGAGAGGTGTAGGTGCCTAGAAACATTCAAGGTCAGGATGGACGGGGCTCTGAACAATCTGATATAGTTGAAGGTGTCCCTGCTTATTGCAGAGGGGGTTCAACTAGTTGACCTTTAGAGGTTCCTCCCAACTGAAATTATTCTATGGTTCTATGATTGTAATTCTTCCCTGTTAGTAGACACTAGGCAAACAGAGTTTTACTCCTGCTCATCCCCTCTAACATTTTCATTGGGAAATTGTCATCAAACAAATTTAGAAACTTCTTGGATTGTTGTACAAAGCCCTGCTGCACTCTCAGAAGATAACTGTGTGTCTGTCATCTCTCATGAAGACTAGGGCCCCTGGTCAGGATCCTTCCACTAATTCTTGGTAGGAATCCAAACCCACTTCAGGCGGTTTGTAGTATACCCCTTCCTTCTCCTGTGTTATACCTTCCTTCTTGCCTCCATGATGCTTACACTTACAAGTGCAGTTAAGATCCCACTGCACTTCTCTTCATCATCTCCAGTGCTACAAAGCCTGTTCAGCTCCTGCAGCTTCTGCATCTTTGGGGGTGGAAGGTGAAGATGCTGCATGAAAATGAGTGAACATTTATTAAAATTAGGATGAAGAGGTTAATAGTAACCCCCTTAAAACTATATCAGTTTTAGTATTTACTACTATTTTAGAAGAGTACTGGTCCTGCTTGGAAAACATTATAGAAACTATTTATTAAAAAATATATATATAAAAAAAACCAAACCAAAACACACACCCCTGCTATTTAATATTTCACTAGCTTCACTTTTTGAAAACCAGTGAATGCAGAGGTCCATTCATTAGATTCAGTGCAGACCTAAAACTACCTTTCATGAATTTTTATTTGAAAACAGTATGTATATTACTTGTCCATAGGATGATAACTGACAAGGAAGATGAACTTCACATATCAGCCAATGAGAAGTGTCTTAAAATTTAACAGGATAAATAGGTGAGCAATATGGATTATTATTTTTTTTCATTTTTATTTTCTCTCTGTCCGTCTCTTAATTCCAATATTTGTTTGTAGTAGCAGTCTTATATCCAGAGTTGGTGGAGCAGAATTTGATAAATAAGAGATCCTGAAAACAGAAATCTAGTTTTGTATACTGTTATTTCTTTTTAAAAGATTCTTCTCAGCTTATAAAATAAATATTTCAGCTTCACAGTAGGATCTGGAAAACACAAGTGGTCCACCATCATCCACAACACAGGATATACAAGTTAAGAGAGGAAAGTTGAAAAGAAGGGATCCTTTAAGATTTTAAATTGTCCAGTTGCAAAATGTCATGCTACTGCTAAAGGAAGGCCTTTAAACTAGCTGCACTTACAATGTTCCAGCTACAAATTAAGGAAACTGGTTCCTAAGAATGGTCCCCAGTGTAAGCAAGGAGCAGCACCATTAATATCAGTGAGATAATCTTGACATCAATTTTTTTATACAAGAGATGAGAAGCAAATCTCAAGAGAACAAACAGTGCTCATAAAGAAAAGTACATTTTCAGAGACTCGGGTTTTTTCTCTTCTGGATATTCACAAGTAGAAGCCTGAGTAAATGTACCTGCATGGGTTATTATTTAGAAAGATCAAATGTCATGCACAGTTATTGCTCCTAGCTACTGTACCTCCTTTCCTCCAATGTCTTTTATTGAATGGAAAGAAAAGAAAAGCTAAAGAGTTATTTTTAATCCTTTTTTTTAACAGTGTGATGCTTGAAAATAAGATAATTAGTGTTTGCTTGTCATATGGTTTACAATAGAAAAAGAACTATTAATATTTAGAAAATAGTGAATTTCAAATTATTCGTTATTTCCTGCCCCATGCTATTGATATTAATACTTGACATTACATTAATTCTCATGGTAATCAGATATTACAGTAATATATGCAAGCAACATAATCCCATTAAAATGAAACTGGCAAATGTCCAAGGAGCTCCTTCACAGAGTCCAGAAATTAGTTATGAAAAATTGTAGTTTGGCTTCTCGACTTCTCAATTGCGGAGTGCTGTGTGTAGTAAATATTATCAAGGGATATTAAAAATAAATATCTGTGCACAACCAAATCTACATGAGATTTGTATGTACAACTGTTCAGGTAATAGGTAATATAGCTAACTGGCTTCACTGCATTTAAGTGGGGTGCTGCCAGAAACAAGACCCTAAAGTAGAAATTAGTTTGAAGACCCAGGAGAAGTGCCTGTTTTGCCTTAAATGGGAGAAGAATGCAGAGATATTTTCAAAACCCACTATTGATCTCTTTTCAGGTGTCCAAATGTAGTAAGTAACCAGGCATAAACTGTCACACCTTGTTTGCCATGAGTCATTTGCACCAATGAATTCTCTCTGCTTGAGACGTGGTTTTCTGTCGTCAGTGTACTTGCTCATTCGTATAGGCCATTGCCATTCAGACTACGTTTGTACATTAAGTCTGTGTGTGAAGTTATAAATCTTTGCAAAACACTAGGGAATACAGATTTCTTCATAACAGTGGAGCCAGGAGGAGGATCACCAGCTGTCCTCACTGGATACCTCAACGTTCATGAAATCAGTCTTCCCTTTCAAAGAATGAAACAGCTTTATAGCTGGATATCCAGAAAATTAGTCTAAAGTTTTAGGAACCTGATGTTAACTTCTAAGTCCCAAGCATACAAAGCTTACAATCCATAAAACTTGACTGAGTGGAGAGGCTGCTTTAGCAGAAATCTAAGCGTATAAAGCCACCACTTGAGCCACTACTCTGCTCAAAGAGAAAGGACAATTTTTCTACCTCTTCTTCATTAGCAAAAATTCAAACAAAGAAATGTAAATTTCCCAAAACACATTCTAGCCCATAGCTCTCTACTGCACATATCTCTCTGCAGAGTAAGTAAGAACAAGCTATATACAATGTTAACAGACCTTCATGATAAATTGCAAGATGCATGAAGATTCAAAGACTAGAGTATTGAAAATAGGAGAAGATACACTCTCTTAAGGTATCTCTTACCACCTGTATTATAAAGTGAAAATCAAACAATACAAAAATATTTGACCAAAAACTTTAAGCTGTACCATAAAGATTGTAACAGGCCCACAGGCAGGCCTTGAAGAAGACATACTTTGGTTTCTTGTTTGGAACAGGAAGAACAATGGCCAATGATGGCATTTTCAGTCTATTCCTTTTGCAGAATCTATATTTCTAGAGAGGAAAGAGTTGTTAACTCTAGTTAGTATTACCTCTTTTCCTCTTTTTTTTTTTTTTTCACTTTGCAAAAATGGTTCTTCTCTGTGCTGTCATGCAGAGAGTGAGAGAAGAGAAAAAAACTGTATGACCTCATATGGAGTGAGAATGTACAGACTCATATGGATTGGAAACTGCCAGACAGATACTTCCTTAATGGATTGGAAATTGTGTGAAAGTATCTTTTCTCAGCAAGAGACCAAACCATTTGGAACAGGAACTAAAAGCAAGTTGCCAATCAGGAGCATGGATCCGCAGAGCCACAGAGCAGTGGCACAGCCCTATAAAGAGTCACCAGTCTCTAGTGCATCTGAAACTTGGCAAGAGATCTATTCATCTCTACAACCTCAGTGAATGAGGTTTTTTTCAGTTTTGCAAATAAGCAGGTTCCTCTCTTGCGTGGGTGATAAGAGCAAAGCTTAATTCTGTGCACACCAGGGGAATTTTCGATTAGTCCTAGCCTGAGATCCTGTAGAAGTGACAAAGGGTACCATCTGCTTCACAGGCAGTTTGTTATCCAAATCAGATTATAGCAGTGAAGACCATAGAGTTACTGACAACAGAACAGCAGTGAGGATAGAAAAAGTTTTGGTAAAGAGTTATAATTCTTCAGGGATCTTATTTTGCTGGTCACTTCAGCAACATATTAGTCAACAAACAGATCAAAAAATGTATTAAAAATAGTAACAGATTCCAGTGTCAGATTTACAATCATACACTTGAAAGGGAAGAGGCATGTTACTTGCATTTCACAGATTTGTTGAGAATAGGTCCACACATTGTTCCCTGGTATGAAGGCCCGCCTGCTTACCATTCAGATCCTCTAACTCTCTCAGAGAAGAGGCAGAATAATATAAACATTATTAGGAAAGTACTCAGGGACTAGACTCCCAACGTGGCTGCTACAACCACATCTAATGTTCTATGCCCCCCTGCCATCCTGTCTTCTGCACTAGGAAGCTGCCTGCAATCCCTACCCTCTTCTTACATGGAGCCATACACAAGAGACCCCACGTTCCCCTCTCTCCTGTTAAACACACCTAGCTGCATCTACCATCACCAACACTGGCTCAAGATCTCTCATTATGCTCTCATCTCACCACCTTGCAGCATTCATCACTACTCTGGACCCAATCCCAGAGAACACTCATGTTCTCCACTTCTTCCATCTGCACTCATTCATGCTTTATTGTTCCAACCCACAGTTTCTCACCCTGAATCTTCCTTTGGCATCCAGCCAGTGTATCCTGGTTTCTGAATAATTGCTGGCCAGAGAATCTGTGCCCTTCCAATGGCCTGTGTTCTCTGCAGGTAAAACAATCTTCTCTATAGCTGAACAGTCAGGATTTACTCAGCAGCCCACTGCAGATTCCCAGTGGTGCGGGAGATCTGTAATGTACCTAATTAAATATATTACCTGTGTTTAAAGTTAGCTTTTAACACTTCCCACACAAGTCCTTCTGGCCTTTCTTGTGGCCTGTCTAAAGCAAATACTAAGGAAACTGCAACAGGCAGAAAGAGGAAATTAACAGATGTTCACATCAAAACTTTGCAATAGCTTTGTCTTAGAAACACCCTTTTGGCAGTCCCTACAGAGAAACCAACTAGGCTGAAACAGTTGCAGGGATTCTACTACCCTACAATCTTCTCAGGCCACATCAGCTCTAATGGTCTGAGAGGGCACACATTCTTCTTAGTTTATCTACCTGGCTTTGAATGGAGACCATGTACTCCATTCAAGTCAGTGGCTTTCTTGATATATACATTGTGTGCACATGTGTGTACACACGTGTGTACAAGCAGGCACACACATACAGGAGAGAAAGATTGAGAGAGAAAGAGCAAGAGCATTTTTTGGTGAGCTGAGTGGTTATCTGAAGCAAATTTTGAAACAGAAATGTAAAATCCTTACCATACTTCAGACTGTCATGTTAATAAGCTTCCTATTTTTACAAATACCACCAAACCCCCATACCTTATATAGAAAACTAAATTCAATAAACCTAATTTAAGCTGGATAGATGATTAAACAAGTTAAGTACATTTAATTTTAATTCTCTTTCAGAATTTCATTTCTATGTGAAGCTGAAACATAGTTTCAACAGTGTGTTGGTTAACTTATTCATTTAAAATATGGTGAGTCCCATGGTGATCATAAATTAAGGAATGAATAATGAATGGAGATCAGTCTGATGACTACTATTAATGTCATTGATGGAGGCAGCAAAATATTATACCTTTGAGAAGCGGTCTTTTAGATAACTGTTAATTTTTGCAGATTGTCTCTTTTGAAAGTGCTTAAAAATCACAGTTTGGTGATTTTAAATATAATTGCATCCTTTTTTTTTTCTTTCCAAATGTCCTCCTATGTCTTTTCTGGAGGTGAAGGGCTTATATTTTCATGCTGTGAATCTGAACAATCTGTTAGTAATGGTGGAGATAATCAACTCCTTCTCAGATAGCCAGCAACATGCATGGAATTTTATTAATATGCCAATGAAAAGGTACCTCCCGTTTCTGGGAAATGAGGCCAGTTGACTGATATACTAGATATCCTGGAGCCTAAGCTCTTCCACAGAGATGTCAGCACAGTGCCTAATTTTCTGGTCAAAATAAAATCTCCCTTTCATAATGGAAAATTTTGCTGGATTGGGGAATCATGACATTGCACACTGGATTTTACAGAAGCAAGTCCAGCATGCCAATGGTCTGTTGGAGGAAAAACAAATAGCCATTGAATTTAATAATCACACCATCTGGAGTTCAGGCATTCAGTCTAAAATGAAATGAAGATATATAGCAAAGAAGAGTGAATAACACCAGAGACTGAAAAAAAAGCAGATCTCATATAGGCAAGACACTGATACAATAAAGTTAATCGATTAAAGAAAACCTTTCACTTTGGATAGCAAGTTATATCAAATAAGACATCCATTTCCTTCATGTTAGCCTATAATCTCTGAACAGCTTTTTGATCTTTGGTTTTGTTTTGGTGGTTTTTTTTACAATCCAAATGACCAATTATTGTCAAGAGATTAGTTTCAGAAGCATTTATTTTTCAATGTTCACTGAGCTTCTTTTAACATTCCATTATCAAAATCTTTCCTCCAGCTGAGGAAACACCAACTCTATGCTCCTTCCAGGTACTCAGACAGGATTTTATTTAAAGTAATACTTGGGTGCAAACTGACATTGAAGTCTGGCACTCTGCATATATCTTCTTTATTTTTTTATTTATTCAGGTTAATTGGCTGATTTTCTGTCCAATATGAGATTTCTTCCTCTTCACTTAGAAGTTCTTTCTCTAATACAAGAATTCAGCCTTCACTGAAGCATCTAGGTGCTATTCTCAAAGGAAATATCATGAGAAACACTTTGTGCTTGTGATTTATAGACTACACACAAAGCTCATAGTAGCTCTTATTAAACATTGCTACTTGTAGAGCAATACAAAGCCTGATAGATTCACTTCATTGTGCTATAACCACGTTGTATTTAGTTGTGATCTAGATAGGATTGCAACCCCACAGTTTACGACAAGTGAAATAACTATGATGATTTCAATTTTCCAAAGACTGAAATTGTAGCTTTTATTAGAAAACATACAATCTCACACATATTCTTGACATTTTTACTTTATCTGTTGATGCATTTTTTAGTTTATTTCTTTTATGCTAATGTCCATGTGCCAGGTAACATTAATGTTGTTTCAGCCATTTTAAACTAATAAGGATATGATAAGACTAAGCTTACCTAACCTAACCTAACTTAACCTAACATAACATAACATATAGTACATTATAGTATAGTACAGTATAAGCCAAGTTTGTAAGAAAGAAGTAGCAGTACCTTTGGTGGTCAGCGGGGGGATTTATATTTTGGAAAAATGTTAAAACAACCTTTAATTTTAACTTGTAAAGAGATTTTAAGAACCTTACATCTTATGTGACCAGTCCGTATTGAAAGGACAACTAATATATATTTGAAGAGAAAGGACTAAAACACTTTCAGGTACACAGTCCTTCCTAAAGTTGAAGAACATATGGAAGGGTCTTTTTTTTTTTTTTTTCCCAGCTTCATTAATCGATCAAATAGAAGTGATTGATCCTTCTTCCAAATGATAAAAGTAACAGTTACAGATTAGAGATCCAAAGAAATTATTTGAAAGGAAGGTTTTGAACATATAGTAAACTTATTTATCTCAAATTAAGTCTTCTCTTTGATTTTTTTGAGCAAGGAAAATCCATGCAGTAAAATGTCTAGTATAATAGAATTCTTTTGCCATTTTATCTTTATTTTCATTTGAGAATTATTATAAAACTTGACAAAAGTTTGATCAAATTGAAACCAAAACAAAATTCTACAGCAGACCAAATAAGCAAAATAAGCCCTCAAAAGCTTAAAAACTTCAAAATCAAAATTAACATTATTCACAGCATCCCAAAAGTGGCATTTTTGTTACCTGGAAAAAAAAAAAAAAA
>VXAK01004712.1:2433-18851 GCA_013399435.1 Arenaria interpres
TCCCTTTCCATCTCCCTGAGCACTTCCACAGGGGTCAGCCCGAAGAAACTCAGGGGGCAGGAGGAGAAGGTTGTGTTCAGTTCTGGGCTCCCCGGTTCCAGAATGACAGGCAACTTCTGGAGGGGGTACAGCAGAGGGCTACAAAGATGATTAGAGGCCTGGTGCATCTCCCTTACGAGGAGAGGCTGAGGGACTCGGGTCTTTTTAGTCTAGAGAAGAGAAGGCTGAGGGGGGATATAATCAATGCTTATAAATACTGAAAGGGTGGGTGTCAAGAGGATGGGGCCAGTCTTTCTTCAGTGGTTCCCAGTAACAGGACAAGAGGCAATGGGCACAAACTTGAATATAAGAAGTTCCACCTAAACATGAGGAGAAACTACTTTCCTGTGAGGGTGGCAGAGCACTGGAATAGGCTGCCCAGGAAGGTGGTAGAGAGTCGTTCTCTGGAGACATTAAAAAAACACCTGTATATTTTCCTGTGCAACCTGCTCTAGATGGACCTGCTTTGGCAGGGGGATTGGACTAGATGATCTCCAGAGGTCCCTTCCAACCCCATGTTATTCTGTCTGGAGATGCTCTTTAGATTTGGCACAGGCAGAATGTCAGTCTCTGCTCCGGCCCTGGGATCCTCCTGCCTCATATCACCCTTCTGCTGCCGCTCCCACCTTTTTCCAGGGATGGAAAAAACCTTGGCAAATACTGCATCCAAAGTGTTTTTTTATCTTTTTATTATGGAAGGAAATGGTGTGTGATTGCAGCTACAGCTACGGGAAGCTACCCTTTGGCTCAGGGACCAGATTGTCTATCCAGCCCAGTAAGTGTGTAGCTTTCCTGTGTCCTCTATCAAAAGTGCTTGAGTGTCTATTGGAGTGCCTTGTAGATGTCCCTCTTGTATCTTGTCACCTTTCATAGAGGAAGGAGAATATAGGTGTTATTTCATTTAAGGGAGACAACAAAGAGGAGTCTCTGAGACGGTGAACTTGCAAGAAAGTTCCACATGTGATGTTGGGCGGAGGGAACAGTGCATCAAAGTACCCATAGGTCCAACAATGCTCTTGATCCCACAGGAAGAATGGGGGTCTCCTCATTACAGTATGTATCTGACTATGAGTGACAGCACTGTCTAGTTGGGATGTGACTGACTTGCTTTGCCAAGAGGTGGGGAAGGTTTTTGTTGAGTGAGGAAATGCTGTGTGACCACGGGATCTGGTGTGTATAAACATCTCTTAGGTTCTGGAACGAGACTCACTGTAAGGCCATGTAAGTCCAACAGTGATCCTACACTTTCTGTGTTCTGTAAGGCCTTTCACTAGGTGGTTGGCAGCAGCAGTGTGGTGCAGGGTTTGACCATTTATCTGTGATAATATGTAGTAATGATTCTGATCTAAGGGAATGTGCCAGTTTGGTCCAAAACAGCCCCCCTTGCTTTCAGTTTGGCTGGGTCGAACAAAGTGGTCACACACCTGCTGTCAGGTATCCCATCAGGATGCTATCCTATGCCACTGCTTCCCTGTGGGTTTTCTATTGAAGTGGGAAGCACTGTCACCCTTGTGCTGCCCCTGTTAGCCTTGGCATGGCAGGACAAAGGCTTGGGGAGAGGTGCTGCCTCTGAAATGGCTTGTTGGGCTTTTTGTTATGGAAGGAAATGCTGTGTGATTATGGCAACAGCTACAGCAAGCTTACCTTCGGCTCTGGGACCAGATTGTCCATACAGCCCAGTGAGTGTGCAGCTTTCATGTGTCTCCTCGATCAAAAATCCTTGAATGTCCACCGGAGCACCCTGTAGATATATGTATGGGTCACATTACAGAATGGAAGGACAACATAGGTACTATTTCAAGATACTCTAGTGCTTAGAAGCATTTCAAAGTGGTAAATTTTCGCTATTTAGAGAAATGTGCTCTGGACATAGTGCTCAGTGATGCTGATAGTCCATCAGTCAACAGCAACAGACGTGTGGTTTAGGACAGATGGACAGATTGACCAACTTGTTCCCAGTACCTGTGTATGGCTGGGGAAGACCCTGGGGGATATGTAAATGGGGGATCAGTTCTGTTCCTTCCCTTAGGACTTTCAGGTAACTTGGGGAAGGCTCAGATCGTGCTTGGTGCAAATATTTCCTGAGAGTCCTGTGAAGTAGCTCTAGGCAGGCAGACTGTCTTTCTGAGCATAACCGGAGAGAGGAAAGTTGCAGATCATTATGGTACTTGCTTTCAGCCTGGATCGGGTGTGGAGAGTGAAAGGGGGAGCCGTCAGTGGGAGTGACTCTTTCCTCATCTTTCCACCCAGGCAGATGCTTGAACTTCCCACTTCATTTATATCATGATCTTTTCTACCTGGATAGGTCAGAGGAATGTGACTGCAAAGACATTCTATTTGTAGTGAGAGGTGCGTGACATTTGTTTTCTCCCTTCATCTCTATAGGAAATCTTGTACTATCTTCTGGAGCAAAAGTTATGTGTGGTTTGTGTTAGTGCATATATCACTGTGTGATTTCAACATCCACCTGGAAAGTTGCCTTTGAGAGAGGAACGCAACTGTTGGTGAAACCTGGTAGGTATAAGTTCAGCCTGAAGGAGTAAGGAGAGGAAAGTCACATCCCTTACTTGGAAAATAACACCTGCTGAGCTGTGTTAGAAACTAGTTTGCAGAGGGATGGAGTTTCTGTGTGTGTCTGTGTGACAGATATAACAGCCAAAACCAAGATGGGCTTTTTGAAGGTGTGCAGTGTGTGCAGGAGAGTCCAGAGGAATATCTCTGCTTTTAAGTCTGACTTTTTAGGGCTGAGTGAGAAGTTGGAAAAATAATCCTGCATCTTTTCCATACATGGGACAAGCGCACAGTCAGGAACCATATCTGTCAGAGCTGAAAGGGATGACCATCCGTGGCTGTTTAAAAAGAAGTGCCCTGCCAGCGACTCACAGCTTTGGAAGGAATAAGGTAGTGCAGGGAGGACGTGACTTAGAGGGTTTTTATTGTGAAGGCAAGCACTGTGGGACTAATTATGGCAACCAAGTCGTCTTTGGAGGTGGAACTCTGTTAAGGATAAAGCCCTGTAAGTTTTAAAGCCTTTTCCTGCTCCACTTGATGGAACAGTTTTGTGGTCGTGAGCTAGCGTCACTGATGTGGCGGGAGACTGGTTCAATCTGTGGGGCTTTTTGCTCTGCTTTCTCTGGTAGCAGCAGAGACCTTGATTCCACAAGGCCGTGAATTCAGTCCTTCTGTTGCTTACTCCTGCTCTCTTCCTTTCCCAAATGCAGGCCGTGGTCCTGAACCCTCTTGCTCAGGGCCAGATATCTTTTGTGCCATGGCCATCCATCCCTGTGACAGCTGGTGCGGGGTTGCTGATGGTTCTGTCTAGCACAGCCCTGGGTGACTGTCACAGAATCATAGAATGATATGGGATTGTAAGGGACCTCTAGAGATCATCTAGTCCAACTCCGCTGCCAAAGCAGGTCTTCCTATACTAGGTTGCACAGGAACTTGTCCAGGCAGGTTTTGAATGTTTCCAGAGATGGAGACTCCACCACCTCTCTGGGCAGACTGTTCCAGTGCTCTGCCACCCTCAAAGTGAAGAAGCTCCTCCTCCTGTTTAGATGGAACTTCTTATGTACAAGTTTGTGCTCGTTTCTTCTTGTCCTCTTGTCCTTTGCTCTGCTCAGGAAAGGCCAAATCCATAATGCTCTTGTCTGCACCAGAGTCCCATTTGTCATCCCTCCTGTCGATGAGATTCCCAAGAGATTTCTTATCAAGGCTACAGTTATGCCTGGCTTCAGATAGAGATCGGTTGTAGACTATCTGTCATGAGAGTTCCAGTTTTTTGCAAGGGTGTGAAGGACTGTGTGAACACAGGGAACTACAAACTGGTGCTGGGGAGAGGGACGCGTCTTGTTGTGAAGCCCAGTGAGTACAACTGCTGCCCATGTTTCTTGTGTTCTGTGATGCAAATCCTCCCTTTCCATCTCCCTGAGCACTGACCTTTATCTGGTCCGATCAGGCATCCCCTGGATGTGAACTGGCTCTCCTGATCTGTTTCTTTCTTTCCCAGCCTACTCTCCTCTTCTGCAGGAAGTGCTTCTAGGCCTGGCGTGGAAGAAGCGTGCACCATTTGGTGGTCACTGACCAGTTGTCTCACAGAAGCCTTTAAAACCCACAGATACCCAAAGCTGATGAACTTCCAGGGGATCCCTGCCCATAAAGAGGCATTTCAGGTGCATGGTGCCCCTGATTCTGGGCACAGTTACCATGGCTGGGTGTTGTCATTCATGGGTCTTAAACATTAGGAAAGGCAAAGGGAAATGCTTCTCTGAAAAGTGCAAGTGAGCTGGGGAATAGATTTTCCCTTGTTCAAGGTAGTGTCGCTGGACTCGATCCTGTTGTGTCAGGGAGCTTGGCTGCAACCTGCATCCTTATGTAGAAATGGCTGGACAAAAGCCTGGGGAGAGATGCCACTTCTGAAATGGTTTTTGGACTTTTTGTTCTGGAATGAAATTCACTATGGCTTCAGCAAGATGACTTTTGGCTCAGGGACCAGATCGTCCATCCCAGTAAGTATGCCGCTTTCCTGTGTCCTTTGTCAAAAGTCAAAAGTCATGAGTGACCACTGGAATGCCTTGTAGAAGTGTTTGTTGTTCCTAGGTCACCTTTCATAGAGGACGGAGAAAATTGGAGTATTTTAATTTAAGGGAGATGATGAATAGGAGTCTCTGAGATGGTGAACTTGCATGAAATTCCTACTCATGTGGCTAATGGCAGAGGCAGCAGTGCATCAAAATAGGGTTTGAACCCATGGAACCAACAGTGCTCTTAATCCTACAGACCAATCAGGAGGGTCTTCACTTCAGGATGTAGCTGATTCTCAGTGACATTCAGCACAGTCAAGTTGGGATGTGAGTAACCACTTTTCCAACCAGTTGAGAAGGTATTTGTTGAGAGAGGAAATGCTGTGTGACCACGGGAACTGGTCTGTATAAACCTGTCTTCGGTGCTGGTATGAGATTCTCTGTAAGGCCATGTAAGTTCAATAGTGTTCCTACACTTGCTGTTTTCTTCATGTCTTTTCTATGGATGGTTGAGAGCAGTAACGTGGTTGGTTCTTTCATCATTTAAGTGTGAAAATATCTAGTGATGAACTTTGCTTTAAGGGCATGTGCCAGTTTGGTCCAAAAGGAGCCCCCTTGCTCTTAGTTTGTCTGGGATGAATAAAGTCGCCGCACTCCTGCTCTCAAACATCCCGTGGGGAGGCTGTCCTACTCCACTGGATCCCAGCAGGGTTTCTGTTGCAGTAGGAAGCACTGACACACTTCTGCACCTGCTGGCCAAAGGCTTGGGGAGAGGTGCTGCTTCTCAAGTGCCTGGCTGGGCTTTTTGTTATGGAAGGAAACGCTGTGTGATTATGGTTCCAACTACAACAAGCTGACCTTTGGCTCTGGGACCAGACTCTCTGTCCAACCCAGTGAGTGTGCAGCTTTCCTGTGTGTCCTTTTGCTAAAAGTTCTAGAGTGTACGAAGTGCCCTGTAGACTTAGTTGTTGTAGCTGTGTCATGTTACAGATGGGAAGGAGAACACAGGAGCTCCTTCATCTAATGCAGACAATGTAAGCCATCAGGGGAGTCTCTGAGACAGTAGACATGTGCAAAAACTCCCAATTGGAAGAGCAACTTTACCTGAAACTTTGCCCTTAGTACTGGCACAGGCAGACTGTCAACCTCTGTTCCTGTCCTGGATCCTCCTACCTTGTTTCACCCTTCTGCTGCCACCCAAACCTAGACATTCCGGGGCAAATGCTTGGGGAGAGGTGCTGCTTCTCAAGTGCCTGGCTCGGCTTTCTATTATCGATGGAAATGCTGTGTGATTATGGCACTGGCTACAACAAGCTGACCTTTGGCTCAGGGACCAGTCTTTCCGTCCAGCCCAGTGAGTGTGCGTCTTTCCTGTATCTCCCCTGTAAAAAGTCCGTGGGTGTCCACCAGATCAGCTTGTAGACATACTGGTTGTATCTGGGACACATATGAGAGGGAAGGAAAAACATAGGTACTATGTTCTAGAGTAACTGGCATGAGAGCTGATGGTTTTTGCCTGGGTGTGAAGTACTGTGTGAATGCAGGGAACTACAAACTGATGTTGGGGACAGGAACACGCCTTGTTGTGGAGCCCAGTAAGTACAAATGCTGCCCAGCTGGGAGTATTTCTTGTGCTTTGTTATCCCAAACCACCCTTTCCAACTCCCTGAGCACTTACCTTTATCTGATCTGAGCAGGCCTGTTCCTTGCTCTGACAAAACCCAGGATGCCCAGAGCCTTTCCTGAGGGAAAAGTGGCCTCCTTTGCCTTAGCAAGAGGATCAGGGCCCTTCTTTTACTTAACAAGAAGATCTGGCCTAATCTGGCAGAAGTGTGCACCAGTGGATAGTGGTTTAATGCAACATACAGCATTTCTGGATGTTTGCTGAAAGTTTTCTCTTTATGGGGAACAAAGCCAGGGCCTCAGGCTCTGCAAGAGCAGGGATTGCCTTTCTCACTAAGAATGTGGATGAACTTGTGTTCTTGTTGAGGTGAAAACGACTATGTGAACTACAACAAGTTCACACTTGGCAAAGGGACACAACTTCAGGTTTTGCCTAGTAAGTGCTACCACTTTCTTGTATTCTTCTTCTGTGTAGGGCAAAGCTACCCACTGCCCAGTGAGCTTTCCAGCATCTCTCTTCCTGGGTTTATGGCTCTTCAGCTGTGGGTTTACATGCCACCTGCTTTCCTCCAGGATAGTCTTGGGCTCAGGGCAGAAGGAACACTCCTCCCAAATGGCATTGTATCCATAGATCCAGTGGTGCTCTTGATCACATAGACAGATGGCATGGCATTCTTCACTTCAGGATGTACCTGACTCTCAGTGACAGACAGCACTGTCTAGTCAGGCTGTGGATGCTCAGCTTTTCCAAGAGGTGGGGAAGGTTTTTTCTGAGAGAGGAAATGTTGTGTGACCACTGGAGCTGGTACATATAAACGTGTCTTTGGCTCTGGAACGAGACTCGCTGTAAGGCCATGTAAGTCCAACAGTGTTCCTACACTTTCTGTTTTCTGTGAGAGTTTGAGCTTGAAGGCACCATGGGAAGGAGAAGGGGGACCCACTTAGTTCTGGCCCAATACCTAGCCTCATCCCACACAGGCAGACTGCTAACCTCCGCTCTTGCCCTGCGATCCTCCTGCCTCGTGTCATCCTTCTACTTCCCCTCCAAATTTAGACACGGCTAGGCATAGGCCTGGGGAGATGTGCTTCTTCTCAGTTGCCTGCCTGGGCTTTTTGTTGTGGAAGGAAACTCTATGTGATTATGGCACCGGCTACAACAAACTAACCTTTGGCTCAGGGACCAGCCTTTCTGTCCAGCCCAGTGAGTGTGCAGCATTCCTGTGTGTCCTTTATCACAAGTCCTTGGCTGTCCACCAGAGCAGCCTGTAGATATAACTTGTTATAAATGTATCACTTTTCAGAGGGGAAAGAGAAAACTGGTACTATTTCAAGCTGCTGTTGTTCTTAGAAGTGTTTCCAGCTGGTGAACTTCTGCTATGGACATGGTCTTGGTAGTCCATTAACCAACAGCAACAGAAGTGTGGTTTAGGACAGATGGACAGATTGACCAAATTGTGCCCAGTACCTGTGTATGTCTGGGGAAGACCCTGGGGGATACGTAAATGGGGGATCAGTTCTGTTCCTTCCCTTAGGACTTTCAGGTAACTTGGGGAAGGCTCAGATCGTGCTTGGTGCAAATGTTTCCTGAGAGTCCTGTGAAATAGCTCTAGGCAGGCAGACTGTCTTTCTGAGCATAACCGGAGAGAGGAAAGCTGCAGATCGTAATGATACTTGCTTTCAGCCTGGATTGGGTATGGAGGGTGAAAGGAGGTTTGTAACCTGTTTAAACTGACAGCCTGAAATGTAAGGACCCTCAAGAAAGCCACACAAGTGAAATTATTCTCCACTGATCTACTCCGCAGAAATGCAGCAGGTTTTCACGTTAGAGTGAGCATTCTGCTCTCCCAGGGTGTATGTGAAGAGGCTGCCAGTACAGCCGGACTAGTGGAGGTAATGCCAACTGAGAGCTAATTTTCTGTGAAGTGCTCTGCTGTTGTGACAGCACCTCCAACTTCACCTTTGGCTCAGGGACTAAAGTGACCATCTGGCCAAGTAAGTGGGTTAATCCCTGCGTGTGACAATCTCACCCAACAATTTTGTCTTAAAGCTTTGCTGCAGAAACAGCACTGAACAAATACATAGGAGAGAACAAGTAAACAGAACTCTGAGGGAAAGCTTATGTTTTCTCTATTTTAGAAAACCAAGGAAGAGAGCATGCTTCTTCTTTTTTTTTTTTTTTTTTTTTTTAAATTTGGCACATCAAACCATCTGCCAAAGCACTTTGGCACTCTGTCCTGAAAAGTCCTTGTACCAGTGAATGACTGGTCTTCTCCAAGTAGCCTCAGAAATCACCCCTCAGTTTTCATCTGTCCCTCCTCTCTGTCTTGCTGTTCCCAAGGCAAATGTCATCTCCTATCCAAGGGGCTCAACCCTCTCCTTGCAGAAGGAGACCAGAGCAGGTGAGAGAGCAGGCTGAGCCCCGGTTCTTGTAGGAGTGCATAGCATTGTGTGAACACCAACACAGGAAAACTCCAGTTTGGGCCAGGGACGAAGCTACATGTTCTGCCAAGTATGTTTTCTTTTCCTGTTTCTCCACTTTATGCTGTCTCCTCTTGCTGCTTTCCTACTTCAGCAAGTGGGAAAGATCCCAGCTTAAATCTGAAAGATCCTAAAGAGAAGTCAGAGGTGCAGGAGAAAGACACGGAGGATTTGTGTTTCCCTACCCTTGGCATGGCTGGGCAAAGGCTTGCGAGAGGTGTTGCATCTGAAATGTCTTGCTGGGCTTTTTGTTATGGAGGGAACTGCTGTGTGATTATGACTCCACCTATGGCAAGCTGACCTTTGGCTCTGGGACCAGACTGTCCATCCAACCCAGTGAGTGTGCAAATTTCCTGTATGTCCTTTTCTTAAAAGTGCTTGAGTGTCCACTGGAGTGCCCTGTAGACTTAATCGTTGTATCTGTGTCACATTACAGATGGGAAGGAGAACACTGGAGCTCCTTCATTTAATGTAGATGATGTAAGATGATTTCTGAGATGGTGGACATGCACAAAACCTCCTGCTGGGATGAGTGACTGTACACAAATCATTGTTTGAGGAACAGATTTTCTGTGTTCTGGGCAGCACCTTTGAGCACTGCCTTTGAGTCTGTCATGTTGGAGCGTTTTGCAATAGCTTTTTGCACATGGCCATTCACAGGGCAGACAGATACAGTTTTGTAATCTAATGTGTCAGAGTTTGTATAGTGCTAAGAAAGGGAACTGTGCTTTCAGTTGTAGCCCATAGTTAGCCAATCACAGTACAAACTGGAATTGCTTCATTTTTCTCTTCTTTGTGACTATCTAGTAGTGAAGATCTTGGGAACTGAACAATTAATTTCCCCAGAAGCCCCAAGGTCTTGTCTTAGGTGGGTTCCATTGCTTTGGCTTCCTTTGAGTTATTTTACAGTGTTAATCTAAATGATAGATTCTCCCTTCACTCTATACTTAGTTGGGGGTGTGTGCTGCAGGCAATGACACTCCAGCTAGATTTAGAAGCCTGCTTGTATCTCTGCTTAAACAGCTTTGGAAGCTGCAGTGATGCTATAGGGTGGGATTCTCAAAACAGGTCTGGGAGAGCTACGTGCCTACACCTGCAACATCTCAAAGATGCTTCAATATCTGCCTTCTGTAAAGTAGAGAATTAGTTTTCTGCATTTAAATTGAACGGTTGTGATCTGCAATTTTTTTTCCTTCTCTTGATACCTCTGGTGTTTTAGATGCCTAAATATTTTAAACTTAATTTTCCAATGGTTCAAAAGCACACCAATTCTTTGAAGACAGTGTGTCTTCCTTAGCATCCTTGGTTCTACTTCTGCAGGTTTTGTGCAGCCATTGCTGTCCATCTCTCTGGATAAATACCTTACCGGTACTGACCCTTCACATTCCAGGATGACCAACATGGCTGCTGTCCCAGGGCCCAGTGAGTTACTGGGAAGGGGAGGAAGTGCTGCCAGCTTTCCCTGTGTGAGTGCTGGTGTGGGGAAGGTGATGTTTGGCAGGGGGACCATTTTCACTGTGAGACCTGGTGAGCAGCATGGTAGGTTTAGGATTAGTGTGATTGTTCATCAACATCTGTAACACTGACCTGGGCACTCAGCTCTATGGAACACTATGTCTGAGAATGCCAAATGGTTTGGAAATTTCCACAGGTCCCAACTCCACCATAACACTCCAGGAGCCTATAAGACACGTAAACAAAGCTGGTAGCCAAACCCTTCGGTCTGTAGGTACCCTGAGTCTCCCCAGGATTTGGCTGTTTGGCTTGAGAAAAAGTACAACTTTTTCTGAGATACAGTCATGGTACTGGTGTAGGAGAGAACTGAAGGCAGATGATGCAGCATGCTTAGGTGTCAGGGTGCAAGTAGGAGCATCTTGGGGCAAAATACATTTAATCAACGGTCAGGGATTGAGGAGAGTCTTTCCTCCCTCTCTGCAGGTGAATTTCAGGAGTTGAGGGGACAACTGTGTCTGTGCTCAATGAGATTTTGACAGGGTTTGTTGCACTGGGTGTATGGCACTGGAGGAAAGGTTCTCTTTGGGACAGGAACAAGGTTGTCAGTGCTACCCCGTAAGTACACAGTGTTGTCTTTTGGGGAAGAGGGTCATGGACGAGCCTGAAGGACAAAATGTGCTACTGAATTCAAGGGTAGGAAAGCAGATAGTTTTTGCTCAGTATATAAAATGCTCTGTCATGATACGTAAAACTTATGACACTGAGTTCCATCTTTAAGCTTAACCTGTACTCTTCATATATCCAAACATGTTTTGGTAAACCCAACAGTTCTGTTAGAATTAGATGTGGATCAACATCCTTTTCTTTTTTTCTTATCGAGGTACATTCAGTTTCTGGTTTTGAGAGGTCTGCTACTGATCAATGTGGAGAAAATTTGAGGGTCTGTTTTCTTTTGAGTAGGACGAAGCAGGGAAAAAACTGCAGGTTTAAAAGAGTAGTATGACTTCACTATCCTAATCTAGTTTGTACTTGTAAAAGCCAGAAATCACTAAATTACTCTCAGATTATTCAAGTAGGACATTCAGTAATGTGGCCAGTACTGTGTCACATATGAGGTTCTGGTGCCAAGCTGTTCTTTGGAAGTGGAGCAAAACTGAAAATTGATCTAGAAGGTAGACAGAAACCTTTATTTTGACTGTATATAACTCTGAAATGGCCAGGAAAGACTATACTTTGGCAAAGTAGCTTCAGATTAATTTTATTCTGAATCACACCAACATTGTTGTATAATCCATTCAATGGGGAAAAATCAAAATGTCTGTTTAAAAACAAGTCCAAATAAAATTACAGAATTATTGCAGATTTTTGTGGGTGATCAGCATAAATTTACAGATGCAGAACAGATAAATTATTCAAACGTGGTGGGGAAGGATAGGAGAGAGTATGAAGGAGGCAGGTCCGTATATCTTCATAAAACCAAGAGATGATTTGATAAAATGTCTTAACTCTGTTGAAAAAGTTAAAGAGTTTTTTACATGATATGCAGTAGTAAATTGACAGAATCAAGAACCAGAAGTTTAGACTTTTAGATTCAAATGAAGAATAATGATAGCTAAACACCCTTAAAAAGGGATGAAATCTCAAGAGTAGTGAATGTGTGTGTTGGAAAACTTTCTGGAAACTTCATGCTTCCAGAGCATCTCATGGAGTATAGAAGCTGGATTAGGTGTTTAAATTCCCATATGCCCATCTTTCCATGAAGAAAGTGCTGTATTTTTTTTTTTTGGTTAAATTTTCAGTGGTTGTATTTGTGGATGTGCAAGTGATGGCTTCAAGGATGGTTTTTGTTGGGTTGTTTCTTACTGTGCGGACACTGCATATAAAGTCTTCTTTGGAAAAGAGACAAAGCTTCTTGTGGAACCAAGTAAGAAACATGTTTATATTTATTTGCCTCATTTATCGTGGATATAGAGCAGAGGCCCTTTTAGCACCATCACTTGGTAATAGAAGAAATTGTCTAGCTGACATAAGTAGTAATGATTTAAATTACTGTAACAGTTCTTGGATTGTCTGCCCATCTGGTGTATTGTGGAAGCTGGAAAAAAACCCCACCTGCAGATGGAAATCTGGAACCACCGGAATTTGGACTTCACCAGTTACTCTGATGCTGAACTGTGTTCATATTGCTGTTCCCATCCCTTTTTGCCAATCCAGCACAACAAGGCTTTGGGATTGGGTCTGCAAACATCTTTGCAGGAACCTGTTGTGCCAGGTCTAACTGTAAAGTCAATAGACTCATTTTTCTTCTAAGGAGGATCATAAGCAGCGTCATTACTAAGGGTCCATTTGCATAGTTTCATTTAATGCAGACATGTTTAAGCCATTAGAGGAGCCTCTGACATAGTAAACTTGCATGAAATCCCCACACAAATGAGCGATGACTGCTGAAAAGTGATGTTATGTTTAGAAAAGTTTCTAGCTGGGGAACTTCTATTTACTGAATACGATGCTCCAAGCTGCTGATGGTCTGCCAGTGAGCAGGAATCGAGGCATGCATAGTAGAGTTGTGTGTGGTATTAGTGAGTGTTGTCACTGTGTGACTTCAGCATCCACCTGGAAAGCTGACTTTGGAATTGGGACACAACTTATGGTGCATTCTAGCAGGAATAAACCCTTCCTGAAGAAGTAAGGATAGGAAAGTCACATCACTTACCTTGATAAATCCTGCTGGGCTGTATTAGAAACTGGTTTAAGCAGGGATGGAGATTGTGTGTATGTCTGTAGGGGGAGATACAGCATACAGAACTAAGAAAGACATTTTGAAAGTGTAGACTGTGTGCAAGAGAGCCCAGGAGAGGAGTTTTGTTTTTAAGGCTGATCTAGGGCTGGAAGGGGAGTTGTGATCAGAAATCTGTGGTCACAAACAAGTGTAGTTATATTGGAGGGAGACTGTTCAGTCCCTGAGGCTTTTTGCTCTGCTTTCTCTGGTAGCAGCAGAGACCTTGATGCCTCAATGCCATGAATTTAGTCCTTCTGATTGCTAACTCCTGCCAGCTCCGGCTCTCCGCCTTTCCCAAAAGTGGTTTGAGGTCCTATACCATCTTGCTCAGGGCCAGATATCTTTTGTGCCATGGCCGTCCGTCCCTGTGACAGCTAGTGCCGGTTTCTGATGACTCTGTATAGCACAGCCCTGGGTGGCTGTCCTTTGCTCTGCTGAGGAAAGGCCAAATCTGCACCAGAGTCCCTTCGTTATCCCTCCTGTTGACGAGATTCCCAAGAGATTTCTTATCAAGGCTACAGTTATGCCTGGCTTCAGATAGAGATCAGTTGTAGACTATCTGTCATGAGAGTTCCGGTTTTTTGCAAGGGTGTGAAGGACTGTGTGAACACAGGGAACTACAAACTGGTGCTGGGGAGAGGGACGCGTCTTGTTGTGAAGCCCAGTGAGTACAACTGCTGCCCATGTTTCTTATGTTCTGTGATGCAAATCTTCCCTTTCCATCTCCCTGAGCACTGACCTTTATCTGGTCCGATCAGGCATCCCCTGGATGTGAACTGGCTCTCCTGATCTGTTTCTTTCTTTCCCAGCCTACTCTCCTCTTCTGCAGGAAGTGCTTCTAGGCCTGGCGTGGAAGAAGCGTGCACCATTTGGTGGTCACTGACCAGTTGTCTCACAGAAGCCTTTAAAACCCACAGATACCCAAAGCTGATGAACTTCCAGGGGATCCCTGCCCATAAAGAGGCATTTCAGGTGCATGGTGCCCCTGTGACTGGAGCACAAGTCTTATGAGGAGAGGCTGAGGGAACTAGGGTTATTCAGCCTGGAGAAAAGGAGGCTGAGGGGAGACCTTATTGCTCTCTGCAACTACCTGAAAGGAGGGTGTAGAGAGGTGGGGGTCGGTCTCTTCTCCCAAGTCATGGGCGACAGGACTAGAGGAAATGGCCTCAAGTTACGCCAGGGGAGGTTCAGGCTGGATACTAGGAAAAATTTTNTCAGAGTTAGGTTGATGGTTGGACAAGATGATCTTGAAGGTCCCTTCCAACCTAGAGGATTCTGTGATTCTGTGATTCTGATTCTCGGCACAGTTACCATGGCTGGGTGTTGTCATTCATGGGTCTTAAACATTAGGAAAGGCAAAGGGAAATGCTTCTCTGAAAAGTGCAAGTGAGCTGGGGAATAGATTTTCCCTTGTTCAAGGTAGTGTCGCTGGACTCAATCCTGTTGTGTCAGGGAGCTTGGCTGTGGCCTGAATGCAGGTGCTTTTTGTTTGAGACCATGTGCAAGGCTGATGTAGATATTTTTGTAATTGTATGTGTCAGAGTGTGAATTCTGCAGGCAAAGTCACTCTTGGAAAGGGAACACTGCTTTCAGTGTTACCAGGTAAGCAGCAACTTTTCCTGGAAAATGGAATTGCTTCATTTTTGTCTTCCTCTTACTTATTTTAAGGGGAACAAATTTTGGGAACCACAATTTTGGGACACTGGCAATTTTCCAGGTGTCACTTGAACTTGGTTCTCCCACATGCCTTGTGATTCTGTGCAGTCTGTTACCACACCAAAGCTTCTTTACATGCCTGCTCTCATTGCTCCTGCCACCCTTAGTGTAGATGGATGTGTGTGTGATAGAGCACTGACACCAGAGAACTTTGGAAACCTGGTCCCATCCCCGCTGAAGTTCTTCCAATGGTGTTTTAGCTCTTCTGTGTCACTGTGTCCCAGAGGGTTTGTGTTGCTGCGGGAAGCAGTGTGTGAAAAATAGTGCTTAGCACAAAGGTATCTTAGGGAGTGAGACAAGGCTCCTTGAAATGCCCACTAAGTGCTTACAGACCACAGCAGAAGTTCCTGCTGCTTTTAAAACTCTCTGAGCTCCACAGAACATGCACCACCCAACTGTTTTTCTCTCACCTTGGTAGAGTTTTCCCACACAAGCCAGGGGTCAGCATGGAGGAACTCTGGTAACAGGAGGGGGATGTTTAGAGGGGTGCCCCTTAGTTCTGGCACAGACAGACCATCAACCTCCTTTTGTGCCCCGGGATCTTTCTGCCTTGTGTCACTCTTCTGATCATAGAATGATAGAATGATAGAATCATAGAATGGGTAGAGTTGGAAGGGACCTTAAAAATCATCAAGTTCTAATCCCCTTGCCACAGGCAGGGACACCACCCACCAGATCAAGTTGCTCAAAGCCCCATCCAGCCTGGTCTTGAACGCTCCTAGGGATGGGCAAAAGCCTGGGGAGAGGTGTCACTTCTGAAATAGTTTTCTAGACTTTTTGTTCTGGAAGGAAATGCTGTGTGATGATGGCTATGGCTACAGCAAGCTGACTTTTGGCTCAGGGACCAGACTGTCTGTCCAACCCAGTAAGTGTGCAGCTTTCCTGCGTGTCTTTTTGTTAAAAGTCCTTGAGTGCCTTCTACACGTGCTTGTTGTACCAAGGTCACCTTTCATAGGGGAAGGAGAATATAGGTGCTATTTCATTTAAGGCAGGTAATGAAAAGCCGTCTCTGAGATGGTGAACTTGCATGAAATTCCCACTCACGTGGCGCAGGGCAGAAGCAGGAGTCCAGAAGCTTTGTACTCGTAGTTCTAATGGTGCTCTTAATCCCATAGAGAGATGGGGGTGTTGTCTCTTCAGGATGTAGGTGACTCTCAGAGATGTACAGCACTGTCTAGTTGGGATGTGATTTGATCAGCTTTTCCAAGTGGTTGGGAAGGTTTTTGTTGAGAGAGGAAATGCTGTGCGACCACGGGAACTGGTTTGTACAAACCCGTATTCCGTTCTGGAACGAGACTCTGTAAGGCCATGTAAGTCCAAAAGCGTTCCTACACTTTCTGTATTCTGCAAGGCCTTTCTTTGGGTGGTTGAGAGCAGTAACATGGTTGTTCCATTGTTTAAGTGTCGCCATATCTAGTGATGTATTTTGCTTTAAGGGACTGTATGAACTTGGTCCAAAACAACCCTTCTTGCTCTACTACAACAAGCTGACCTTTGTTTCGCTCAGGGACCAGACTGTCCATCCAGCCACATGAGTGAGCAGATTTACTATGTCTCCTCTGTCAAAAAACCTTGAGTGTCCACTACAGTGCTTTGCAGAAATAATTGTTGTGTATGGATCATTTTACAGAATGGGTGGAGACCATAGGCACTATTTAAAGATACTCCTGTGTGTTTCCAGGTGCTAAAATTTTGCTATTTCGAAAAATGTGCTCTAGACATGGCACTCAACAATGCTGATAGTCCACCGGCCAACAGGAACAGAAGTGTGGTTTAGGGCAAATTGACCAAATTGTGCTCAGTAC
>VXAK01004713.1:0-14215 GCA_013399435.1 Arenaria interpres
TTTACCTACTATCCAATCTAAACAGCATCCTGACATCTGAAATGCATTGTGGAAGAAATCCCTTCCTTTCTGTTACTATATGTAAATATATACTTGGGTATTTCATATTCTTTTTGTTAAGAACTTTTTAGGTTTCAACATGTATTTAAACAGTGAAGCTGACTGGATGATGGACAGGAATCTCTTTCTATTGTACATCAGCTTCCCTTGTGAGCACTGAAATAATGCAAGTGTTGGAATTTAATTAAATTGGCTATTATGAAGATATCTCTATAAATATCTTGTCTTCAGTCTGAGAGATGTTTAATTTATTTCAAAATCTTTGGTTTTGCTTTACAAAATAGAGCTTTCTTCTTTTCGAAGATAAATTGACTAAGAATGAAATCCCCTCCTTTTGTTTTCTAGTGGAAGCATACTGTTGATAATGCTTTTAACTCATGTTTTATTATTATCCTACTGCTCTCTGCAGATATAAAAGCACAGAAATTCCACAGTAATTTCCAAGTCGTCAAGTTCAACCTTCTGTCCCAGACAAACTGAATAAACACCTATAAATGCATTAAGTTCTGTTTAAAACAAGCAGCATTGAATGCTTTGCATTACACTTGTGAAAAAGGAGTAAACCCTCACTTTTGGACTGCTAGAAGTCTTCTTTTTCTAATTACACAAATAAACTTATTCTTGTTTCACCAATACCCATTGCATATTGTGTTAAAGCTTTTCCTTATTTTTAGTAAATGTTCTACCTGTCATTTGTTTACCTTGCTACTGGATTTTCAGCATGCACTTATATGTCTGTATTGCATTTATGTGGCAAGATTTTGGTAGTGGGGGGCTGCAGGGATGGCTTCTCTGAGAAGACAGCAGAAGCTGCCCATGTTGGACAGAGTCACTTCCAGCCGGCTCCAAGGCCACTGGTAAAAGTAATGCTGGTATCACCTCTGTGATAATATACTTAAGGGGAAAAAAGCGCTGGGAGAGAGAAGTGAGAAAATGTGAGAGAAACAACTCTGCAGACACCAAGGTCAGTGAAGAAGGAAGGGAACCGGGTGCTCCAGGCGCCAGTGCAGAGATTCCCCTGCAGCCCATGGTGAAGACCATGGTGAAGACCATGGTGATGCAGGTTTTCCCCCTGAAGCCCATGGAGGACTACAGTGGAGCAGACATCCACATTGTGGTGGACCCCATGCAGAGCAGGTGGGTGTGTCCTGAAGGAAGCTGCAGCCCATGGAGAGCCCACGCTGAAGCAGGCTCCTGGTAGGACCTGTGACTCCATGAGGTACACACACTGGAGCACTTCATTCCTGAAGGACTGCACCCCATGGAAAGGACCCATGCTGGAATAGCTCTTGAAAAACTGCAGGAAGGACCCACATTGGAGCAGTTCATGAAGAACTGTATCCTGTGAAAGGGACCCTCACTCTGAAGCAGGTGAAGAGTGTGAGAAGCAATGTGCAGCAGAAACAAAGTGTTATGAACTGACTACAACTTTAATTCCCGGTCCCTCTGCACCACTCAGGGGAAGGAGGTAGAGGAGCTGGGAGTGAAGCGGAGTCTGGAAAGAAGAGAAGGGCAGGGATAAGGTGGTTTTAGATGTTCTCTTATTTCTCATTATCCTATTTTATTTCATTGGCAATAAATTAATTTCCCTGAGTTGAGTCTGTTTTACCCATGACAGTAATTGCTGAGTGATATCCCTGTCCTTATCTTTAACCGTGAACTATTCATTTTATTTTCTCCCCCTGTCATGTTGATCAAGGGGAAATGATAGAGCGGCTTAGTGGCCAGCCAAGGTCAACCCACCATAGTCCTCTGTGGTGCCCAAAGTGGGTTTTTTTGGAATTCGACATAAGTATAGTAATTGGGAGAGGTAATTGACAATCCAGTCTTATCCTGTTCCNTAGCTCTTGAAAAACTGCAGGAAGGACCCACATTGGAGCAGTTCATGAAGAACTCTATCCTGTGAAAGGGACCCTCACTCTGAAGCAGGTGAAGAGTGTGAGAAGCAATGTGCAGCAGAAGCAAAGTGTTATGAACTGACTACAACTTTAATTCCCGGTCCCTCTGCACCACTCAGGGGAAGGAGGTAGAGGAGCTGGGAGTGAAGCGGAGTCTGGAAAGAAGAGAAGGGCAGGGATAAGGTGGTTTTAGATGTTCTCTTATTTCTCATTATCCTATTCTATTTCATTGGCAATAAATTAATTTCCCTGAGTTGAGTCTGTTTTACCCATGACAGTAATTGCTGAGTGATATCCCTGTCCTTATCTTTAACCGTGAACTATTCATTTTATTTTCTCCCCCTGTCATGTTGATCAAGGGGAAATGATAGAGCGGCTTAGTGGCCAGCCAAGGTCAACCCACCATAGTCCTCTGTGGTGCCCAAAGTGGGTTTTTTTGGAATTCGACATAAGTATAGTAATTGGGAGAGGTAATTGCCAATCCAGTCTTATTCTGTTCCTTTTTTTTTTTTTTTCTGGATTACTAGCCAGTTCTGCCCATCTATTGAATGTAGATTTATCATCAACACAACAGTATGTTTAACATTTTAAGTACTTTTTCTTCAGCGAAAGCTGAAAGTTTACACCACTAACTTCACTTGAAGCACACCAGTTTTCCTCCCATTAATTAGTTGTTAATTGCAGAGATGACTGGAAAAAGGCATACATTAAGAAAACTCAAACCATAGGTACCACTTAGGTGTTCCTAAGATGTTAAAGTTAAGCAAAGGTCTCTGCAACAGTGCATACATATTAATAAATAAATAAATAAAAAAAATTAAAAAGCAAACAAAATATTTTCCCGTCATCAAGGGTAAAGACCATAACCAATTTTTCTATTGCTTTTGGTTCCACCAAAATCCTGCTGGAACCCTTTTTTTTACAGGTGACTTTTGTGGGGCTGCCCCATTTTTTAGTTTTCCTTATGGACGATATCTACCTATTAATATTTTTTCTCATCTCTTACTGACATTTTATCTTTATTCTCACCTTGGCCCCAACATTCCATTGCACCTGCAGTGTTAGTGCTTTATTGTCATGCAGAATTCCATCTAAATTACTGGAGTCCTGCCTAGAAGCTGGTTACATTCACGTGAAATCAGCTGTAAAACTTAAGAGTCCTAGTGCATAAGTAAATTAAATGGTACCAGGCAACATTACTTGGTTGTAGAAAGAGTTAGAACAGTTCATGCAATAAATTTGACCTCTGCCAACCAGCCAGCTCTCTCAGACAACACCTGGAAATAGTCTGGGAGTTAGAGCAGACCAGGGACAATTTCTAAAAGCCAATTGCCATTTTTTGGAGAGTAGGGAAGTTTGAGAATATGGAGACAGCTGTTCCACACCGATTGGCATTAGTACTGGAAAGCATTTTGACTATGTCTAATTTACTGTCCAGACACATCCTTAATGTCTCATGGCATGGTATCTGCTAGTGAAGTACCTGAAAGTTAAGTGCTGACTTGCCATCAGTAGCAATCCGAGGGCTTATGGAGTGATAACAAAAAGCTCTTGCCAGTTTTAGCACTGAATGAGGGTGTGGGTGGGAGTACTGCTAACTGGATATTGCTGGTCTTGTCTTGGCTGCTTACTCTCTGCAGTGTATCACCACTGATCGATAGAGGTGCCTTATCTCACAGAGACATTCCTACTACAGTGCTATAGATACACAGTACAGAAATAGTTCAGTGCTTCCGTCTCAGCAAGCTCCTTTGGTACATGAGATAAGCAAGATGGAGATTCTTAATGCACAGGGAGCAGCAACAGTAAAGAAAACTTTTTTTTGCCTTTTTCTCACAAAGGTGTTAATGCAGTAAGGTCAGTAATGTGAAGAAAATCTTTCACATATCAGTACCTGAGGTCAAATCGGCAGGTCAGGGTCAACACCCCTCCTTTCCACTCTGTAGAAAGCTCCTACCATCATCAGCTACCATTTCACCAGCTCCTACCATGATTGTTTCCTGATCCCTTTTCTAGTTCTCCTGTGAGGAGGACCTCTCAAGAGCCATCCTATGCTTTAATTCTCCTGTAACATCATGTGGTAATTTCTCCAGAAAGAACAATATGGATTGTTTCAACCAGTCTGTAGAGACCTCTTGGATGATGAAAAGGTGCATTGGAAAAACAGGAAAAAGCTCTATGAGGTTATGTTATAATTTTAATTGAGATGAACAGGAATCTGAGAATAGACACCCACAGGAAAAGCACTGCTATAACCTATTGTGCTACATTTGCAGTAGCATTGTATTCACTGGGCACACAGAAGAGCAAAAGGCCTTCCTTCTTAATACAGCTAGAGAAATTACTTTGTGATGATGAAAATCTAGAGAAAGATAAATAGAGACATTTTATTTCAGCTTCTACTTCAGTGGTAATACTATACTGGCTATAAATGGAATTGTCATCTGAGAAATAAGGATACTGATTTTTTTCAGCATAACATATCTTAATGGATATCCTGCATTAAAAATGGAAAAGAAAATCCATGAAAACATATTTTCAGCATCTGAGTGCACCAGTTAGGAAAGGTATTTTGTTCTGTAACTATAATTTTACAGGTAAGATTAAGTGCTGCTATGTACCCACTTCCAATATAAATGTTGACAGACTGGATAAGCAGGTGCCTGTCATTTCTGTGGCTTGTTTATTCTTCGTGGCCAGCCTCTTCCTAAATTGTGGACAAAGATAAACTGAAATTAAAAGCAGAAAAAAGAGTTTCAGAGATTATTTTCAACACAGAATTCAAAACAACATTACTCAACTAAATCTCATATTTTGAATGTGATTATTGTGTGAAATTTTGTTCTATTCATAATAAGACAAGAAAAATAATTGGGATTTTATCATCTTTTATCATTTGACTTTAAAATATACTGACTTTCTGCATTCTGGATTTTTTGGGTACCTAAAACAACTCAATCATTTTTGGTTTTCACAGTTCAAACTATGCATTACAATTAGGAATTTATCTACTGTACAATTTGTGAATTTAAATAGGACTGGATACCCGATATCAGTATGTACAGCATCATTTAAAAAAGAAAGGCTAAAAATGAAATGAAGGAAAAAAAAAACAAATGACACAGATGGTGACCCTATTGCTGACCCTGCATTTTTTTTCAATAAGTACATGCAATTATTTTTGACCATTTTTGCCTTTCTGTAAAATAATTTGCTTCTCAAATTTTTAGAGTTGCTAAAATGTAAACACAATGGCAAGAAATTCTGATTGCATTTTCTTAAGTGAGGTAGATCAAATAGTAAAAAAAACAAGTGCCATGTAAAGAGTCTGATTTAAGAGGAGAATACAGAGCAGGACATGATCTATGAGTTTAGGAGAAGAGGGAGAAAGAGGTTAAGGATGCTTCATGGAAGGATGGAGGAAAATCCTGGGATTCTGCTCTCTCTCAATGCAATATTTCTTGTTTGTCCAGTGCATAACACGTGTCCGACTTCTATTTTAAGTCTTGTAAGGTATTGGTGGCAAGGTTTTGGTGGCAGGCCGGGGATCTGCATCTGTGAGGAGAGGCCATGGGCTACCTTTTGCTGGATACAGCCAGTTCCAGATGGCTCTAGAAGAAACTGTCCGCAGGACACTAGTCAGCCCATCAGCCAAGCCGGTGGTGTCTCTGGGAAAACATATTTAAGAATGGGCATAATGCCAGACAGCACTTATTTTGGAACTATGTATCTGTTTCAATTTATCTCATGGATTCTCCTACCTAACAGAGTACTGATGTTGATATTTCAATGCAAAGCTATTTAAAAGATTAGAAAACATTTTTTTTTTAAAAAGGAAAGAAAGCGTATTATATCCTAAGGACACACCTGATCATAGAAAAAAACAGCTAGCTCAGGGGCCAGTGGAACTAATGGAGCTTGGGCTCCAGCAAGTTTGTATCTTGAAGTTAAATTACCTCATACCTGTTAAGGCGTGAACTCAGATCACAGCTTTCTCATCAAAGAGTCATCGTAATATCTCCTTTCCAAGCACAAACTCTCCCCTCTGGTTCTGAGTATTTGACCCCACAGTCTTTTTGATTTATTTCATAACTTTTTGTCACTTGCCAATCTTCCATCACATCCTTTCTTGTCACAAATGTGGATGATAAACAGGCAGAATTATCACATTGTGACAGACAGCGACTTTGATTCTCCTCTGTCTGCCAAACTTCTGATACCAAGTGGAATATTTTTAATTGCTGAAAGTGAGAACCCTTAGAAAACATAGATGATGCAAGCAGTTCATGAAAATATACTAGAAACACTGACCAGTTCCTGAAATTACTGAGGAAGCTCCCTAAAACATTGTCATAGAGATAGTCATAAAAATATGATGTGAGCCAGACATGCTTCACTCTAGTCCAGGACCTTCTAGTAGAATGTCTTTGAGCTCTATGTGTGTGCGCCCATGTGTGTGAAAGTGGGGTGAGAAAAGAAGTCTTAAGCCAGCTGGCAGGGGGATTGCTGGGTGGCCTCTGTGAGAAGACATCAGGGTTTGGTCATGTCAGGGACAACTCACACATCAGAGGATGCAGTCGAGTCCGTCAGTGATGCTGGCGACACTTGTGTGACAACATATTTAAGAAAGGGTAAAAACACTGTGCAGCACCTGTGAGGGAGGAATGAAAAAAATGTGAGAGAAACAACCCTTCAAACACCAAGGTCAGAGAAGCAGCAGGGGAAGGATGTGCTCCAGGTGCTGGAGCAGAGATTTCCCTGCAGCTCATGGAGGACAACCTCAGAGGAAATATCCACACTACAGTCCATGAAGGACCACACACTGCGGAAGGTGGATAAGCCCTGAGAAAAGGTGCATCACATGGACAGCCCATGCAAGAGCAGGCCCCTGGCAGGAGCTGCAGCCCATGGAGAGGAGCTCACAGAGAAGCAGGTTTTTTTGGCAGGAACTGTGGTCCATAGGGGACCCACACTGAAGGAATTGTGAAGGACTGTCTCTTACGGCAGGGACTCCTGAGGTCGGACTAGATGACCTTTGGAGGTCCCTTCCGGCCTGGACCAATCTATGAATCTATGAATCTATGACTCCACACTGTAGCAGAGGAAAAGTGTGAGGAGGAAAGAGCAGCATAGAGGAACTATTAGGGACTGACCACAACCGCCATTTCCCGTCTCCCTGTGCCACTCTGGGAGACAGAAGACTTGGGAATGAAGAAGTGAAGCTGAACCTGTGAAAAGGCAGGGGATAGGGGAAAGTTCATTCAGTTTTGCCTTCGTTTCTCACCATCCTACACTATTTTAAACTCACAATAAATTAAATTAATCTTCCCAAAATTGAGTCTGTTTTGTCCATGATGGTAACTGTTAAGTGATCTCCCTGTCTTTATTTCAACCCACAAGCTTTTTTTCATCTTATTTTCTCCCTCCATCCTGTTGAGGAGATGGAGTGAGAGAGTGGCTGGGTGGGCATCTGGCAGCAAGTCAAGGTACACATAGCAAATTATGAGTTAGTGGAATAAATAAGCTTTGATCACTTCCTCTTTTTCAGGAAACATTGCTGTAATTTGGCTGCTGTCACGCACTGCTCAGACCTATGAATTTACAGAGATAAGAGTAGCACATTTAGGAAATGCTGAGGGTTTCCAAAGAAGAGAAAATTTCTTGTCACTGTGATCGCTCAAAGACAGGTGTCTAAACTGTGACCTCTGTCAAGGATGTTTGGATTACTACTTAAGGACAATTTATAAAGGTACAGAAAATAGGGTAGCTGCATAGTCATTATGATGAAGTGGCGGTTGTATGCCACTAGGAGAGAAGTTAAATCCTCCAAGTTAAATGAGCTGGGTGCACTTTTGAAGTGTGATCTTGGACAGAAGTGCTGGCATAAGGCAAATTTTACAAGTAGAACTGTAGGATTAACTCTCATTCATGGTGAATGTAATATCAAAGCAAACAAATAAGAAATGTAAGATTTAATAATAAATAGAAATGTAGATTAAAATCAAGAAGAAAACATCTTCTGTTCCATACCTCTTATCATTATTGTCACTGAAGAAATATAAGAAGACATATAAGAAACCTTACATCTTACTTACAGAAACACTCATGAATTTTTAGGAATCTTGACAGAAAGATATGTCTGCTCCTGTCTGAACATAACCAAAGTAAGGGTTCTTGGCTTTTTTGTGCTTATCAATTCCCAGCTGGGTTTATCTCCTGCCTACCCTGATGCAGAAGTCCTTACAGCTCCAGCACGAGAAGTCATATTTCCCCCTGCTTGTTAAGGGTGGGCAAAAACTTGTCAACAGCACATAAAAGCAAAACAGAAATGAATCAAACATTTTCACTATCTTTTCAACAGATTTTGAATACATTTAAATGTTTCCAAATGCAAAGTATATAAATTAAAAAATCTGACTGAAATATTTGTAACACTTAGGTTTTTATTTCTGTTGGTTTGCAGCAAAAAAGAGTCCTTGTTACAACACAGCTACTTTGATTCAAGTGTCTGGAACCTTCAGTAAGTTTGCAGATGACACCAAGTTGGGTGGGAGTGTTGATCTGCTTAAGTGTAGGAAGTCTCTACAGAGGAACCTGGATAGGTTAGATCGGTGGGCTGAGGCCAATGGTATGAGGTTTTAAAAGTCCAAGTGCTGGGTCCTGCACTTGGGTCACAACAACCCTGTGCAGTGCTACAGGCTTGGGGCAGAGTGGCTGGAGAGCTGCCCGGCAGAAAAGGACCTGGGGATGTTGGTAGGCTGTCGGCTGAACTTGAGCCAGTAGTGTGCCCAGGTGGCCAAGGTGACCAACAGCCTCCTGGCCTGTATTAGGAATACTGTGGCCAGGAAGACTAGGGAACTGATTGTCCCCCTGTGCTTAGCACTGGTGAGGCCACACCTCGAATACCGTGTTCAGTTTTGGGCCTCTAACTAGAAGAAAGACATTGGGATTTAGAGCATGTCCAGAGAAGGGCAACAAAGCTGGTGAAGGGTCTTGAGGGTCTAGAGAACAAGTCTTATGAGAAGCAGCTGAGGCAGCTGGGGTTGTTTAGCCTGGAGAAAAGGAGGCTGAGGGGAGACCTTATCACTCTTTGCAACTATCTGAAAGGAGGTTGTAGCAAGGTGAGAGTCGATCTCTTCTCCCAAGTAACAAGTGATAGGACAAGAGGACATGGTCTCAAGTTACACCATGGGAGGTTTAGGATTGATATTAGGAATTTCTTTACAGAAGGAGTTATCAAACATGGGAACAGGCTTCCCAGGGAAGCGACTGAGTCACCATCCCTGGAGGTATTTCAAATATGTGTAGACATGGGGCTTAAGGACATGGTTTAGTGGTGTTTTTTGGCAGTGTAAGGTTAACGGTTGGACTCAATGATTCTAAAGGTCCCTTCCAACCTAGGCAATTCTATGATTCTAATTGTCCCCAGGTCCTCTGAAAAGTTGCTTCACATCAGATGGACCTCCCAGGGAGAGAATTAAATCTTTGTGATTCCTCATCCACAACTGCTTCTCTGACAGAGAAATAATTAACCAGAAAGGCACTATGTTAATAGCTTGGTCCTGCCCAAATGTTGGTGAGACATCTGCCATTCATGGAAGAACTATTGTTCTTGTGGTAAAGAAGGCTAACAGTATTCTGGGCTACAGTAGGCAAAGGATTGCCAGCAAGTTGAGGGCAGTGATCTTTCCCTTTCCTTAGCGCTAGTGAGGCCACACCTAAGTACTGTGTCCAGTTCTGGGATCCTCAATATAAGGGAGAAATGGAGTTACTGGAGAGGGTCCAGCAAAGGGCCGGTAAGACAATGGAGGGACTGGAGCATCTCTTATCTGAGGATGGGCTAACAGAGCTCGGACTGTTCAGCCTAAGGAAGCGAAGGCTCAGGGGGAGGATCTCATTGATATTTATAAATACCTGATGGAAGGGTGTAGTGAAGAGGGAGCTATGCTTTTTTCAGTGACAGGCCCAGAGGCAATGGGCATAAACACAGAAGATTCCCTCTGAACATCAGGAAACACTTTTTCACTTGAGGATAACTGAGTTTTGGCACAGGTTACCCTGAGAGGTGTGGAGTCTCCATCCTTGGAGATATTTAAAAGATGTCTGGACGTGATCCTGGGCTACGTGGTACGGCTTGAGCAGGCAGGTTGGACCAGATGACCTCCACAGACTCCTTACAACCTCAACCATTCTGTGATTCTGTGAACTGCTCAGTGCCTGAGAGATTTTGAGCTGCTGGATAGGCACTACTCCTATATCAGCACTATGTGATTACTGAAAAGATGTAAGTAACTGGTAAGTAAGGTGTGATAGACTATTCTTTGTTAAGAGAATCCTGGATCACAGAGCTCTGAGCCATGGGCTTCTAACTGTAGCTCTCACCCTGCTGATGTGTATTTCATCTACACTTCCAGGACATTTTTCAAGATGGGTAAACTAATTTTTGTATAATAGCAGCTTCACATTTGCCAGTGCTTCAATGTGAGTAATCGTTAGGTCCCTGAAAACTCAAATCTTCAATGATTTTAAAATCATGTAAAGAAAACCATCATGAGTTCGTCAAACATTTTGCTCCTTTTTTCTCCTATTTTAACCACAGTAAGAGCTCTTTCTTTCCAAGTCAGAATTGTAGTTCTGCTTCATTAGAGAAAAGCACTTCCCTATTGCCATTATGGGAGCTGTTCTTATTGCCTGAATATATAAACTGTGCATAAGTAATCATAATTCTAGTCATTACTATTGCTTACCTCTAACCAGGGGAGTTTTGAACTACCTGCTTTAATATTCACAAGTAATAATTTTGTTTTTCTCTACAACTGTTAAAGTCACTCATCATAGTTTTATTATTTTGTGGAAATGGAGTTTTATCTTGGATGTATGCATGAAAACTAAAAATCAGTCTTTATAGATGAGTAAAATGAACATTTCTGTAAACTCATGAAAATAAGAAACTTTGGGGTAAACCATTAGAGAAATACAGGAAAATTTATTCATGTGTTAGAAATCGCTGTACCCTTGGGAAAAGAGCATTTCATTTTTGTGGGTATAAATGCCAGCCAGCTTTCAAGCCTATGAATTCATTTCTGTGGGAAACAGCACTTTTAGGATGCTGTTATATCACCAGGGGTTAGAAAGAGTGGCACTACAGTGAATTCACAGTGCTGACTAATTAGAAATCAATGACTAACTGAATAAAAGACTCCCCCATCAGACTCAGACTGAGTCAGTTCATTTGGCCGAGTGATTTTTGAAGAAGGTAGAGATGAAGGAGTAACAACAGCTTCCCTGGGAGTCTTTCTGGCCTGTTTGGTAGATATGGAGCACCTAAACCTGGCTGACCATTGCTTGCTATACTGTCACTTCACAGCATTGCTCTGAGTACACGGTGTATGATCTTTTCTCTTTTTCTGGAGGAAAGCACGACAAGAAGGTTTTTTCTACGGACAGTATGGGATTTAATGCTGAAGTCAGTTTTCTTGAAATAGTGAAAAACAACAACAAAATCTTTAAACTCAGCTTTGTGTCTTTTTCATGACACTTTATTCTGGTATTCAATTTGTGGCCACTCTGATATCAGAATCCTGCTTATCCCATGCATCTATCATATTGTGAGACAGAGAACACCACCAGGAGCTTACTGATCTTTCTCTCTCTGCCTCCTCTTCTTGGAGAGAGAAGTGGGGAAGAGCATCTATCGTTCATCTCAGTGTCCAGTCTGGTCCAAACTGTGACAGATGCCATCTAAAATCTCAATATTCCCTATCTTTATATTGCTTTGGTTGCAGGATTCAATACTTAGTATTGCACTTCAAACTCTATGCAGCCCTCCTCACACTTCATTTAAAGGGAAGTAGAAAAGGAAACAGGGAAAAACCACAAGCATCTCAGCTCTTATTTGAACTGCATCTAACCCTTTGTTTCCTAAAGACAGCATTTCAATGCAAGGCAATGTGAGTCAGGATTCCCTAATTACAAATGTCCAAAGAAGCTGGATCCCAGAGCTGTACTTTGCTTTTGACAAACCACTTTTTTCTTTCTTCTTGAAACATTTGGATTTATTTCTGTGACAAGTTTTTACTGGAATGTACCAGTTCTACTTAATGTCTTGTCATGAGAACTTTATAGATTAGGGTGGTATAACAGAAGAGTGAATCTGATCCTGCCCTCTGATTAGTTCGTTTGTACAGATTATGGAAGGCTTTTTAAAGTGCATAGTCAGACTGATCTGGACCAAGGTTTTGACCTTGCATTATAATATTCTTTAAGCCAGCACTCTCGTCAAGAAGTATAATGAAATCATAAACTGCTGCTTCTCTCAGTTTTCATGATTCCCTGGAAGATACTGGTTTTGTCACAGTGAAAAAATGTGATTTTATGTTTCTTAATTTGAAGTCTTTGCAAGAAAATAAGCAATTTTTCTTCTTACTTCTCCTGGACCTTTCTGCTTCAGAAAGCCTGCCTAGGGAAAAAAGTCAGCTGTTCACAGCACAGACCTCATTTTGATTTAAACACTTAATTTGCAAAGGTATCCTCTCAAAAACCCCTCAAACATCTAAACTTTTTCTGACTCTTTACAGTCCCCATGCACAACAGAATACACTGGCAAGGTTTTAGAAGGGCAGTTATGGAAAAGGGCAAAATAATGTTTCAAAGATTTGTCTAAAACTACTAAGGATAAGTGGGATTCACAAACTGACTGCCCACAGTGAACACAAAGATAAAGTGTGATTAACTCCTTATTTTTGTGGCTGGCAGGCAGCCTGAACACATGGCTGAACTTAGTTTTCAGCATGGTGTGGTTGGTATTTCCATGTCTGCAGACATGCTAAAGAATAACAACATCCTACTACTGCAACCCCAACTACATTTTTAATACAAAAGGTAAAAGCTGGGCTTTTAGTTAATTTCCCACTGCTGCTTCCTATTCTGCTGCCAGTATAACCCCAAAGCTCTTGAAATTCTCCGTATGAGTCATTAATTTATGCAGCTGCTTTTTATTTGGCCATTGTGACAAGGTGTGGAGCGCAATGGCTTGTGTACCAGCTAGCATTTGTACTGAGGGCCTTGAAGACTGAGGCAGAGAGAGGGCCATAAGGATCTATATACCCAGACTTCACATATTGCATATGATGTACTGGTTTACCATTCCTGTAATCTGTGTACTTATTAGAAGAGAAACACTCAATGTGTGTACTGAACACACTGGATTGCCATATAAAACTTTGCTTATTTCACGTATCAAATCGTTGATCGCCTTCTATGTTCAATTTCTTTCTGATCAATAATTCATTTGAGCAATTAGTTTTCAATCTTGACTCTATTAGTGTAAGAATGTTGGCTAAGCAACAAGGTGAACAATTTGCAAGGAGTGTGAGCTGAAATGAGCGAGAAGTACCATTATAGTAAAAAAGCTGAACATGGCCATGCATATCTGATAAGAGGCCTGTGAAGGTCAACTAATGAGCAGACAAGTGCCATTCCTTGTGGGAGACTAGAAATGTCATCAGATTTGCTATTTGATTTTGCATATATAACCTCAACTCAAAATAGATACATTTGAAATATCACTGGGACTCTTGAGAATTAATCTAATATCCTTCCAGCATGTGCTCTAGCAATACAAATAATTTCCACTCTTCTTAGAAAGTTGCTACAGTTTTTGTATACTAGCTAGGCAGATGTACAAAAAACTTTTGAAGAGTCGTCATTTGCATTTCCACACAGATCATATCTGTCTATGTCTCCTTCCTGTCTATCTCTTTGGAGTAACTCACCATGACAGTGAGGGAATTGGATATGGCAGCTACAGTAGTTGCTTGATTATTTACTTTGTGTGCAAATGATTGCAAAAACAGGCAGGCACCAGCACTAAGGCAGTATAGGAGATTCTCTCTTCATTATGATTTTAGAAAATCAATCTATGTCAGACACTAAATGCTAAAGACCTTCATGATATGAAACAAAATGAAAAATAGCAATTTTGTTTTCTCTATAACCTATTCACCCACGTGAATTTCATCCCTCCAAGTGCACAACTGCACTTAAGAGCTTTGCACAGAGGTCTGCAGGCATCTTCAGTGGTTTCCTTAGCAACAGGAGCTGTGTGCAGGCTATCCGAATTGCTCTTCCTACATCAGGTTTCCTTGGCAGCAAGGAAAATGTTTAGAAAGGGAAAAAAGGAGGCAGACCAATTCCAATACAAGATTGAATTTCAGTGGTTCACCTGTGCAGCCCAGGGTTAAAAAAAAAAAAAAAAA
>VXAK01004716.1:0-11487 GCA_013399435.1 Arenaria interpres
AAAGGACCTGGGAGTGTTGGCAGGGAGCCACCTGAATATGAGCCAGGAGTGTGCCCAGGTGGCCAAGAAGGCCAGCAGCATCCTGGCCTGTATCAGGAATAGCATGGGGAGCAGGACTAGGGAAGTGATTGTCCCGCTGTACTAGGCACTGGTGAGGATGCATCTCAAATATTGTGTTCAGTTTTAGGTCCCTCACTACAAGAAAGACATTGAGATTCTGGAACATGTACAGAGAAGGGCAAGGAAGCTGGTGAAGGGTCTAAAGCAAAAATCTTATGAGGAGCTCCCTGCCTGCTGAGGATGAATATTAGGAAAAAAAATTTCACAGGAAGAGTTATCAAACATTGGAACAGACTGCCCAGGGAAGTGGTAGAATTGCCATCCCTGGAGGTATTTAAAGCACATGTAAACATGGTGTTTAGGGAATGGTTTAGTGGTTGGGTTGGCAGTGTTAGGTTAATGGCTGGACTCAATGGATGGTCTCAATGGCTGGACCTTAAAGTTCCCTTCCAACCTAGATGAGTCTATGATTCCAGGAGACCAAGGTGGAAAGTGATATTTTAGTTCATTTTAGTGAAGTCTGCAGGAAAGAGAGAAGACCGGAAAATTAATATAAACTTTGTGGCTTGGTAATGTCAAAACGTGCTCAACTTGGAACTTCAGTAGCTGTTACTAAAAAAAAAGCAACCCAAACCACCAACACCAACAACACAACTGACTACAAAGGAGTTTTTCAACTTCAGGCTCTAAGGTTTTTTATTAGTAGTTAATTTATTGATAGAGAATTCTGCAAGGGACAAAAAGCATTGTTATGAAGCTCTAGTCATGCAGCTCATGGAGGACCACACACTAGAGCAGGATGATATTCTCTGAAGGGAATTGCAGCCCTCAGAGACCTCACGACAGAGCAGGCTCCTAGCAGGAGCTGTAGCCTATGGAGAGGAGCCCATGCGGAAGCAGGTTTTCTGGTAGGAACTGTGTACCCCCTGTGGCACTCACACTGAAGCAGTCAGTTCCTGAAGGACTTTTCCCTTAGGAATGGACCTAAACTAGAACAATTCTTGCAGGACTGCATCCCATGGGAAGTATCCATGTTGGAGCAGTTCGTGAAGGACTTTATCCCATGGGAGAGACCCCATGCCAGAGCAGGGCAACAGCACAAGGAGGAAGTAGTGGCAGAGATAAAGTGTTATGAACTGACCTAACCTCCATTCCCTGTGCCCCTGTGACATTCTGTGGGGAGGAGGTAAAAGAGTGAAGAGTGAAGTTGAACCTGGGAAGAAGGTTAGGATGGGAAGCAGGTAGTTTTAATTTTGTTTTTATTTCTCACTAACCTGCTTAATTGGCAATATGAGTGGCTTGGTAGGCAACCCACCACATAGGCAAAAAATCTCAGAAATTTGTAATATCTGAATGGTATCATATTTTTGGGTTAATACTGGGGTCATGGACAAACTCAGAGAAGAAAAGGCTCATGTAGTTCATCAAACTGTATGCATATAAGTACTTTTCTGTTAACAAGTACTGCCATAGTACATATAATTTCCCTAGACAAAAGCTTGCAGTGGACCAAGGATCAATGTTTCTCATGTATTCAGGATGCAAGCTGAACTAACAATTAAACGGGATCCTTGTGTGTTGAAGTTAGATTACTTTGTGCTAAGGTTTTTGCTTCTCACAGTTCTCTACCTAGAAAGTGTTTATGGTGTAGGAAAGTGACTAGAAACAGAGGGGAATCTCTGTTAACGCAGTTGGGATAATAGTAAGGCAAGTATGCCTATTTCTTGCAATATATATTACTAGAAATGTAGGAAACCAACAGTGTTGCTTCTGCTTCTAGCTCTTGAGAGAAAGAATTGGAATACTGAAAAGTTATATATATAAAAGAATATTGGCAAATAAATTCTAGTCCTGTATTTCTTAATAAATATGTAGAATTACTGACTCCCTTTTAAGGATGAGGGACACGAGTTACTAACCAAAGCCATGAGAAGACCTAAATCTATAATGAGTATCAGAAAGGATAATTTTCTTGGCTTTGCCAATAGGCAATAGACAATAGGCAGAGAAGTTAATAAAGTGGGATATCTGTAAAGCATATTAATTGAGGTAACTCATTGATATGTAACTGACAAAAGACAAACCTGAACAACTGCTGACAAACTAATAGTCAAACATCTGAAAGCTTTAAAGTAAAGAAAAGACAGGCCTGCGAGGTGAGGGTAAGGGGACAGAAGAAAGAGAAAAGATAGATATCTGGATAGTGTCTGGGTAGAAAAAAGCAGAATCTCTATATTTTAAGCAATAAGATTCAAAAAATTGTGGTTTTTTCCTACTTTCAGAGCACTTGGGGGAAAGGAAAGTATTCAGAAAAATAAATAAATCACATTTTCTTTTAATAATTTATTCAACATAAGCAAGGTTTGATTTATTCATTTTTATTTGTTTTATCTGAATTATTGCAGTAATCTTTTGGGTTTTTTGTTTATTTATATCGTCAAAATGTAGATAAAATCACAGGGATGCAGATCACTGTCTGGGGACTGCAAGAAAAATCTTAATATAAAGAAAGTAATAAACAAAACTAATTAAAGATATAAGTAGCATACATTTTTAATAGAATTCATTAATACTGGTGCATCTTTCTGGTACCACGTGTACTATCCTGAGTGAGGTTCCCTGTTAGCAGTTTTCTGTGGAATTAATGCAGTTTGGTATGTAGAGATGGTGTTGAGATCACCTCAGCTCCTGAGTTTTCCCTCAGTCCTTGAGGATTACTCAGTAACCTTGAAGTATGCCTGAGATTTCTGCAAGAGTCTACAGAGAACTCAAATCTTCAAGTCCAGACTTCCAATGCTTTAGTACTTCTGAGAGTACTGAAATAATTTCATTTCTTCCTCCACTTCACCTCTTTCCCTGTTTTTAGGTACTTTTTCTGAGTGGTTGGTTCCTATTTACTTAAAAAAAGGTTTCCAAAATTTTCTTGATGGAGGAAGAGACAGATCTATAAATGCTGATCTACAACCAAAGTGTGTACATTTTACTGATGCAAAATATTTTCCTGATATCAGCTTAGAAACTAATGGTTACTTACAGTTAGTTTTAATGAACTTTCAAAGACTGACTACAGTGGCTACAAGTAAGATCATTCCTATCACTTGAATATAAGCTGACAATCAGAATCACATATATCCTGCTTGTATGGGGGAGATTTTACAAGAAAAACAGCAATGTGATCCTGAAGGACCATCCTCCAGATAGAATAATGTACTTTCACTATCATTTGTTCACCTATAGGAACCTGGAACTTGTTTAATCACAAGTTTTTATTTTGCGAGTATTCCATAACTATGAACTTGGGATAAAATGGAAACAGAAAAGTAGCCAGGAAAGATACAGAGATGAAAACAAATCAAGTAGAAAAATAAAACTTTCCTATCCTTCCCTTTCTGACTCAAAAACATTATAAGAAAAGTACTGTTTTTCATTTAAATCCCTAAGTATTTTATAAAAGTTTATATGTCACACACAATGAATTCCAAAGGTAAGAAATTTGACAGTGTTTATGATATGATCTGTGTATGTGTTTTTAAAAGCATTTTCTATATATATGAATATACCAAAAGGTCGTCCCATTACCAAAATCGTCTCAATTTTATACATAAAAATTTGCTAGATAAAACATCAATAGAAGTTAAAGGGAAAAAGACTGAGTATAAAAATTCTGGTTTCCACAATTTTTCTTAACACAGAACAAGTAAATTTTGTGCAGAACTTTCCTAAGAAACATGGATGGAAAGATGAAACAGAAAAGCACAGTTTGACATTTCTGGGTGCAAGTTAAAGATGTGTGTCTGTGTGCGTGCATAAGGGCTTTGTACTAAATGAATGCCATGACCGGGTTTTTAATCATTGATCTTCCTGTCAAGATTCAAGAGAGACAGGACTTCTACGTGTTGCCAGGGTGTCATGAGATTCGTGTTCACAGGATTTCACTTGACTTTGTAGCCTCTCATCTCTGACATTACAAACTACTCATTACTCTTAGTGCCAGGAATTCATGCAGTATATGTAACAAGGGGAGAAGCAATATCTTTGCGGGGAGTGGGGGGTGNATGAACATTACAGGGAGAACATTTTCAATATTTGAGTTGTTATGCTGTTGTGAATTACAGCCAGGATTTGCATTTCAGAAACTAATATGCAAGGAAATTTGCCCATAGCAGTTGTACTTATTATCATTAATTAGTCTTCCACCATACAAAAGTCACTGCAATGTTGTATGCAAGCAAAGTCTTTTTGCTCTGCTGCCAATAGCTAATCCACTGTCCTCGGTGCTGAATTTCAGTTTCCATCGGGCACTGCACACAAAAGCTGAAGAACGAAGGTGAAGGTTATTATTTTTGGGTGATGGAGCAAGTAAATGGTGATCGAAGATGTTATATATCTGACTTCAAATTCTGAATGGTGAATTATTCCTTTCATGTCTTAGAATCTCCCTTTTTGATTGGCAATGGTGCTTAGATAAGAGATACCTTGTAGATCAGTATGTAAGAAGCAGAAAAACAGAGAAACTCTACCATTCCGGGCAATCTACTGTTCTATAATGTACACCATTTCCCTAGGTCACACGAAACATACTGTTACTATCTCTTAAAAATATCACCTCTGATCTGCTTAATACATTGTAAGATTACTACTTTTTCCAGAACCCACTGAAGTTGTGAGTCTGACACTACACATATTTATGTGCTTCGGCATTACCATTTACAATTTTGTAATTTGAGGATATATTAATTAGGACTTTGGTTTCTGGACTCAGAATTTTCCCTAGGAAGTTACACCTTAGTTCCTTGAAGATGCTAGTGCCGCACATTTTATATTGTAGGCAGTTTCTATTTCATTATTCATTCATAAAAAAATAGTAGTAATGAACACATTCTATCTGAGGTTGCAAACTAACCTCTTATCAATAACATTTGAGTATAAAAATATGTATATGCATTTTATTTCCAGTGGTTTTACTTCATGCTCACTTAGAAAAATTAAGTTACTTAAAGAGGTGTCTAACAGATGTGAAAACCATACACTTACGAGAAAATGTCTAAAATAAGTATTTTGAATGAAAAATCGGTAACATGACATATAAATCAAAATGAAATTGAGAAGCATAATTTTCTTAGCAAACACGATATATTGACAGTAAAAAGGTATAAGAAGATTTTCTAGATAGAAGCTATACTTTATCATTTTTACTGAACTTTCCTTGTGGTTTTTTGCAACATTCAAAGATACTTATTCTCTGTTGTGAGCTAAGAATTTTCTGTATTATTTTCAAATTTCCAGAGTTAATTTCTGCATTGCAGTAATTGGCAGTCAACTATTCTATGAATTGAGCGCTTGCCAATTGGTCAAGATACAAGGTATTAAGCTTATTCCTTGTGTGTAACATGGGTGATTGGAAAAGTGATTTTGCAAACGTTGCAGACTGTAATTTTAACCACAGTTTCTCAGCAGTGATTTTGGCTTGCCTTGATCTCTTTAGTTCTCAAATCATAACATTTTCTTTTTTTTACATCAGAGTCATGCTAGGCTGCTAGTATTCATTATACAAACACTGTAGCCCATGTTTCACTCTGAGTTTGAAAACAATAGAGATAATATTTTGAGTATCATTACCTCACTATCCTTAGGAGATCAGGCTGCTCCTTTCTGCAATTTTATCAGCTAATTGCTCTTATATTTTTTGGGAGAAGCAGAAAATCATCAGGAAATAGTGATACAGAAAGCACAGCTGAAACAAAGAAAGATGATCCACTTTCTGATATGTTAGTCAGGGACCATGAAGAACTGAATCAGTTGTACTTCTGCACATTCCTATACTGTCATCCTATACAAGTTGTTCTTGCTTAGGCACTCAAAAGTCATTGTGTGCCTATATAAATCACTTAGTTGTTCCTAACATCCTTTCAACTACTAAGTGTCCCTTAGGTAAGACTACTTATGAGTAGACCTTCTCTCACTTTCTCTCACTCTTTCATTTCAATAAATAATTCTCAGTTTCTTCTGTATTTTTCTTCATTGTTCTCTTTCCTTCTCATTTAGCTTCTTTCTGTGGATTCCTTCATTTGGCTGTTAGCTGTGCCCAGATACCATGGAAGAAATATATAGGTTCTAGGTAGATGGGTATCTGAAGGTCACATACTGATGATCCAGTCCTTAGTTAATGTGGTGGCTTGATCTAGGCTGGATGTCAGGTGCCCGCCAAGCTGCTCTATCACTCCCTTTCCTCAACTGGACAGAGGGAGAGAAAATATGATAAAAGGCTTCTGGGTTAAGATAAAGGCAGGGAAATCACTCACCCCCGAACCTGTGAGGGAATGAGGATTATAGTCAGTTCATCATGCGTTGCCTCTGCCACTCCTCACCCTCTTCCCCTGTTCCATTATGGGGTCTCTCCCATGAAAGACAGTCCTCCATGAGCTTCGCCAGCATGGGTCCCTCCCATGAATAGCAGTTCTTCATTATTTTCTCCAGTGTGGGTCCTTTCCATGGGGCACAGTCCTTCAGGAACAGACTGTTCCAGCATGGGTTCCCCATGGGATCATTAGTCCTGCCAGGAGCCTGCTCCAGCATGGGCTCTCCATGGGGTCACAGCCTCCTTTGGACACATTTCCCTGCTCCAGCGTGGAGTTGTCCATGGGCTGCAGGTGAATAACTGCTCCACCTTTAACCTCCATGAACTGAAGGGGACAGCTTGCATCATCATGTTCTTGACTTCAGGCTGCAGGGGAATGTCTGCCATGGCACCTGGATCACATCCTGCCCCCTCCTTCTTCTCTGACCTTGGCATCTGCAGAGTTCTTGCTCTCATATATTCTCACTCTATTTTGGCTGTTGTTGCACAGCACTTTTTTCCCTTTCTTAAATATGTTATTACAGAGGTGTTACCACAGTCACTGATGGGCTCAGCTTTGGCCAGCTGTGGGTCCATCTTGGAGATGGCTGGCATTGGCTATGTTGGACATTGGAGAAGCTTCTGGCAACTTCTCATAGAACTCAGCCCTGTAGCCCCTCCGCTACCAAAACCTTGCCACACAAACCCAATACAGTTAATCAGTGTCAAAACTAATCATCATGGTCTTCAAAATTCAAATGTTTTTAGAGGATCGTTTCATAAATAGAGTAATATGTCATATGGTCATGAAGGCATCATAAGTAGGATACTTTAGGGAAGTTTTTTTTGTCCATGTGGAGTTCAGAGTAAATTTCTACTATGTGCTTGTGAAAGCAGGACACAGAAGATTAAAATTAAGTGTGAGTATCAAGGCTAAGATGCAAACCCTTTTTTTTCACTGTACTTGAAAAAAAAATTTTTTGACAATTGCCATTGGAAACTATCTGCAATGTACCAAAGAATATAAATATGTCAGTGTTTTTTCTCTGAGATTCTCCACACAAACTAATCAATTAAGGAGAGAAAAACTAATCAAAAACATTAATAAATATGGTCAATAGAATTGATCAAGAAAAATTTCTGGGTTAAAGGACAGGTTTACTTTTAGAAAAATATCTGAACAACACAAAATACTTTAATTCTGAGATTTAGGAATCACAGAATCACAGAATGATATGGGGTTGGAAGGGACCTCTGGAGACCATCTCCCCAGCCAAAGCAGGTCCACCTAGATCAGGTTGCACAGGAACTTGTCCAGGCGGGTTTTGAATGTCTCCAGAGAAGCAGACTCCGTCACCTCTCTAGGCAGCCTGTTTGATTGCTTTGCAACGCTCAAAGTAAAGAAGTTCCTCCTCAGGTTTAGATGGAACTTTTTATGTTCAAGTTTGTGCCCATTACCTCTTGTCAGCCTTTCCTCATAAGAGAGATGTTCTAGTCTGCTAATCATCTTTGTAGCCCTTTGCTGTACCCTCTCCAGCAGTTGCCTGTCCTTCTTGAACTGGGGAGCCCAGAACTGGACACAGTCCTCCAGATGGGGCCTCACCAGGGCAGAGTAGAGGAGGAAGGTAACCTCCCTCAGCCTGCTGGCCACACTCTTCTTGATGCACCCCAGGATGCCATTGGCCTTCTTGGCCACAAGGGCACATTGCTGGCTCATGGTCATCCTGTTGTCCACCAGGACTCCCAGGTCTTTTTCCTCAGAGCTGCTCTCCAGCAAGTCAGCCCCCAACCTGTACTGGTGCATGGGGTTATTCCTCCCCAGGTGCAGCACCCTACACTTGTTTTTGTTGAATTTCATCAGGTTCCTCACTGCCCAACCCTCCAGCTTGTCCAGGTCTCCCTGCATGGTGGGAGACCATGGTGGCACAGTCTTCTGGCGTGTCAGCCCCATCCCAGTTCTGTATCATCAGCAGACTTGCTGAGGGTACATTCCATCCCTTCATCCAGGTCATTGATGAATATATTAAAGAGGACTGGACCCAGCACTGACCCCTGGGGAACACCACTTGTTACGGACCTCCAACTAGATTCTGTGTCACTAATCATGACCCTCTGTGCTTTGACCTTCAGCCAGTTTTCAATCCACCTCACTGTCCGTTCATCTAACCCACACTTCTTAAGCTTGCCTATGAGGATGTTGTGGGAGATGGTGTCAAAAGCCTTGCTGAAGTAAAGGTAGACAACATCCAGTGCCCTCCCCTAATCTCTCCATCCAGTCATGCCATCATAGAAGGCTATCAGGTTAGTCAGCCATGATTTCCACTTGGTAAGTCCGTGTTGACTACTTCTGATTGCTTTCTTTTCCTCCATATGCTTTGAGATGACGCCCAGAATGAGACATTCCATCCATCATCTTTCCAGGGATGGAGGTGAGGCTGACCAGCCTGTAGTTTCCCAGGTCCTCCTTCTTGCCCTTCTTGAAGATTGGAGTGACATTGGCTTTCCTCCAGTCTTTGGGCAAAAGCTGATCCCTACAAAATATTTCAGTGTTTCATCATTATGTCATATCTAATTTTAGTCTCAAGGAAGGATTGTTTCCTCTCTGTTTTGCTAGGAACTTGATTTAATTATTGGGATGGTGGAAGGAGGTAACCTCCAGCTGAAACAAATATCATTATAATGCAATTGAAGTACATCATTCAGAACCTCAGAATGTAGCCTTTTATAAACCTTGGGAATAAATACATTTTATACAGTTGCCAAATTGTGCTTATGAAACAATTTTGATGCATGCAGCAATAAAGGCTTTGTACATCTGTTTGCTGGCTTGTTATTATGTTGTTTGCTGTATGATGACAAGTTGCTAAATCCATCAGAGCTTGAGCATGTACAGAAAAGTGTTCAAAAGCTTGAAATGATCCCTTTTACCAATATTATATGTGAAATTACAATAAGCGGTATAATTCTTAGTAAATTTTCATGTTGTCTGTGTTGTGTCCAAGCAGCAGACATGTAAATAATAAAAAAAAAAAAAGGAAAATGTTATATCTAAATGAAAAAAAAAGAAGAGACTGCATCCTGATGGATCACACAAAGGACAGAGATATTGCTCATGTTACATATGGACTCTGTGTTTAGTGCACTAAATGTATTTGGATGTACATGTTGGTTGTTTTTTTTTTTTTTATTGTAGTTTGTGGAAAAAAATCTGCAGATTGTTAGTGACTAGGACTGTAGCATTTTGGTGTCATCAGTTGTCCAAACCCTGCACTTAATTCTACATGTCATCAACTTGCTGTAGGAATCTGACGAAGTAAAAATAACAGTTGTACAAAGCCTGGACTTTACTTTTAAGATAATGAGTAATAGTAACACATGATGCACTTTGTAAAACATTCTGAAAATATTTTAATAGAAATATTTTTATTTCATTTAACCTACAGGAGCCTGTTTACTATCTTTCTGTTCTGTTTCATTTCGTGACAATAAAGTATATACTATAGCTATTCTGTGTCAGATAAAGCTTATTTGTTCCAGATGTTGAACAAGATTATTCTTCAAGTTTGAGCTATAAACTGGAGAAAGCATTGACGTCTTTTAGAAGCAGGTAAAGATAAGTCTTATCAGTTTATAAGTTGTTGTTCTGGCCTGTATGTCTTCTAGTATTACTGAAAATGCTGTATCCCTTATTCTTTAGGGTTTATGCAGCACTGATAGCATGGAATGCACTACTATCTCCCCAGTACAAAATAATAATAATCTCAATTAAGTTTTAAAATATCTTAACATATTTTAAAATATCTTATTTTTTTTAAAAAATGTTTATTCAAAGCTAGTCAAATAGAAGTTGGAACCTAATAGCTGCAGCTATCTATAACCTCTAAATGGTTACAGCAAAGCAAAATATGTCAAGGAAAATGATGCATCGTTAGTTAATAGTCAGTTCCTATTTTGCAATTAAGGTGTATATTTAAAATGAATAGGCAAATTTTTACCTGTATTATTATTGCTTTGAGATCTGCTAAAATGGATTCTAAGTAGTGTAGTTTGATGCATCTCCCTCAAGACGTAAGCACATGCAACAGCAGAATCTGACTTTTGCAGATTGAACTAGACTTCAGGCACCTCTTAGAAAATATTCTGTATCTACTGTTAAAGTGTGCAAATGAAAAAAAGCTAATCTATTACCCAGTCTCCATGTTTGTGAGTTTCTATATTATTATAAATTCATTTTAAATATGTAGATAAGAACAGAATCCCAAGATTACTAAGACTTCTTTTGCTTCTCTTCATTTTGTTTTGTTTGTTTATTTTTTATTTCTGGAGGAGATAGTAACCATCCTTTATGGAATTACACAGTGGTTAAAAACAGGTAGAGATTTTGTGACTAGGGTGGTCTCAGCCTGAAGGGACTTAAAATAATACTTTTCACTTTGAAAAAGAAGTTTTCATCCCAAACCTGTGGGCTATTTCTGAAGGAAGTCAGAATGAGAAGATCCGTTTTTGCAAAAATATCTACTAGTAGGTAAAAGGTATAAATCTTTTTCTGAAGACCTCAGGAAGGATTTTGAGACCTGATGGTTTAGACAAGAAATTGAGAACCCAGTCTTCTGAATTGTATCTGGAGACACCAAGCTGGGTGGCAGTGTCGACCCGCTGGAGGGTAGAGAGACTTTGCAGAGGGATCTGGACAGCCTGGATCAGTGGGCTGAGACCAACAAGTTGAGCTTTAATAAGGCCAAGTGCCGGGTCCTGCACTTGGGTCACCACAACCCCAGGCAGCCCTACAGGCTTGGGGAAGAATGGCTGGAGAGCTGCCTGGCAGAAAAGGACCTGGGGGTGTTGGTCGACAGCAGGCTGAACATGAGTCAGCAGTGTGCCCAGGTGGCCAAGAAGGCCAACCTTATCCTGGCCTGTATCAGGAACAGTGTGGTGAGCGGGACTCGAGAGGTGATCATCCCTCCGTACTCGGCATGGTGAGGCCCCACCTTGAGTACTGTGTCCAGTTTTGGGCCCCTTACCACAAAAAAGACATTGAGGTGCTGGAGCGGGTCCAGAGAAGGGCAATGAAGCTGGTGAGGGGTCTGGAG
>VXAK01004717.1:0-56790 GCA_013399435.1 Arenaria interpres
CGGCCTGTCATCAATCACCCGCAAAACGCCAGTGGGAAAAGGCAGAAGCAGATAAAACAAAGGGGGTGATTCCTCTTCCCGGTCCCTTCACGCGTGGCCACCGTCCCGGGTAACCCATTCGGTGGCATCCTTAAAGTTTCCTAGGAAAACCGAGCCACGAGAGCGATTGTGTGCGAGGGTGAGAGTTGCCTTTAGGGCAGATAAAATGGGATCGGGCAGTCTCCTCGTCTGGGAGACGCTGGGCGAGGAGGAGAAACCCTTTTTACATTTTTAACGTGCGAGGGATGAGTCAACCGGTGGCCCTAAAAGCTTCAGGTCTCGCTTGTGTAATTCTTGTCAATTAAAAATGAACCCGGTTCTTTTTACCCAGCGAGTAGGGAAGAGAAGAAAGGAATGAATCTTGGCTGGACAGGCAGGATTGATTGGCCCTCGGTAAGGGTTAGTCTAGTGGGTAGCTTCCAGTAACGCACTTAAGAATGGTTAAGCTCCCAGCCATGAGTGGCTGTAGCGCTGAGGTATGGATCTGTGTCCTTTGTGTGCAGGGGAAAAAAAAAAAGCCCTCTGCAGTTGTTGCAGCTGAATTCCTTCTGCTGGTGCGTTTGGTGCTCCCTTTTTATACAGAAGTTGGCCCCAGATTACTACTAGTATTACCAAGCAGTAGGTTTGAATGTTTTCAAATTGCCAGCTCCACATAGACCGGTGTCGGGTTCCGATATTCTGGGTTCTGAAAACCGTACAGCAGAATATATTTTTTACAGGTTTTAATCAAATTAAAAAAAAACCCAAATCGCTATGGAGGAAATATATAGAGGACATACAAAGTACTTACACTTGGCATCAGTGCCTTGATATTTTTTTTGCACCTCTAGGAAAAGATCTTGAATGAGTCAGCGGTCTGGGATGAGCGTTGTGATGGATGGCACTCCCTGGTACAGTGAGGCATTACATACACTTGGGAGTTAGATGTTAAAAATCAGTATCGGTTTGATTCTTTTCAGAAGATAAATGTTGCTTCATTGCAAGGATTTCTTCTCGCTTATTTCTTTGGGATTTGGAGAGCGTAGGTTATGAATATTTAATATAAATGTTGCCTGGCCAGTGAATGTGTATTGCTGAAAGGAGACAAATCAATAAAATTTTCAGCAGAGAGAACCTACAGCAGTATTTGAGGTAATACCTAACTCCTATCTTAATGATTCTGAAGCTCTTAAAAACTAAAATGTTGCTGAAGTTGAACAAATACAGGCCTCACCTTCTCATGAGAAAATCAGAGGTGTAGGAGGTAATCCATGTGAAAAGGTGATTCTGTACACACAAGGGTGTGTTTTATGTAAGCCATTTGTGTAATCTTAATGAAAAGCAAAGGCCAGTAAATCAGAATGTCTCTTACAGCACTTGAACGCTCGTGAGCAAAACTTGAAGCATTTATAAATTGTGCACGTTTCCAAGGGGTTTGCTTAAAAGCTCCCTCTATGGTTTCTGTTACAAGGAAAAAAAAATCTTTATGGCAGTGTTAGTGCAAATGTGACTGTTGAGCACCTGGCTTGGTTTTCACTTTCAGTTGAATTTAGGGCTAGTATGACATTGTGTATATTTAATTTTGACCATCAGTGAACAAAATAGAACTTATCATTTTAAAAGGGCCACTTGAAAGATTGCGTGGGATTCATCACATCTAATTTTGTAAATGTACAGCTGACCTAATAATTTGTGGTTTTCAGTTGGAAGAAACAGATGGTTTATTCTGGAGTGTCTAAAGTCATCCTATTCCGATTTAGGATGAGGCAAAGTATGCTGTAGAAATATGTGTTGCTTTCCATTGACTGTAATATGAATTTGCACGACCGTTTCCCATGTAGACATCTACATTTGGGTCAGCTAAATCTTGCTCTGTGCGAGAGAACAATTCCAGGCTGATTTTAAAAGTGTCCCCAGCTGAGCCAACCGTTTTGTTCAGTTTTTATATTGGGAAATTTAGTAACAATAGCCAGAATTCAGTTGACTTCACTGACCGTTTTCTCAGCGTGTTACTGTGATGGTTAGGTTTCCAGCATTTAAAAAGTATCTGTCTGAATTTTGTTTAATGAAAATTAATGGTCATATGAAATCAGAGCTCTGGATATAAAACCCGATGCTGATACTTTAAGTTCACACTGACGCATTTTTCTTCTATGTGATCCTCTGTCCTGGTAGTGTTTAACTTCACCCAGTTGGAGACTATATCAGCACCAGCACTTCTTACCACGTGGTTAATAATTTCAAAAATGAATTATCTGGAAGCAGAGGTACGGATTGATTGGGGGGGGGTGTGCTGAGAACTAAGAATACAGTGTGGTAGTCAGTCAGATGAGAAAACAGCTGTCTTTATAGAGCGGTCATAGACAAATAAACGGTATGTCTGTTTGAGAGAGGGTAGGCTTATTCAAGATGAAATTTATCTCTCACAAGAGTGTTTTAATATTTTTGTGGTTATTTGAACAGCTGTTAGGTCACTTCCAGTTTCTCAATGATTTTGGCAGCCAAACTGTAATTGTGGCTTTACCATCTATACTTTCTGCCGAATTGTGCTTATTGGCTTGAGCATACTCTTGAGTATGTTTGCTAATTTTTGATACCATTGTTTGCATCTAGAATTACGCTTTAAAACCCTGCTCACTGTAAGCGGTGCAGAACGCACCTGCCTGGCATAAGGCAGGTTCAGTTTTTGAAAGAGTGGCTCCTCTAAGGAGTTTTCTATGGCTTGGAATACTACAGATGAGTTTGACTTTCCTGTAAGTTCTAGCTATTAATGGGACTTCTGCAGAATAACTGCACTCGGGCCTGGGTGCCCCTGCGTAATGCATTGTATGTGTTTGGTTTCCTGTGAAGTCCTAAGGGTGCTGCCCTGTCTTGAAGCTTTTAAATGAATTCTGGAGGGTGAAAGCAGGAAATAGTGGCAGTATTTATTTATTATTTTTTTTTCCCTGTTCTCTGCTTGATGTTTTAGAGCCTTTATTTGCAGTTTTCTTTCCCCTGAAAGATTTTGTTCTTGGGGGGGTGGAAAGAATAAACCACACTTATTTTTTAAATTCAAAGGCAGGCTAGTGTTAGAAAGCCTGCATGTCTGGATATTTCTGAGACTGACACTACAGTGGGAAATACAATCCAAAGAAACGGGGTGGGGGGGGGAGGGATAATGTTGACCATAGGGATTTAAAATCTCCTAATTCGTGACACACAGCAACTGAGAAGACAACCTGAGATCAGTAGCTTTCTGCCATGCTCCTGACCCAAAACCAGAGGTCAACTTCCAGCTAGAACTTCGTAGAAGCAAAAAGAATGTTGTATTCAAAAAGTTGGTGCAGTCACTTAAAAATCCACAAACTTTTGCATCTGCACGTGCGATGTTTCCTCCCCCTGAAGGAGTCAGCTGCCTTAACACTTCCCCAGCAACCAACTGGTGTTGCAAACCAAAAATTGTAGTGGGTGGGGTTATTGAGAACAGTCCTTCAACTCGGGTCACTGGTTGAAAGCCAAGCAGAGATAATGTCAAATGTTTGAGGGAATATGGAAACGATTGAATTTATGCAGTATTTGGGAAGGGGTGTGCATAAGGGCAGTTTTATAGAAAATGTCTCTAGTTAAAGATGGCAAATGGAGTTTGTTGAAAGAGTCCCTCTCTTCTGAAAGGGCTATTTACAGGTTTTTTAAAATTTGTCTTTAATCTAGACCATTTTCCTTCACAGAATAATCTGGGGGGAAAATGGATCTAATTAACACAAATTTGCAAAGTTAATGCAAGAAAATGACTGACCTCTTTGAACAGGAGGAGCTGTTGCTCTTCCCTATAGGCTGTCCTCCTGTGACCTTTCGGTTGCCCTCTTGAGCCAACTTAACTACTTCTGTCTGAAACTTTGGTCAGGCAGCGGCCAAGTACGGGTTTGCCTTTTAAATGAAGAGATCTAGTGGCTTTGGAATGTGACGTGTCGGTAGTGCTGCATCTCTTTCTGCTTAATTTCTGTTTTGTTAACATTTATCTGCATGTGTATTTATTGCTAAATGGTCTTGGCGAGGTGCCACGTTTCTCATTGTGCTCCGGTATTGCAGAAATCATTGGGATTTTAAAAAACCAAACATTCCCCCCCCTAAAAAAAAAAAGGCGGGGGGGGAAGGGAAGAAAAAAACATGACTGCATCTGGACTTGATAATTTAATTTATACGAGAAATTTCTATATAGATGCTTGTGGTGACCATAAATATTAAATATCCTTGGTTGTAGATGTCATAAAATGTTGAAGCAGTTTTTTGTTTCAGCGGCAAGTCTGATAAATGCAATGTGACGTATTTTGATGTGAAGAGAAGGATCTAATTGCTGTGCCTAATACATTTTGCATTGCTTGATTTATTTTTCATTCCTCAAGCCCTTGATCAGGAGAACTGGGATTTCCTGAAATAACACATTTGCAGCATGAGCTAATGCATATGTGAGCGTCCGACTTGTTGTGGGAGAACCAGAACCTTCATCAGCCTGAGACCTTGAGTAATGGGATCCGGTGAGGTGGCCAGCTCTGTGCCACCGAGTCCCATCACGAGCCGCTTCTGTCCCTGCTGTAGCTATAGGCGCTGGCTGTGAAGTGTCAGCGCGTGTCTGTTATCAGTGCTCTCTCTGGCTCTCAGAGCCTGCTCCTCTGAGGTGAGCGTGGTTTCCAAAAGTATATGTTCTCTTAATGAAGTCTCCCAGACCATGCCTAATTAAGAAACGTAACTGGAGTGATTGACGTCTGTGATGACCAAAGCAAGAGAGCAAGAGGAATATCTGGATTATTTTAATTTCTGCCTGTGCATTCCCTGGTTAAGTAGATACAAAAAGCGAAGAATAGTGTTAGCCAGGGCTGCCCTTAGGGGAAGCCGGCTTCTTAAAATTAACATGGCGTGTCAGTAGTCTGGTGGGGAGACCAAAACTAGGAATGTGGTACCATCAGCTTAATGTTAAATAAGGGTGATGGCGTTATAAATTTGAACACAGCGAAGTAGCTCTGCTTTTGCAGGAGCTGAAATCCCTGAAGATGCATGCTCTTGACATCAGGATAGCTTTTGATTGATTCACGTAGAAGAAATCTCAGGCATGGTTCGAGTTTGAATGCATATGTTGAATGGTGACATTGGAAACTGAAACCTGAGCTTTAGCTTCCATTTCGGGCCAGGAAAACTACTACTCTGATTTCAGCCGATTGAGTCACCTTCCTACGTGTTTTGCCAAAGTTTCCTTTGGCTAAATGAGAGAAGCCAGGAACTGAGATGAGAGATTGCTAATTTAAAAATCAAACTCCCTCCTTACCTCCCCCCCCTCAAAAAAAAAAAAAAAAAAAAAAAAAACACAAAAAAANAAAAAAAAAAAAAGAGGAAAAAATCCTTCGGGGGAAACAATCAGCACCTTCGTAGTTGATAAGCAGTAATTAAAATGGAGAAAATAATTGTTTGCCTTGTTACCTTTTCAAGTTGAACTGCTGTTTCCCTTGTACATAATTTCGAGGTAATTACAGGTCAGGATGAAGTAATTAGATGACAGAACTTTGAAAAAGAATAACTTGCCTTTTTATCATGAATTAAAGGAAGCAAGAAGACATCACTCCTTGGAAACGAATATTTGGCTTTGTAATCCATTAGTGTGACAGGTCATGTTCCGGATGTCAAACCTGAATTCTGAATTGCCTCCTTAATGTTTCATCCACTCTTCGTTGGGTGTAAAAGCAGCTGAAACGTGAAATTTTGATTCCCCAAATCATATCAAAAATTCTGAGGAAGACTGGTGTGAATGCTGTCCTTCATCGTAATGCAATATTTCATGAACATATGTATTAACTTTATGCTCTTAGTACACAGAGCTCTAGATTAAAAAAAAATAAAAGTATCATCTTGAATTTGAAATGTCATTTATGAAGTAATAACTCGTTTCAGTGTGTTAGCAGTGTGGTTTTTTTCTTGCTGCAACCCTAGATTCAGCAACCCCAATTTTCCCTTGCAGCACATCTGCCTGGTGTTCTCTAGCTCTTTGCCTTCACAGGTACCTCTAACCAGTAGGAAACACCCAGCACAGGGGGTAAAGTGAAATTAAAAAGAAACTGAAGATAGGCCACAGTGATGTATGGTTGATCATATTAAATGTATTGCTTTTGTCATCTCATAAATGAAATTATTGCCTGACATACAGTGTCTGATTTGAACTTCACCACCCATAAGATGGGTGCAAGTCTTTATTCAAAATATCTAATGAGTTCTAACATAAATGATTCGAGTTCTCACTTCGGTTTTATAGTCTTAGAGAAGCTCACTTAGATTAGGCTTTCTTTAATGAGTGTACTTTCAGATTCTCAATTTTTAGATATAAAATAAATTGTTAATTAAAACGCATATCATTGTCTTTTTCAACAATTTGGGCCTCTACATTGAGGAACACATAAAAAAAGCTGTCCTGTGTTTGCCACCAGTTAAATGCACATTTAAATTCAGTTGTCAACTACAGAGAGAATAGTCAGAGCTAATTGGGAGTGAAGGAGGTTAAGAAACTGAACTCGAGAAGTCAGGAAGGCTTTCTGGAATCAAAATTAGGTTGGAGAACAAGATCTGCTAACTCCAAGCTTTGTTTAACTGGGCCATAGTTTTCAAGGGCTTTACAGCTAGATGTCTGCAATATAGGTGGTGTTCAAAAGTTGTCTGATTTGATCGGCCTTAATTTTTCATGGCTTCTTTCAAATGCTGAGATGCTATAAAAAACTGTTTTGAACAGAACGTTTGTTCATCGGATATATTTTTGTGGCTTTATTAAGAAAAACTAAATCCCAGAAGTAACTCGGTGCATTTAAACAACTGTTCTTACTCAATTGGTTTTTTGTTGTTTTTTTTTTTTTCAAAAAGACAATCCAATTTAGCATTCAGATTTTCATTTAAAATCAGATACAAATATTTGCAAGCTTACATTTCACTTCACAGTTTTGTTTAAAGGCATATATTTTTATGTCACTATGTTAATAAAAATGTCTATTCAGTCTTTGTTGCTGCAAAAACGTGTCTGTTTAATTTGAAGCATTACTAGTCCGATCATTCGTGTGAGAAGTTGTTGAACAGTTTGATGCTGTGTTAAACTTGAGTTTCTTGACTATTAATCTCCATTTTACAAATGGTGGAGATGGGGAAGTATGAGATGAGTCATTCTCGCAGTCATCTTGCCTATTAGTGGCACAGTACTGAGCAGAGCTTGCAGTCCAGTGCCTTAAATCTCCTGAGTTAGACTAAATAGAGGAATACCATTTAAAAAATCAGATTACATACATGCTCAGCATGTGCTCAGTCAGGCTTTTCAGGCTTTTTTTCAGATTTCAGGCTTTTTTCTCCTGGCGGCTGTTTGCAGTGTAGTGTGTTATCATGTTTTAATAGTCTCCTCCTCCATCCCACTCCGCTTAGTTTTATACATTTACCTGAAGAAGTTGTAATTCAAACTGTGAAATTTTTGTTTGTCTGGATGGGGATCTCCCCATATATCCGTCAGTGGCATTTCTGGAGATCTTTGATTTTCAGAGCAAGGTTTTCAGATTGCAAGTTGAAAAGTGTTGCCGAGTTAGAAGCAGGTGAAATTACAATAATATCATTGAGACTTCAGTGTCCACAATTCAATATAATTTAGAATAGAATCATGTGTCCTTGGTGCACAGATCTTAATTTTCTATCGCAGTTGTTCGTGTTTTCCCAATGGCAGAACCTGATTTTTCCACCTTCCCTCCCTCTTGTCTGTCCCTCTCTGTCCGTCCATCCCCTACTCCCTCACCCTGTTGCATTTGCTCCTTCTAGTCTGCCTGGTGTTGTAACATTTTTTCTGAATTTTTCCCAATTTAATTTTCAGGGGTTGTTACAGCTGGAGAAAACCTGGCTGATGATTGTTTCAACTCTTGGAGTTTTAGCCATTAACCAGAGTCTGTTTAATTTTTTTTTTTTCCTTAATGGTTTTGGTGATTAATGTGATTTGGGAACGTTCCTGTAAAAAGATAATATAAAAGAGAGTTGTAGAAAGTTGTTACACCCGAAATTTGGGTGATGTTTTTGCAGCTCATGCAGAAATTGGAAAACATGCCCAAGACGAAGTAGTGGCAGTGAAGGATGTACGTGATCTGTTACATTCTTCAGTTAATGTAAATACAGTGTGAATGTTTGCAGTCACGTTTCTGGTAGTGTAGACAAGCTTTGGGCCAGATGTTATCTTATGAGCTAATTTAGTTCCCACTCAAAAATTATCGGGTATCACTTCAGCTAGAGCAGCACTTGATTCTGAGAAAAAGTATTGTTTTACCACCATAACGCTGTTGAGTAAAGATGTCGCAGGGCCGTTCTCCGACTGATGCAGTGTGTACATGGGATTCGTTGAATTTTGGAAACCTGACTGCACCTTGGTTTAACCTGATTGATGTATTTCTGTACCAGGCTGGAATGTAATACGCATTTTGTCCTACAAAAAAAGTGTGAATCCTCCAGCCACCCCCGAGTACTTTTTTTTTTTACCCCCATTTTGTTTCCTTCTCTTATTACATCTTCATTTGCCTCTGCTTTGAATCAAATTATTGGTCTCCCTTTGGGGAGCTGAAGATTGTACAAGCACTTTGGGCATGGGATTGAAAAGGTTTAAACTGCAAAGCCTTCATCAGTGGATAAAATCCAAACAAGAAGCTCCTTTGCTGAAAAAGTTGATATTACTGTTAACTGGAAACAGTTTCCTCTCTTTTTATGAGTTGGAAGCTCCCAGACTGACTTATGGAATTTAAGAATCACTGCAATAGTTCAACCTGTGAACTAGGAATTGGCAAATGTTTGCTTCTGCTTGGTCTGGCGTAGGCTTCAGCCATGGACTGAAGAAACTGGTGGCTGAAGTTACTTGCTTCACGCGGTTGCTTAGTAGAAATCATGTTAAAATGAGGAACCTCAATAGCATGCCGTTTACATACCTGAAAATTAGCTGAGAAGTTTTCATGATACAGTATTGGCAAAATGTCGAACGTAATTAGGAGGGTACTGAGTGAGTGGAGTCCTTTGCGACTGTGACATGATCCCATCAATTTGTGTGTATCCTGGGTTTGGAAAACTGTCTTGGCCCAATGTCTAGAAGTCTCAGTAGAAGCTGATACTGTAAGGAAATTTTTTAAAATGCTTTTGAAAATAAGGATTCTCATAAAGAGGGAGTCTTTGGAAGTATCTTCCTGTGAAAATCTCCTACAAAAAGTAGAAACTGGCTGTTTGGTTTTTTTTTTTTTAATATTTTAAGTTTTCAGAGGAAATGCTGTTAGGGCACTGGGAGTCTTTTGGTACATAGCATTTGAGAGAGAAGGCAGGATCAATAGTTTTCTTGCAAGGATTACTTTTTTCCTTGTAATTCTACAATGGAAATGAGATTGTTAAAAGCACTTGCTGTATTTTATTCAGTGCGATCAAAATTTGAATTACATATTGCCATATTCCTTTAAAAGAGACTATTGATCCATTCATTGTGTTTATTTGGCTAGATCTGAGGCTGTCAAAAATGTTGGGGAAGGCTTTTGTATTGTGTCTCTTGGTTTCTAGTTCTTTGAGAATTTAAGCAGTAGTTGCTTTATGAATATTCTGTCTCAATTGTGTTTTCCTCTTCACTTTGCTGCCTGTATGCCAGTAACTATACGGAGAGGAATGGTATTTCATGTACATGTTTTATTCTGGACTCTTTTGTTACCCTTACCTGTGTGAAAGATAAACATTGTCTGGGGGAGAATGCTGATTGAAAATTAAATGTATGAAAGGAAGATTATGAATACCAGTAGAAGTTCTGTAGCCTGATTTTCATACATGTATATTGTATGGTAGATAGTTCCTAAGTTTTAACCTTACACTGTTTTATTTTTTTTAGCAATACTCTGGCACCAATACCTGACCTTAACTAACATTTTTGCTAGTATTCTCCTGGTGAAAACAGTATGGAGCTACTTTTCTTTTAGTTAGTTTCATTGCATCTGTCTTAAGTAGAACCTGGTGGGTTTTGCAGGGCCCAGTTTTAAGAGTCTAGCTTTTATTGCTTGTTGATTATCTGCAGTGTTTGGTGTTTGAATGGAATAAGGTTAAGTGAAATGCTGAAATGTAATTAGTTTAGGTAAATTTTTTTATTATTTTTCTTCTAGAACAAATTCTGTACAACATAAAACAGGAGTATAAACGCATGCAGAAGAGGAGACACTTAGAAAACAGCTTCCAGCAGACAGATCCTTGTTGTTCTACTGATGCACAGCCACATGCATTTCTTCTTACTGGACCAGCTTTGCCAGGTACCCAGAGAATTCTGTGTAATTCTGCTCTGTGTTCTTAGGCTCTGTTTGCGTAAATAATTTTCCCTGGTTATCTGGTGGCTTATGGCACCTTTTCACTAATTACTGTTGCTTATTTTTTGGCAATACTAGCATTGATCTGGAAGATTGCAGCCTCTCATTTTAAGAATCAGTAGGATACAAAGCTGCATTGTTTTCAAGAGAGCATCCTGCATACCCTGCTGCTGATACTGTAATAGGCTTTTGCCAAGAGCTGTCGTCTCAAAAATATACTGCCCTGGAATTTTTACATAAACTAGAAGCTTAAATTTGTAAATAGCAACTGCCATGTATATGGTGTTCACAGTGTTTGTGTGGCACTCCTCATGTTTTGATACCCATGCGTATTGTCCGTTGTAGATATCTTCCTTTTGAGTGTCCAATTTTTAATAGTAATTATAAGCATTCAAGCGGCAGAGAAATACTTCTCCAAGTGTTCTGTAAAGTTCCTTTAATGTAAATGATGTGAAGAAAACATTATAAAAATGGTTCCAAACTACTTGTTTAAATTGGTGCGCCCAAATATTTAATCGTAGGTACTTCATCTGCAGCATCATCACCATTGAAAAAAGAACAGCCGCTGTTTACTCTCAGACAAGTTGGAATGATCTGTGAACGTTTGCTGAAAGAACGTGAAGAGAAAATTCGTGAAGAGTATGAAGAAATTTTGACCACAAAACTTGCAGGTATATTATAGTTCAAAATAATGTGTTAGGATGAGTTTGAAAGCTTAAAACTTTTTCTTATTTTTGCGTTACGCTGTTTTTTCTGATGTAATCTGATTAAGGAATGAGATTGCATACAGAACAGAAAACATGATGTGTAGTCTCTTTGATAGGTTTTTTTTTTTCCTTCTATGCTGCCTTGGATAGAAACTATGACTCCTGGGTATTACTAATCAATGGAAACAGTGGTTTTATTTCAGATAGAACTTTCTCTTGCTATCATGTTTGAATTGATCGTTTCCTCCTCATTTTTTTGCCAGAAAGACTTTCTATTCTACTGGCTTAAGAGCTCTTTGTGAAGGACTTTTTTTTTTTTTTTTTTCCTGCTTGAGAACTGACTTCCTTTTTCTGGAATTTGGCAAGAAGACAGTACCTAAGATTTCCCTTTCTCTTCCCAGTACTTGCCATTACGCTGCTGCCAGCGGTGTTTGGTATCTGCCCGAGCGTGGGTAGTTTAGTTGCATTTCTGATGCTCTGTGTTGAACTGTTGCATTTCACATCATTTGGCTGATACTTTTGGTTGCCTGAAACCAACTTAGCTTTTTCATAAGGATCATGTTAATGTCAGCATTGTAAATATGACCTTTCTTCAGTTGTTGGAGTTCTCTGCTTCTAAGCATCTTGCCTCCATTTGAGCACCTAAATTCTGTTGCATTCAGAGGTGGGTGCCTTCACAGTGATTGAGCGTCTAATTTAGTGTGATGATAATGAACATCTGAGTGCACTCTCTGGCAGCAAATCTGCTTTTGAATGCCCACGGCTGTTCTGCATCCCACCTGAAAACACATCAAAATTGAAGTTTGCAAATCTCTTCAGGTGTGGAAATAAACCCTTCTACAGGCATATCCGTGCTGAAAGTCACCAGGCTGGTGTCAGGCTTGGGGGCTGCCTGTGACAGAATTGTCTCTGCACCTCAGCCTCTGCTCATCTTCTGTGCTTGCTGATCTGCCGCTGCTGTGTCAGAAATGACCGTAGTTCTAGGTCCCTCTTAAGTCTACATCTATTTACAACTGTAACTAGGGCCCTAAACGCTTCTGTTGCTTTGGGCCTAATGTTCCATCTCTGCATTTTTCTTTTTAACCCACTTCAGACTGATGAATTAGGACTCGCAGAGCTTTTTATTCTTCTAAATTATGTATGTTAGGAATTGGGTCATTTCTTGCATCCTCTTGAATGCGTTTCAGTTAGCAGTGATCATAATAACCATTTGAAGACCAGATATATTTACATCTGTTCCAGACACTTTCTGAGTACAAACTTGTCGTTCTTTACAGCAGAAACTCCTCTGGCAAATTCCTTACATGTGCTCCATCTGTCAGTCCCAAAGGGAAGAATGTTTGGGTTTGTTTTTGGGAAGGGAGGGGGGTGGTTTCTGTTTGGAGGGTTGTGGGTGACAGTGAGATGACTTAGGTTTACTTGTTCTTATGGTGGTGGTCACCAAAAGAGCTGTTAAAAAGATCATGTTACTGCATCCCATATATCAAGCCAATAATAAATTTTCAGCATTATATGGGAATTTAGAAAGAGAAGACTGCGAAAAGAATCTAGAAATTCCTTACATAGAAGGCCAGTTATATTTTTCTACTGACAGAATGATTATATCTTTTTCTAAACTTTGCATAGTAAGGTGATACTCATTCTTACAAATGAGTGAAGTCAATGGAAGTGTAACTGGAAATTTTGTAATAAATCTCAATTGAATAACTTCTTTCAAGTGACTTTAACTGAATGTTGGATCTCGCATATTTTCCTCATTCAGTTCTGAATCATGGTTTTCTTGTAGGTAGTTAGCCAGATACTGCCTTTCTTTTCCACTCTCCGTGTTCTTTGTGAGCGGAGTTGCCTGTCATGCAGCATCAGGGTTTGATAAGTGGAAAACTGGGATCACTCTAATGTCCTGATTTCCCCTCCTGGCCCTGGTACCTGGTGAAACCACTGTGTTAGCATAAACATGGGTTTGCAAGATCCTTTGCAGATTCTAAAACCAGAGGAGGAGTGTAAGGGGCTGAGGGAAACTAGCTTGAAAGCTTTTTTAAAATCTGTTCGTGAAAACCAGCTTTTCGTATTAAAAGTCAAGTTGTAGAGTATAGTAATCATATTTGTATTTGTGGCATTTAGTCACCTTTTGACTTAAAATAGCTACTTAGAACATCTATGATATGGGATGCCAGTGGTGTAAGTATCTTTACAAACGTTCACTTAAATTTTCAAACAGTTCCCTGTAGGTTGCCCTTTCCTTTGGATTGCTTAACTTTCCCAATCGGAATGTCACAGGGGATTTTTAGTAACCATGGATTCTTTAAATTTCCAAAGCCATAATTTTAACAAAGATGATGGTACGAAGCAGCTCCGTGTGTTGACTTAAACCTTTAAAGAAGAAAGTTGATTTCTGGCCTTTCACGTGTACTTTTAGGAAAAGTTCTAGTTGCTGTTATTTTTGAAAATGGTTTCTGGGCAACAGATCCTTCAATCTGCTCTTTGTGTCATTTTGTTGTTTGGCCGAGCTCTTTGGCGTGGCTGATGAAAAGCCATCAGTGAAACAGAAGTCCTGCTTGTTGGGCAGAGGGGAACTGGCTGCCGTGACCCCTGCAGTCAGGGATGGATGTCCTTAGGTCGTTGGGTCAGCTCCCTACTCGGGGCTGCTGCTGCTCTACTTGCTGATTACTGATACCCTGTTTACTTCAAAGGTGAAGCTCATCCCTGCAAGAGGATGGGGACTTTAATGGGGCAAACCTGTGGGACTAGGAACCACTACAAATCTAACTGCATTTTTGGTTGAAGATTGCCTTCTTTGACCTTGCCCTTTTCTCAGAACACCCCACAATTGCTGCACATGTATTTTTCCACAAGGGAGGAAGGGGAATGGAGAGGAGCGGCATCTGGTAGATATTACTCTCCTTGTTCAATTTCCTAATTCTGAAAGGTGATATCCTGCTGATGAGTGCAGTATTGAAGCTGAATAAAATATTGCGAATGTACTTGTGTGGATGTGTGTATAGAAAGGATAATCTTTCTGGGAAATAACAAGGCTTAGTTCAAAGCCAAATTAATACGTTCGATATCTAAGTTTCATTTCAGATTACACAGTAGCCATTTTCACGAAGTCCACAGTCAACTATATGTCTCCTATTGTGGCTACTTCTGTGACTGGAATTAGTCAAGCGTTAATCACCCAGCGTTTCATCCTTTCAGTTTGTCATTTGCTTTTGATTTTCTGGTGGTCACCAAAAGGAATTTCTAACTCCGTAGCAAGTCCCTTTCTTGTTTCCCACTTCTCTGTGTTTCCATTTCATTAAGTTAATTTTCTTCCATCTGGCAGTGGTAGGAGCGGAGGGGGGGTTATGTTTCCAACCCAAGCACTGACACCCATTAGGGATCTGTGAAATGGGCACACTTGCTTACTTCAAAGTACAGTGTCTGACACTTAGCCAGGTGTTAGGTGTATTGAGGTCTCCATGTATGTGCAGCATAATTCTCTTTGAGCACATTCCCGACTATCCCATTACAGAAGTTTGCAAGGGAAAGTCTTTTAATTAAGGGGACTTGTGCTGCACTGTTGCTCTTGGGGATGAAACGGCAGCTATGAACTGCGTAAAGTCACTTAAAACTGCTGTTAGTGGATGCGTGTTTTAATTGATACGATCTGTATGCATTAAAAAAAAAAAGTAGCCTTGAATATTTTTCAGCTTGAGTTAAGGTTAATATACTCACACTTGTGATGCTTCGTGCTTGCAGAACAATACGACGCATTTGTGAAGTTCACGCATGATCAGATCATGCGACGATATGGAGAACAGCCTGCCAGTTGTGAGTATCTATTTCTGCTGGTTCCTAGAGTGGCGTTAAATTACTGAATCTTCAATAATTTAAGCGGCCACTGCTTGTTGTTAAGCTTCAGCTGGGCCTCAATTTTATAATACTTTTAAATGGGTAATCTGGAAGACCGAGGTTGAAAGGAAGATGTGAGATAAAACGCAGCTTTTGTTTAAAACATCTAAGACTGTCTCCCGTAACATGCTGAGGTTTGTTTTTGAAGCAGCATTAGATATTGCCATCAGAGGTTTGTGATAGCGCTGCAATTTGTTAAGTCCGTTACTAACTCTTGGCTTGTTCTTTCTTCTTTTTCCAGACGTTTCATGAATCACACTTTCTGCATATGTGGGCTGCCCTATACACCCTGTTTTATTGTTGCAAGCTGTCCCAGTAAAAGACTTGCAGCAATGCCATATTTTTTTCCCCCTGTGAACACAGGTTATTTCAAGCTTTTGTCAGTGGCAACCACTCTTATGCAGCAACTGGTTTTGGAGTGCTCCCTGATGTCAGTACCACCTGGATGTGGACCTTTGCTACCTGTAATAATACCAGTGGCCTCATTTGCTGTTATCATTACAATTTGGCTTCTTATGTTAATAAGTTTGAAAAAGTAAAGGATTAAAGCTGGTGTTCTAGAAGTTGCCCTTCACTGGTTGTGTAAATAAAAATGTAGAATGACACTTCTGACTGAAGTTAGTGTGGTTTTCATAACTGTGCACTACAACGAAGCTGTAATCACAGTTAAGTTAGAATGTAATCCCAGGACAATTTTAAGCAAATAGCCCACAGTACTGCCTGTGAAATAGTGAAGGAGGGCATTTCTGTATTCCATGACTTTTTTGGGGGTTAAGAATGGGTTTATATGATTTCTCATTTTTGTAGTTTTTATTTATTCTCTCAGTCTTTAACAAATGTTTATTGCTGCAATTTTTCAGTGTATCATTGTTTTACTGCCCTTGTAGTACTGGAATTTAGTTGGAAGAATAAAACATTTACTTCTAATCTGTTTGTTTTTAATATGCAGGTGGAACTTTTGCTGTGTATGAATAAACTTAAATCTGAGTGTTTAAATGAAAACTTCATTTACTAGCAATAGTGGGGTGGGTCAGAATTTTGGATCAGGAGAAGGAGGTGGATGAAAATCTCAGGTAATTCTTCAGAGGTGAAGAAATCTTCCTCAGATTTGCTGTATCGTTTCCTGTCGTGGGAGCGTGTTTATTACAGAACTGATAAGAAACTGTTGATTTAACTCAAACGGTTGTGCTCGTGTTCCTTTGGGTTTAAATGACACATCCCAGGAAGTCTGTTCATGAGATAGAGCAGGTGCTCGTCCCACGAGCTGGAGCTACGTAGGTATTGGAAGAGCTCAAGGTGTGTCATCTTTTTTGTGTTGAGAGTGGAGGACTTTGTCGTTGGACGCGTTCAGGTATCGGTGCTGGCTGCTGCCGGCTGCGCAATTCCGAAGCTTGGGGTGAATTCCTGATTCCTGGATTATTACCTGGCAAGTCCATATGTGCCTGCTGGGGGTAGAAGCGCAAGTGACTTGGGTTATCTGCTTTGGGGACGTTAAAGTAGTTTCAAAATAATCCTTCGATGATGAGCTCTTGTCTTCTCTAACTTACTCTCTGCTTCTGGTGAAGTGGAAGCCTGTTGTGTAATAGGTCTTTGTACCATTTCAAATTAATTGGAAGAGTTTTAGTTGAAAGGCAATTGAAACTTCAGCTGGTAGATACCTGTGTTAATTGGCTCGTGCTGATGTTTAAGATTCCAGAGAAGCCATGTGATGAGCTCTAGTTCTTAGTGGACTTTCATTCACGTGTAGTGAGGTTACACGTTCAGAATTGGGTATCAGAGTATTTTCTGCTCGCTTTCCTGAAACTTACCCAAATATTTGGATTCTTTTTACTCTATTTTCAGAATCTTGGAAATGGGAAATCCCTACTAGACTCCCCTTTCAGGTCTTCTGTTACTGAAAATAAAACTATCAAGGGCTGTAATTTCTGTTGATTGCCTCAGGGTTCTCAGTCCCTCTCCTGCATCCTCTTCGGTTTTGTACCTCCTTTTTTTTAATTTGCCTGGGGTTCGAAAAGCACTTCTAGGTGGACCACAACCCAAATTCCAGCGTCCTGATACATTTCCTGTATCTCCTGTATTCCAGAAGATCCTTGTTCTGACTTGATAGGAATGTGTATGTGCCTAACTGATAATTTGAGATAGAATTAAGTTACCAGCCATTGTGATCATCTCTGTGTCTCAGCTTATCTTTTCCTTTGGGATGAGTTATTATAAATAAGAAGTGATGTCATGTTAGCATCCAGCAACTCCTCTGCTGCTCCAAATTAGTGCATAATAAGCAGTTTTCCACTAGATGGGATATAATGCCACCATGGGTGCGTGTGCATCACAGCTGTGGGATGCTTAATTTATGCCCCTTTTGAAAACGAGGTTGCATTCTTTGAAATTTTTCATTTTTTTTTAAGCTGCTGCTTGTTCTGTCTTGGACTTTAAACCAGCTCCTTTTCCTAATCTCAGTGCCAGTATCTGATGTGATTAATTTCACATGAAAGGCTTGTTCTAACAGGTGCCTTATATTTGAGTAGGAAAATGGCCGGCTGCTCGATTACTGTTGGAAAAAATGAGGAAAATTGGAGTGCTGTGAGGAGCAGGCTGGTGCTTAAAACCAAACCTGCTTTGGAGAGCCTTTTCAAAGGCTTCTGAGTCGAGCAGAACTGGGTAAGATGGAATAACTGCTTAATTCTTGGTGCTACGCCTTGTGGTGGCCACATTTAGAATGTATTTGTGATTTGTATGTAACTGCAGTCTGTCCCAAAGCAAAGTGAATTGGGACAGTGAATTGCACCTGAGCAGAGTAGAACCAAAGATCTTGGTTAACCTCTTTCTAAGGTAGCGATGCGGGTCTCGGTTACAGAAGGCAGCATGTCCATCCTGCCTGCCCGTTGACTTTTTGCGTCTAGATGTGAAAGATACAGCCGTAAGATTATTCAGTATTTTTCGAGGTCAAAAAGGAAGGAGATTCAAGCCATCTTGTGTGTCCACGCTTCGAGCTGCCTGTGTGCTCTGGAACAGCAAGGCCATGAGCAGATTCTGGTTAGAAACTATTTTGTGAAAATCTCATTCCTGAGTTGGGAATTGGGAAGGATTTAGCTCTGTGATTCCACAGTAGAGAGGAAAAAAACGGAGGCGAGTAAAGTATTGAGAATTTCTGCTCTTGTGAACCAGCGCTGGTGACCTTTGCATTGGAAACCATTTTCTGAGATGAAGAATGTGAGGATGAGCGTTTGGCTTTCACAGGCACGTGGCTTATTCCTACATTTTACTGCTGTTGTAGGCTCCAAGACAAAAGAAAAATGACCAAGTTTGTGTTTGAAAGCAGCAGCGCAGTATCATAAAGAGGTGTCAAAGAACAGCATCTGTAACAGTAGAGAAAAATGGTCCTGTTCAAACAAGAGTTAACTTATTTTCAGGTCTGATTTTTTGGCAGTAGTTTTTGTTGAAGATGTGGCTATTGAAGAATGGAAGAGAGTTACTAGTTGAGAGGTGAGGCTTTACGTTGTTACAGTTTCAGAGCTAGTACCAGAGTACAAAAGTAGGCTTTTTTTGTCTTGCTTTCAGCGAACATGGCAGACAGAGGCGGTTTCCTGGAGTATCTGCAGAACGTTATTACTGTGCAGACAGTTGTAGAAACAGACATTTAAAAATTACATACATATTTGCAGTTGAAATCTCCTGTGAGTCTATTTCGACTCAGGTATGTGAGGGTGAACTTGGAATATTTACAACAAAAAGTAGTCAAATAAACGATGAGAGGAGCCAAATGTAAATAAGACTCATACTATATAGCCAGGTTATCTTCAAACAGAAAGCCTGGTGTTACTAGACCCCTGGCACCAGGATTCCATTCAAGGAGGAAAAGCACGAGGTGTTTTTTCATAGCTGTAGCCTCACAGCAGAGGCTGTTACTGATGTTGGTTCAGAATTTAGGGGTGTTTTTTTCCAGGCAGGTCGGACTCTGACTACAAAGTCCAGCCTCTGAAGAAAGGCAAACTGAATGAAATTTATGACCAGTTGGGGTTTTTTTTAGTGTTTTTAACTGTCCAGTCTTCCTGCCCTCCTCGCTGAAGAAAATTAAGTTGCACAGTACTTCCTACATACTTTAAGTATGTCCATTTTATGTATCGAACAGTCTGACGTGCCAAACGCTGAATTAAAGATTTGATCCTGAGAAATTGTATATAGCATAGAAAACGTGTGACTTCCAGCTTCAAAATTCGTTTTGCTGGTTTAGCGTCACGTTGCCTGCACGTTTGGGGATTAAAAAGCCAGACGCTGCTGGGGCTTGCTTCTCTTTTATTTCTAAATATTTTCCCCTGCAGAGGTGTGAAAGTGGGATGGCGTGGGTGAGGTGAGGCTGGTGGCAGAGGAGAGCTTGGCTCCATGTTGACCAGCGGGACACTGGGCTGTTCTGCTCCCTTCCACTGATGGGGTGTGGTGGGAAGATAAATAGGTGAGGTTTGGGGGGGGGGCTATTCATTGTTCCCCTCCCACTGAAATGTCACATTTTCCTCTCTGCTGCTGGAAATCCGTACCTATAAAGACCACGAGGATAAAGGTGGCCTGGCTTGGTCTCTGGAGGGAAGAGCAGTTGGGGTTGTTCACCCCCATGTTCTGGTGGAAGAGAGGAGCTTGGAACTGCTCCGCTGAGATCCTGAGAGTTCTGGCTGTGAGTTCTCACGCCGTTTCCCGAGCTGTACGTTGGGGCAGTATAAAGGGCAATAAACCACTCGTCCTTCCTCAGCCTGTCCTTTTGCCTGGCAACAGGGAACTGGGCCCTGCCTGAAGCAATTGGAAAACACACGACTCCTGCCCTCTCTGAGGGTATTTAAAACAAGCCTGACCTATCTTATATACATTCCTGGGTAAGTTATAGGTTCTTGTTGTAGGACTTCCCCCACAGATCCTGGTACAGATCTGGTTTATGCGAGTGATTCAATCTTCGGAGCCGCAGGCTGTTGTTTTCAGTCGGTGTGAAGTGCCGGTGCAACCAAGGGGCAGGATCTGGATCCTACTGACAGCAGAACACAGGCGCCGAGAGCAGCACGTCAGTGCTTCACATAGAAGGGAAATGACGTCCTTCATCCCCTTGGTCAGCTGAGGAGGTCTTCTGGGAGTTTTATGGAGGTATGTACAGTCTTTTCCAATAAACCAAGTAATCGCCGTGCAACTTTTAAGTGGGTTGAGAGGGACAAAGTCTAAACATTTCTAACTGCAGCCCTTTCCTGGGTGATAAGACCGACCTGAAGTCTCCGCCCATACCGTTGAGACGCACGGGAGGTGGCCCTGGGGACAGTTTATCAACGTACGGCACACGCACAGGCTGTTCATGGGAGAACGCAGCTTTTCCCCTTCGGTTTCTAAGGCTTTTTCCAGGGTTGGAAAACACGGGACACTGACATCAGCATAAACACATTTTTATGTTTAACCAAACCAAGTCTCGGGGGAAGCTGAAGCTGGATGCAGTAAGATCTGCAGCACAGCTTTTGAGTTCCAAAAATGAGATGGGGTTGGTTAGGACATACCCCTGTTACTCTGATACCTGGAATCAGGTGTAGGATTTTCCTAACAACCTCAGCTTCCTTGGGGACCAGAACTCCAGCAATGGCCATGGGTTTTTTCCCAGCTTTTTGGCACTGGATTTATTTGTGGCTTTTTTTGTAGCACCGGGCACCCACATGTGACTGACTCAAGGCAGAGGATAGCAGCTCTTTGGTCTGTCCTGACCAAATCAGAAGCGGCCGTGAGTTGGTCCAGTCCTGTTCCTACAGAGGGGACAGCACTGGGAACCTGTGCTCAGGCGGTGGCACCGCTCCGTGCATCCCAGACTTGCTCACTGCCCAGGGCAGAGACCGTGTGTCAGATAAGCTGTGCTTTTTAACACTCAGCCAACAGTTGTGATTTTCACACAGCTGTACACACACAGCACACATCCTCAGCAAAGAGAAGCGTTACAGCTCGTGCTTTAGGTCTGGATTTTCCTGCCTTCTTCCAAGGCATGAGTGCCTTGTTCTCATTCAGCTCATAAATTCATTCAAAAGGGAATGAATTTAACAGTTTGCTTTTGCTCTTCTCAAAGAGCAAAAAATTTCTACCTTCAAAATTATTCTGCCCCTTTCTCCCTTCTTGTGAAGCAGTTTTAAGGGAGTTAGGACCAGTTTTGGCTTGAGGAACACGCAGCAGAAGCTGAATGTGGAAGCTTACTGGTCTTTTTTAGCGTACTGGTTTATATTTATTTTTAAATCTGAAGTTGGAGGATCTGGAAGGCATTTCATAATGATGACTCAAATCCTGTCGGCTTATAAGCAAGTTAATAAGACTGCTTCATCACTTCTGCAGCTTACACCGCCAGCGTTGTCCCTTTGGCTTCCTAGCCTGAAATAGATCACTGTAGTGTTAAATATCACACACCACAGAAGATTAAAACTGGCCCAAGACTATGGTATTTGGACCACGAGCGTTACCAGGAGGGAGGCTGAGTATTAAAACCCAACATTGTTAGGCAAGTTGGCCTATCCAGGCCCTCAGAGCGGATCTGTCGCCGCTCAGTCCTGGTTGACTTTGACTCGGCGCTCAGAGTTAGTCAGGACTGGTCGAGTGGGAACACGGCCATTGCACAGGGTTAGAAAGAACAGGTTTATTAAGATCCGGGTGGCACATTAACAGCCTCCCCACGTCAGCCTTGCCACGTGGTCGGTTTTCTGCTTGCTGGGCTTTATGAAGCCCAAGAGCTCCAGTTCGGAAACGGCTCGAATAAAACGAGCACTGGACATGTCAGTAAAGGAAACCGAGTATGCTTTTTATGACGCTCACTGATGGAGACACCGTTCTCCCTCTGAGGGGAAGATTTCTAAGCCGCAGTAAGCACAGATTACACAAAATGCTGTGTTAAACACTAAAATTGTTGCAAATAAGGGCAGAGCAAATCTTCAATCTAATCGGTATTTCTTTAGCTACATGCGTACAGTGTGGCAACGAAGGCAGAGTTCTTTTCCCCACTGCTAGGAGAAGCTTAAAGCCAACAAGATACCGATTTTGTAGTCTCAGAAGGAAGAATTTATACTTTCATGCCCCATGGCAAAAAAAAAATGGGAAGATAGAAAATTACAGAGAGGTTTTTTTGAGGTTTCATTAAACAGCATCACTTTTTCTTTACTCACTATTCACTGATGTTTCTTGCTGCCTTCCTGACACACAGCTCTCTCTCTCTATATATATCCTTAAGTTCAATAGAGAACTTAGTTTTGTATTACCAGTGAAGCTTGTAAAAAAAGGAAAAGCCTTACAATAAAGGAGAGCTAGGTGTAGTATTGGAGCATGTAGATATTCTTCCCGTAGTTAAGCCTCCTTTTGTACAACTACTCATCTCTTCTCCGTGGCAGCACGATTGTTGTAGCCACGAGTTTTGGTTCTAATGCTCATCCTTCAAATATTTTGCAGACCTCACTTCAGGACAAAACCAGAAGCAGAATGTTTTATGGGATCCAAAGTTCTCAGCTCTAAGGTCCTAGAACGTGTGCCTTCTATGCAGACACCACTTTTGTAAGCATTTCCTCTGCTGATGTTTCCATCTTCTTCATAACAAACTAGTGTCTGCATCTGCTCTCTAGGTCACAGCTCCCCTGTCATCTGTTCCCCAGGAATGCTCTTTCCCTAGAGAGCAGCTGCACCAAGTCTCAGATGATTTAACCAAGTAGAATAGATTCAGCTTCTTTCAGGGACTGTTGGTTCTGTTTGAGACCCAAACAGCTCCTATGGACAAAAGCTGCTCTCTTCTCTCGCCACCTCCAGCCCAACTACTTCAGCTGATCTATTTTTGTGACATTTTCAGTATCTCAAAAAGCTGTTTAACCTAGTCGTCTTTTTTTTCTGGAATTACTTATCAGTGCTGTGTTTTTTAAAATCCTGGTTCATTAATCCTGTAAGCGTTTGAATGTCAAACCTGATAGAAATAAGAAAGGATACTGGATAACATCATCCACCTGGTCTGAGGAAGCTGCGTCTGCGTTTGGTCCCTCAGCTGCCATCACCACAGTTGAGAAAGCCTAGAAAGGGAAAAGCAGCACAGATTTAACACGTCATGGACAGACAGAGCTGCATATAAAGTGATGAGCCACGAGCTGATGACCGTCGCTTGGGAGGAGCGAGATGGCGGAATGGTAACTCCGGGAGAATGTCAGTTCAGCAGCAATGAAAAGAGCGAGCGAGGTTACGTATTGCCATGGCGGGAATGCAGAATGAAAGACATCACTCCATGAACTCGTGTGCCTGCATTTTAAATCCCAATACAGTTCTGGTCCCTGACTCATTCTCAGAAAAAGTACAGAACTGAAAAACATTCTGGAAAAACAAAAGAGAGAGTTGGCTGTGAAGAAACCTATGAAACCGAGGGACAGCAAGAGCCTGGGTAGGCATCTTCTGTCCACTTGTATTTCCAATACACAAACAAGGCAGCAGCACTCCAAACAAGTAAAAGGAGTGTCCTCTGCGCTGCATGTAGTTGAGCTACTGAATTTCTTGCCAGAGGATGCTGTGGGTGCTAAAAAGTTATATTGGTAACATAAACAGGTAGGCTTACAAAAGCCAGATCAACTGTTCCAGCATAGGGAACTTCAGAGCTAAAACATAATTGTTAGCTAGGGAGTTTTGGAGAATGTATCACAGATGCCTGGCAGAGAAGGACCTGGGGGTGCTGGTCAACTCTCAGCTGAAGATGAGCCAGCGGTGTGCCCAGGTGGCCAAGAAGGCCAACAGCATCCTCGCCTGTATCAGGAACAGTGTGGTGAGTAGGACTTGGGAGGTGATGGTCCCCCTTTACTTGGCACTGGTGAGGCCCCACCTCCAGTCCTGTGTCCAGTTTTGGGCCCCTTCCCACAAAAAAGAGGTGCTGGAGCGGGTCCAGAGAAGGGCAACGGAGCTGGTGAGGGATCTGGAGCACAAGTCTTATGAGGAGCGGCTGAGGGAGCTGGGGGTGTTCAGCCTGGAGAAAAGGAGGCTGAGGGGAGACCTTCTCGCTCTCTACAACTCCCTGAAAGGAGGGTTTAGCCAGGGGGGGTCGGTCTCTTCTCCCAGGTCACAGGCAATNCGTAATGTATGTTTTCTTCTTATACTCTCTCTGCTTTTGGTCCCAGCATGGAACCTTTGCTCTTCCCCTGCCTAAGGATTCTCTCCAAGAATCCCACCCTCGCCAAGCAGCAGCACTTGCCTGTTCCCATAAAAGCAACACAGAATACTTAAAAGGAGGGGGTGGGGGGGAAAAGGTAACTTTGTGAAGCATAAAATCTGATCTCTGCCAAGCATAAAATAGAAGCAGAAGCAAAAGATTTTCATCACAGAGTAACGATGCTGGAAAGAAATGATTCACAGTAGTCAGAGGAAGACTGTAGGGTGGTGACTGGAGTTACTGTGCATTCTTGCACAGGAGGGACCGAGGTGGGCAAGGATTGAAGCTGTCAAACAGGGGCACTGAAGAAAAGCAGATGTGCAGCAAAAAGATAAATCAGAAGACCAAAAGCAGGTAAAAGCACCGTTTGTATTGTCACATACCTCTAACCAATCCATGAGATTGATTAATCTGCCACACTCCAAATGAAGCTTATAGACTATGCATATGTCGGGCACTTTATTAGAGATGGTTCCTCCATCGCTTTTCAAAGCTTGATTCTGACAAAAAAACAAAGGTAGTAACTTCCATCAGTTTTTAACCTTGAACTATTTTCAGGGCTAGATATTATTTCAGAAAATTCACGTCAGGTATTTTAACCAAATGTTTACTGTTTGTGTAAATTGGAAGTTGATGCTACAAAGAAAAAAACCAAAACCCAAATCCTCAGGAAAATAAAATCCATAAAAAAAACCCCAGCTACTTCACTCCTGGACCTTCTACAATTTTGTAGGATTTATGCAGTCTCTGTTAAACAAGTGATTACCTGATTAGGCTTTTCCCCAATTCTTTTGCTAGTTCTATTTATGTATCAGAGAGAAATACTCCCTTCTGTGGATTCAGGGAAAGCAGCTAGTCACGATTTGCCTGAGACCACACTATGTAGAAAACAGAAAAGTGTCCCTTCCCCCCAGAAGAAAAGAGGAAGCCTCAGCATAGATCCGTCAGATGTACTAAAAAGCAAAATGGCTTCTTTCATCTCAGAGTGTTATCTTTGAAATGTAGCAATCATTTTTCTCTGGCTTGAAACCCGGCACCTATAAAGGGCAAAAACCTGATATCTCACAAACTGTATGTCAGGAAATTCAGGTCATCGGCACTGAACCATTTACTTGCGAAGTAAAAAAGCCACTTGAGGCAGAGGCAAAGGTCTCTAGAGCTGCAGCAGTTTATAACATTTCATATTGGTTCATGATTTTTTTTCCCCAGTTTTCAGTTTCAGGCACTCCAAGAAGGCAGCTCTCCTAACGTGAAAACAACCACTGGCTATTCCTTGCAGTTCCTGGGATTTTTTCCTAAAACTGCATTTTTTAGTAGCTTTTGTATGCTCGTAAAATATGCAGGTTACTTTTGGAAAGTCTATAAAGCCCCAGGAATGATACCTTCATAAATAAATACTTTTCAAGATAGGAAAGAAGGTTGGGCAAAGAATATAACTCTGCTTAAGAATCTCTCGTTTACCTTCCATAGGTGTCAATCCCTGCAATTTGTGAGACCGATTCAGTTTGGGCTCTAGCACTTACGAGACATTTCACAATTCCCAGAAAGCCTAACGATTTAAGTTTATTTCTTCTGTACGAGGAACCCAAAAGCTGCAGACATTTAGTTTAATGTCTGTCAGTTCAGTCCAGATGGTCTCCAGATACATTCAGACTAAAGTGCCTAAACCTTCCAAATGTTACAATCCAGACATTAATTTGCCAGACTGTAATTCAGGATTTTACCATAGTAGCTTCAAACAGAATCCCGTTACTAACTGGCACAGGTGAAGGTCCACCTCCTGGCTGATCCAGTGGCTCCCCACTGCACAGAGGGATAACCCCATGCCTTTCTCTTTTCCCCCTTGGTCCCCTATGGTTTCCTACCACTTGCCCATGTGCCGACTCTGGTGCTGCTGGACACTCGGCAGTGATTTTCTAATCTTAAAACCAGAAGAGTTATCACAAACAAGAGAGGACGGAACTTCTTGAGCAACTCTACTTTCCTGAAACAGGTTATCTGTAGAAATTAATAATTAGCTGGACCACATGTAAGTGCCGAAAATGATCCAGGAAAAATATTAGTGGAAATATTATATGGAGGGTCAACAGTTTTAAACTGAAAGAGGGGAGATTTAGATGAGCTATTAGGAAGAAATTCTTTCCTGTGAGGGTGGTGAGACCCTGGCCCAGGTTGCCCAGAGAAGCTGTGGCTGCCCCATCCCTGGAGGGGTTCAAGGCCAGTCTGGATGGGGCTTGGAGCAACCTGGTCTGGTGGGAGGTGTCCCTGCCCAGGGCAGAGGGTTGGAACTGGATGATCTTTAAGGTCCCTTCCAACTCTAACTAGTCTATGATTACCGATTGGCACTGCAGGGTCCCTGCCAGCCCCTGACAGAATTCAGCCTCATTTGTGATAATTAGGCCATAGCGGGAGGGAGCTGGAGCTGCATGCGGGGAAACCTCAGCTTCCTGAGGCGACAGCACACGCGTCAGCCCCCAGAGGAAATAACGAGACTGACAAGCAGGAAGCTGCCCCACAGAACCAGCAGCCAGTTGTGAAACCTCCTGTACAGCACAGAGGTGCTCTTTCAGAAAGAGAAGAGCCTGGGAGTGGGTACAACCCAGAACACCACTGATGAGGGGCTCCTCTTGCCTGACCCTGTCCCCAGAGGCTTAGACTTGTATCGTGCTCTGGAATCAACTATTGCTACTATTTCAAGCTACAACTCGTTGAATTTTCAAGGGATCAGTGAAAACAGAATTACGCTTTTTTTGTGGTTTTCTTTTTTTTTTTTTCCAGGATAAGTATGACCCTTGTTTCACACTCTGCTAAATAAACAACTGGAGTGGATTCCTGTAAGAAATGCATCACATATTAATCATTTGCCGGTACTCCACTGGAGCAGATCCTTTTCTATCCTAGGCTTCTGGAAGGAACAGCTCTAGAGAACTTTGCTCTGGTCGTGGCCCAGAAAGTACAAGCCAATGCAGAAGTCGTGGATACAACTAAGAAAAAAATATTTCTTTGACCCACAGGGATTAAAATGCCAAGCCAGGTACTTGGCCAATACCGCTGCTGTTAGAAACAATGCCAGACCTTCACAGTCTACTCAGAAAACATTGGAAATACGTTAAAGTATGTCAAAGAAGAAAGTGCAGGATGACAGAGGGCTTTAAATCCCGTCAGCTCATCAAAGAGAATACTTACTAAGCACATCAGCATTTTGCTGTCTCTCCTAACCTATATTTTTATAGATTTGCTAAAAATGTGAATTACTGAGGGTCATATTAGGCCTCTTTAATGGGAGCCCACTGGCTAACTACTGTTTTCACAAATAAGCTCTTTAAGTGGTTTTAGAAATAACTCCTGCACACAGCAAAACTGACAACCCTCCCTCAAATAGAGGCAGGAGGCCAACAAACCCAACACGAATTGGGCTGTAGATTTCAAAGACTGATCTTTATCAAGTTTGATTCCTGATAAGTGTTGGCTTGGACTCAAGTAACACAGAATCACTCAGATACAGCTACAATCAATGTTTCCTTCAGAACTGTAATCACATTTTTAAAGGGAAATGTTAGGGCGTGAGGATAACTCCAAGCAGCATCTATAACCAAGGACAAAACAGTGAAATGTATGTTCACTCCTTTTTCCAAATCGTGCTCTTTCTTTTGGTCATCCCATGGGTTTGACTTATGAAAGAAGTGGGAAAGGGGCTGCTTTTCTTCTCTAGAAAAGGGCAGGGTTAACTAATAGAATCAATGACAAACCTTTTCTTGGACTTGGAAAAGATACGATTTCAACACACAACAGATATCAAAATAGACGGGAAAAGAAAAAGAAAGGACTCCTTTAAAGATGCTGTATTTAAGCTATTGTTCATGTCATCTCTCCACCTGAACAGAGCCTTCACCTCACAGCAAGTCTACACGGTGAGGACTAAGCACTAACTCTTTAAAGAAAGTCTCTGGAAAGAGCCACAGACCCTGTATTATTTTTCCCCATGGACACTACAAGTGTCGTCCCATTCGTAATGGGTGACAAAATGACTTTTCTGCTACGTCCACAGGAGAAATTAAAAATCATGATCCAGAACAGGCTCTGGAAAATGGATTCCCCATACAGAACTCTTTCCATAATTAGCTGCTTTATTTCAGCCAGACGGGTTCCTTAGCTCTTTGCAAAGTCCCCGGTTCTTATCAACACTAGCTTGTTGGTTCTCTGCAAAACAGCTGAACGCGTGCCAAGCTCCATGAAACAGCAAAACTAAAGCCTTTACACATCACCCTTACATGCAGCCTTCAGAAACGGCTCCAGCACCACCACCAACTGGCTTGTTTCTTACCTTCAGGTACCAGTAGGGGTTATTTAAAGCCGTATGAAGTGCAATCCTCGGGGCAGCGTTCAGGTGCTCCCGGAGAACGCTGGCTGTGTTGAAATACATTATCTCGTGCAGAGTCTTGTGGTCTGCAGGAACAAGGTAATTTCTGAAAAAAGCCACATGAGGTATGGGGGGAGGGAGGGGAGATATAGGCTTTACCTTAAGGGAAACAACAGAAGTCTACTGCAGTCAGAGACTACAAAAATGTACGTTTCCCAACCAGTACTGACAAATCTCTGAGAAAACAAGATGAATGGTGCTGAAATCAACTTTTAAGCAGGGAAGTAACTTATTATCAACTCTACCTCTAATGGATTTAGCGTAGAACTCTGGCTGGGCCACTGACAAATTAAAAACTAAGGGCAGCAGCTGAAATGCTAACACCAGTCATGTACCCTACTGCACAGATCACGCTTATCCATCTCCAGGCCTCCTGATGCGCCCCTGCTCACCTTTGTCTTCATATTTGAAGCTTTTTTCAGTCATACCGTTAGCTTCTCTGCCTCCCCCTCACCCCAAAGCTCTATAATTAAAAAGTGCCTTCACCTCTTGCCCCAGCCCAAGCCTTTCCCATTTTCTGCTACAGACCTGCCTCCAAAACCCCATCTGCTGGGACTTGCTCCCTGAAACAGTTCCCAAAATGGACAGGATATCACACTCTGCATCTGTACAGTTTCATAACTAGAACAGATCAGCAAAGATTAGGATAAAAACTCCTGACTTTATTTTACCACAAATACCCAGTCCTCCCTCAACTTTTTTTTATAGCTAAAATAAGTTGGTCAATTCATGTGCCAATTACTTCCACTAATCCATGGAAAAGAGATTTTTTTTTTTTTTTAAATATTATTTTTAGAGCCCTCAAAGAAAGAATAGGAAGGGAAAAAAAGTCTGCTTCATACTTTAAGGCCCTAGACATGATTTCGACAAGTTAGCAAAATTTCTGTTGGAGAACTACTGCAGGAAGATAAAAAGAGGAAAGCTCACCTTACGAGACTGTCTATATAGTCAACAACTTCAAAACGAAGCATTTCAAACTTTGTCAGTTTCTTAGACCTCCTCGATTCCTTGAACTCCAACAAGGTCTTTAAAAAAAAAAAAAAAAAGCAATGCATAAAACTACATGGGAGGTAGTTATATTCTGGAGAACACAATCTATGTGTTTAACACGTGTAATCAATTTTTTGCTGGCATGTTTTCACTGATGAGGTTTGAAAGTGCGATCACGCAGTTATTTTTACTTAGGCCAGTATATTCAGTTCTCAAACTGGTAGGAGTTTGGGAAAGTCAAAGAAATATGTGTTAGTCAGAACAAGTAATTTGCAATTTAAATAAGAGGAAAACCCCTAATTTGCATTTTGAAATCCTAGTTTATGACCGATATTTTCTATAATTTTCTATGCTTCAGGTGGGCCTGATCCACATAGTTGGTACTTAATCATTCATTTTTAAGAAGAGTTACTTATACACAGCCTTTTTGCAGAGCTCCAGCAAGCTGGGAAGAACTAACCATGGACTATTACATCTTAAACGATGCAGTGAAGGAACTAGTCAGCAAAGCCTACTCAGGTCTGACCTTCTGAAGATGATAAAGGTCTGTCTTCTTCTGGAGCTCCTTTTGTGACGACACGGACACATCTTGTTCTTGAAAAGCTTCTGCTTCTAGAACAAAACTAAAAGTTTGATACGTGGGGTAAACTTTTCCTGTCTACCTAAATAAACTCCCTAACCCAAGCAATCTGGTGTGTTTAGTTACTGGTTCACAGAGACCCAAATACAGGCAGCTTTTGGCTCTTGCCCCTTGTAAAAGCTCGTTAACAAAGAAGTCCGCAGCGCAGATTAACCAACAACAATTAAGTAACCAAAGCGATTCCACCCTGAGGAAAGATCCAGCATAAGCCTTGCACATCACTTGAATTCTGCTTGTGTCATTCTAGGTCATACTCTCAACGTTTTTAAGTCGGACAGATTAGTACTAGATACTAACGATGCTTTAGGAGCATTCAAAAAGCCACACACTGCATATTTTTTCCTTCTCATGTGCAAAAAAAACCCCCTAAGAAACGAGTTCTGCCTACTTAACTCAGAAACTGCAAGCAGAGCAGCAAGCCAAGCGTGCCTTAGCATTGCCCAGCTATAGTCTCATCTTCATTTATAACAAAATCTTGTTTTCATAGCTATGTAGTTTCTTGATCAATTGCACTAATAATTAGTCATTTTTTTTACAAAAAACAAAGCAGCAAAAACTCCAAAAGCGCAATCAATGCCAGGATGAGTGATAATTGAAATCAAAACAAAAGGTAGCTAGATTTCTTGCCTTACTTATGAAGATGGCAATAAAATGGAGATTCTACCTACAGATCACACGTAAAGCTCTAATCAGCCCAAACAATCATGAAATAGAAAAGCTTTTTGGTGACCTACATAGAATGAGCTGGTATTTTCCAGTGCCCTGTAGATATCTGTATTTCTGTTGAAGATTTCAAAGCAGAGAACTTCCTCTCTCCACTACTACACCGATATCTTTTGAGATATTTTTTAATCAAATCCTTCAGCTCAAAATAGCCTGAACATAGAGATATTTTGTTTCCTCGAGCTCCATGTTTTTATTTTTTCCAGTTCATTAAGCAGTCAGGAAGATGGACTTTGTTGTTGTTAAAAAAATTTTGGACTATCCTTTCAGTCTAAGGGCTCTGTGGGAGATTTGGGCACGTAACATTTCTTGCAGACTTCTGAAAACTCCTGCTGAAGATCAAAACTATCACAGAAACATACAGGAGGAAGTCACCTAACTCAGCAACCTATTCATGTTAAGTTTATCTTAACTTCCCCTTCTCTCATTTTCATTATATCATAAATTCACTCTGAAAACAAAGTAAGATCATTCATAGATTCATGAGACTTTCTCTGCTTTAAAAACATCTTGAAATCCTCACTGAAAATAAATACAGCCTTTTTTTTTTTATTTTATAGTTCTGCGTGTCCTTGAATTCCCAGAGTTGTTCTTTTTTATTTATTCCCTAAAGGTAAAAATCCAGCTTCTTCAAAGCCCTTTGATTCAATTTTATTTTATTTTTTTTTCCAAACTAGATGAACCTTTAGGTTTTCATCACAGTTCAGAATCTCCAGTGCTGGTATCTTCAGCTTTTTCAAAGTGATCACCTCTTTCCTGTCCCACAGCCCTGCTATTATTACAACTATTCAAAAATACATGGTACAGGCAAGAGCCAGTTCTTCTAAACAAGCCTCAGTTAATCCTACAGCGTTACATGATTGCTTAAGTTAATATTAGCCTGCATTTGGTGGTTTACTGCCTGCTTGTCAAAACGCTGGGTAGTAACCACACTGATAATGAACTTAATATGCATAAAACAGACCAGATGATGAACACTTCATCTTCAAAAGGGAATCATAGGGGAGCGCTTCTCCGCAGTTCAGGGGAAGCAAGGCAATTCCTATTCCGGAATGCTGGAATATGTCATATTCCTACTGCAGAAGGAACAGGGCAGTTTCTGTTATCCTGCCTCCGAAAGATGGAAGGATGCTACTCCTTTGCCTTATTAAACTCTCAAATATGTCCCCTGCCATGAGCAATCCAATATATGGGCCTGACAAGTTACAGCATGTCAGCAGAGCCCTGACAACTGGCACTTCGTGTCCTAGCCCTTATAGGAATTTAACTGAAGGCACTGGTGAAAGAAGTCTCTATATAATTTGGATTAAATACCACGTCATAAGGAAGTCTGCTCCTATTTATCTTTCAATATCTGTTTTTATTTGTTAAATGTTGTTAATGATTGCAACATCCGGTAAGAGGCTCAAAATAAACGTATGACAGATTTAGAGAGTAATGTTTGCTGATCTGTCCAATTTCTTATCTTACATCACTCTCCCATGTTACAAAAAGCATGAACCACATGCCAATAAAGAATACAAACATTTCCTAATTTTATGTATGTATTTAAAAAACAATCCTGAAAAATCTGACATTTTAATACAACGACAGGAATGACCAGGGAAAATGATACCCACTGGTTAGACTGTAAAACAGCTTAAATTATAATCTGCAATGGAATGTATGATGGTACACACCCACCTTCTAGTTTCTGAAACTGGGTCAAGAACTCCTTCAACTTCTCTATTGTCTTATCAAACTCCTTTCCAGAAGATGACACAAAAATTTCCACACATTGTTGAAGCATGGTTACCAAATCAGACTTATTCAACATCCTAAAAGACACAATTGTTGGCTGAAGTTGAAACGCGGAATGATGAAACAGATTTCAATGTTTAGTTGGGGAAAAAAAAAAAGAAAAAAGATAAAAACTCCTGTTAAAAGAGAAAGCCTGTAAGATTTCAAGCCATTCAATCTTGCAGTACAGTCATTTTTTTTTCCTTGTTGTCATTAATAGAAAGAAACAAATCAAATTGGACAGATGTCCTTCACATTTTCCTGCAGAACTGACAATGAAAGCTTTTCTGAAAATCTCTGAGTCAGATAAAAAAAGAAAAAAGTATGGTAGAGTTCGTAACTCGCGCCCAAGAATGGGAAATGAAATGGTAAAAAAATATCAGATTAGCATGTATTCACACATTCACAAAATCCATTGTTCTCTGTGATTCAGAAGGATTCTCAAACAAAATCCAAATTGCTATTTTCTGTATTTAATTGTTATAAACCCAACAACCACTTGAATCCCAAAATCCTTTAGGCTGGAAGGAACCTCTTGAGACCATCCAGCCAAACTTCCAGCCTAGCATTTAGTTTTAATTACGTATTAGGGCATTTTATAAACGTCCCCAAGCACTGCTCAGCCTCAGAATCTTCATTTAAAAAGATGTCAAAAGCAAATCCTTGCAAATATCCATAAATGAAATCCAGAACTGCAGTCATTGCATCGAGCCAGTACCATGACGCGTGCATGTAACTTTTTTTTTTAATGCAGTGTTTCCCATTGCTAAACACTCTGGTCCTGAACAATCACACGTGTGTAATACCCGCCCGTACTAGGAGCCCTTCCCAGTCTAGTCTTGTGGTTTTGCTTTGCATTATACAAAACAAAGATGCTAATACAAAAATACAAAACAAAGGTGTCATTAGTTTAAGGATTTTAGAAGACGCAAAAAGCAGAAATGCACAAAAAAGGCAGCAGGACGAAAGAATGAAAAGATGGTGGTCAGTGCATCAGGCAGTGGGTCTCCGGATCAGCTCCCTCAACGGTGACTGAGATAGTTTTAAGGAAGAAATTAGACGAAGCCGGTGAAGCTTCATGGACTTCTGGAGAGGGAACTGCAACTTAAGCTCTAGCTTCTAACTGGCAGTTGACTCGAAACGCTTGTAAAGCCTAGAATTTGAAATTTCAGTTTATCTGATTCAGGGTTATGGATTTTTGCAAGTCAGGTGTTGCCTTCAGAAACACTTGCTTTGTACAGACAAGCGTTAGGAGTTAACAACAGAAAGGGTGACCTTGACCACACCAAAAGGCTAGAACACATTTTGAAACAGCCTTGTAGAATATAATGGGTAAACAAGACAGCCTTCTTCCAGGGCAGAGAAAATACTGCAATAATTAAACACCTAAGATGGAGAGAGGATAACCAGATTTGGAGATCTGTGAATGGGAAAGAACACATTTATTTCAGTCATATTACTCAAAAAGAAGCTGCAAGTTCTAGAAAAACTTGGGGGGACTACAGGACCCAAAGAACAGGCAAGAGGATGGTTATTACGTATCAGGAAATAGCAAAGGATCCCTTTCAACATTTTGGGTTTGAGCTTACTGCAAGGTATGCCGGATATCAGAGTAGGGTTAAGATTTTAATTCAGTTGGGAGACCGGCTTAAAGCAGAGATCTTAAAGATCTCAGATCATCCAGTGACAGTAAATAAATATATCTCTGATTATTCAGAAACAGGTTATGAAAGAAAAGAAAGGAAGCCAGGATGAAGTCCATAAAAATGCCTTCTGAATGCTGAAGTGGGAAATTATCTGAAGAAGTGATGTAAAGGAGAGTAACTATCGTCTAAATCGTGTGTTCAAGTTAGATCACTTGAAATACCATCTTCATAGCACTTTTAGCAGAAGGGATAAAAGCCAGTGCAAGGAAAGGCTGAAGCAGACAAAGAACAAACCAACCACAGCAGAAACTCAACGCAACAACTGAAAACCCCACATTCAAACATAATTCACGAAGGGCAAAAGAGAGACTTTGTAAAAAACTGAAAAACAAGCTGATAAAAAGCTTCTCTATTTTTTACTTTCTAGATACAAAGGAAAAAATGACAGACTCCAGAAAAACATTGAATAGAATAATAAGGGATGGGAAAGGGCAAACATAAGGATGTCAACAGGTGATGTGGCCACTGGGAAGGCAGAGATATTATGGAACAGTGAATAACTTCCATACCTGAGCAAAGGGGAAAAAAAGAAGATTTTGAGTAGAAGGGGAAAGATCACATTTTATCATTTTCTTCTAAAAGACAGCAGCAAGACTCTATGCAGAAAAAGCAGAGAGAAGAGGAAGCAGATGTAAAATGGAAAAGAGAGTTGAAGAAAAAGTTAAAAGCTGAAAAAATAATAATCACAGCTGGAATTCCAAGTATTTGAAGGAATCGTGTTGAAGGAGCTTTGTTAGAAAAATGGCAGAATTCCTTTAGGAAAAAAACAAAACAAAAACAATCAAACAAAACAAACAAAACAAACAAAACAAAAAAAGAAACAAAACAAAAAAAAAGAATTATTATCTATGAAAGGAATGACCATGACCACTGTATTTCTATCAGAAGCTCCCACAGTGGAAGCCAGGACCAGAGAAAAAGCAGGAGGGAGGTGAACAGATAAGAATAAAGGGAAAACAAGCCAGAATCCAACAGCAGCATCAGCTTTGCAACAGGAAAAGAGGCAGATGAATTCAGAGTGGAAGAAAGCAAATTAAACATAGGAGGAGAAAAAGAAGAGGAAGAAGTGGCCAAGAGTTATTAGAGAATACAGAACAGACAGTATAGAAAAGCAAAATGACACATTTGTGGGCAAGGGTTGACAGGTGATTGAGTGCTGTCAAGATTCAGGAGAGTCAGAGAAGAATTAAGAAGGCAAGACACATCAAGCATATAATCCTTTCAGAGGGATGAGGGTAAAGAACACAGTGCAGCGGCGATGCACAAGAACCACTGGGTATGGCAAAGGTATGGTTTGAGGAGTATGTTTCCTTGGGTACATGAGCCCAGAGAGTTATCCTCCATCCACCACTGACAGGGTTTTTCTACGCAATTTTGCTGTCAGACCCATCAAACCTCACAAGCTCAGAGGCTCTTGAAGAGGGAGTTATGGTAGTGGTGTTGCATCAGCTCTTTGTGTGACAGAAATGATGTATTGTTTGAATACAGATACCAGGGAACAGCTACTTGCCACGATGAAGCACCTTTAAAAGTCTGTAGCTGCAAAATTGCAATTGAAGGGTTCTCTCTTTTAAGAAGATTTGCTTAGGTGGCTTTCCCATTTTAAACACTGACAGACAACACAAGCGTAGGCTTCTCCTAAAGTCTTCAGCTCACAGTAACACAAAAAATGTACTCAGTCCCTGTGCAAAGTGTTTGACAAAGGAGGCAGGGAGAAATCAGTAAAATAAAAAAAACATGAGAAAGGCCTCAGTTACTCATTTGGGACGGATTCTAATTCTCATGACAGATTAAAATTTAGGCCAACAACAACTAATAATTTGGTTGATAATATCTAACACAATCATACTTTAAAAGACAAAACCTAACTGATGTTCTCATTCGCACACAGTAATCTCAGTGGTTTCAGCATAATGACTCAGGGCATAAGAGATACTAGACCCTGGCTGAGTTTCACGGAAAACAGTAGAAAGACAAAATGGAAACAGCAGTAAATTATACTTGCAAACAACCCTAAAACTAGCTGTGAAAAGGTAACAGCCTCAGCTTTAAGTTCCAGAGTAACCGATGACTGATATTCTCCATGTGTACAATGGTATTAAAACAAAATGGGGAATAAAAAAAATAAAACAATCACCTTGCTAGCTGAAGAGATGAATCATACTCCTCTGTCTCCCACACTTGGTTTTCCAAACATGCACAGTGCAGCTCCCTGATCTGTTATGCAGAAGGTGAAGAAAGGATGAAGTGTTTTACAAACAAAGTAATGTGGAACTCTTACAACAAGCTTTCCAAAGTAATATCTAATTCCTTTGGAGCTTGTTTTCCAGAGATGCAGAATGATTGCAAAAGAAATGAGAGCATTTAGTGTCGTGCAGAACTAAGCTCCTAGTGTTGCTGGAGTCTATGTGTTGCTCTGCACCAGGTTTCAAACAACTCACATTCAGATGAAGATAACTGCAGAGAACAAAGATGAACTCTAATCAAACGTCCCAGCTAAAACATCTGTTTATTCGCTAACGCTGGGACAGTTCATGCTGATTTTGTAGTTAGGGACAGATTCTAATAACAGTGTGGAATACACTGAGAACTGACAGACAAGTGCACATGCACAGAATATATTGCTCTTCTCGTGGAAGAAGAAATTGCTCAGCATGAGAAGGTGGATTTAATGACATTAGAGCAATATGGCTATTAAGAGCAATTATCACTGTTCCCTTACTATAATTTTATTCTGTAGAGAAGGTCGCTAAACCTCAATTTCTTCATCTGAATTTGACTAGTGAGCTAATAGATGGTAGAAGAGTATACATTGTTTGCAATGCATACAAATAATCCCCTGTGTGGGAAAGTCAATGTGTGGATTTTTTTGCTGATCTGTGCATCTGCCTCCTCCTGGAAACCCCTTCCCGTCGACTGACAAGGTATCATCCATGCCATGAAAGAAACCACATGCTGTTGCCCCCTGCCCATAGCAAGAATGCATCTGTCTCCATTTTAAGAAGTCGGGGGCAAAGCAGCAGAATAGCAAAACAAAGAGAAATAATAAACACTTCTTCAGATGTCATACGTTGAAAAACAAAAAGGCGTGTTTCACTGAAACGGAATAACAGTATGTCACCTGCTTGCCCAAAGGATACTTCGGAAGAGAAGATGTGAAAACATGAAGACATCTCAGAACTGAAACATAATTTTCATGGTAAACATGCAAGTCCTCCAGCAACTTCTGTATTATTTCCTACAGTGACAGAATAATTGTTTTATAAATCACTCCGACATCTGTTTATTTAAAACTCCCATAAGGTACTTAAAACAGGTCTGAAATTTTGATATTGTGGTATGCTATGATTTAAATCACCAGTGTTAAATTAAGACCATTATGCAAAAAGTTGTATTTCAACAGTTCACTAGAATCACAGTGCATATTGTTAACTTTACTTTCTTCATCCATCTCACTGGGGAATTGTTATTAATTAGCATTATTATTTTACCATTTTCAACTATATTTAGCCTTTAAATCTAGTATGTCATCTTGCAAAAACAAGACTATACAGTATACCTTTAATATGTAAAGAGAAATTATATAGCTTCTTTTACTCTTATCATTATTTCCATTTTAAATTTTTACACACAAGTTTGTATTTTAATTCTAAGCAGAATCATTAAAAATAGATCCCCACCTCAAAAAAAGCCAAGAAGAAAACAAGTTCTAATGCTGCTACATCACTCTTATTCCCCCAAACCTACAGCATTACAGCATCTGTACTTCCCTCATCTTGCTTCCCAGCTCAAGACTGATGTAACTATTATACATAAATAGCAATGCAGTAGGACTACATATTTTGCCAAATAATGGGAGTGAAAAAGGCATATCTTCATTTAGAAGTCTGAAAGCATTATTACAAGACTATGCAGTGTTATTTCCATAAATATAGATTGCCACATTTACATAATTTCAAATGAAATTTGCCATGAAAACTTTCAGACAGAGCTGTAAGTAACTAGGATGTAAAACTGCTTTCAAAACTGCTTATTCGAAATAGGTGGAACTCTTCCCATAGTTATTTAAAAGAGCGGTAACAACACGGAATATAAATTGCAGCTGACAAAGGGTGTTGCAGGTTTGGGTGCTAAGCTTGAACAGCAAGTTGAACAGCAGTAAGAGTCCTACCCCTACTACAGAGATTAGAACAAGTGTCTTCAGCCTACATTTGTCAGAAGCACCTTGCACATAAGCACAAGAATTCCAGCTTCTTTCCCAAACTTACAGGGTGAGGTTTGTGAAATAAGGGCTATATTATTAAGCATATAAAATTTAAAACATATAGCATTTAAGCTGATGAGTATTCAGCGTTCAAAGTAGCAGCCCGTTACGTGGTCTTTAAATTTGAAACAAATAGAGTCCCAGGCTGCTCAGTCCTACTCCACTCTTCCTCCTATTGTTTCAACAGAAGCATTTATGCACCTGCAGAGCGAACTCCGTTGGGGAAATCATCCTGCAGAAACAACTCAGCAAAAAAAATTCCATGCCTTGGTTGTTGTTTTTTTTTGGTCAGGTTACCTTAATTGCATTGTTTCTCTGATTACATTGATTGAGCAGCCACACAAGCAGTTGTGCTGGCACATCTGCTGAGGCAGGAATAAACAGCAAGGGAACAGCAGTAGCTTAAGCCATTTTTGCCACTGAAAACTATGGATCACAAAATCACGTATAAATCACGTCTTGATTAGTATAATTGCACTGCACTTGCAAACGTGCCTGCTCCCAGCCTCTCTTCCTGCTATTACCATTGTTCTTGGAAAGTCCTTACAGACCAGGAAGCTCAGCGAGGATAAATTGCTTTATCTCTAGTAGCACCATTTGCCTTACAAGTTTAGCTGTACCTGAGACGAAAAGTTCGGAGAAACCTTTTACCCTGAGCAATGCTTCTACAGGGAGTGGTTCTACTGGTGAGAACAACCAACAGATCATTGTTGGTGAATTCCTAAAGGGCTCACAAGAGTAGTAGCCCGACTTTCATCACTTGACCAACCTTCAGATAAATGTGTAACATAAAAATTCAAGTTTTAATCCTCTATGACAGACATCTAGTGTGAATGTGTGCCTTGGGACCCAGACTGACCTACCAACTTTGAGCAGAAACTACACAGAGAGTATGGAGGATTATGAGCTTATGAAATAACCTTTAGCTTACTTACTCATTATTCAAACACTTCACTGACTTTCCAAGAAGTGGACTTCCAAGTCTGAGTAAGCATTAAAAGGCCAGGCCATAAAAAACCTTTCAACCTTCTTTTTAAGCAGTTGAATTTCTAGACATAGCTAAAAATTGATGTAAGAAAAGTTGTGCAGCTTTGTATAAAGGTATACTTGGCAACCCTAGAGATTTGGCATTTTGACCTGCCGATCCTAATTATTCATTACTGGACATAAAGCACAGTATGTACTGTATAAAAGACATTATATAGAACTATACATCTTGGTTTCTCATTTTATTATGCTCCACAAATGTTCTTAAAATTTTACCTTTAAGTAGCTGTCTGTCGTCAGCAGCGCAATCTGTTTCTCCGATGCTTGACTTTCCACATACCTGATGGCAAGAAAAAACAAGAACATAAAAATTATAAAGTGTGATTAAACGTTATAGGGTTAAAAAATTCAAAAAGTTTATGTTGCTATAAGGATTTCTTTGGAAAGATTCAAAAAGGAACAGTCAAATCCAACAAACTGAAAGGCCACTCCAAAACCCGAGAGATTATGCTCCAAGTCAGTTTAACAAGTTCCAAATTGATTTATGGTTATTTGTCATAATAGCTTGTTTCTGTATTAAGAACAAGAGAGGAAAAAAAGAAGTTCAAGTGCTTACACATCACAGAAGCTGTACTCTCTAGAGCAGAAGATTAAGGAGTCCTGAAATTATTTAGAACTGTCCTGCTTTTGATCGATTGACCTTTGGTATAGAAATACATATACAAGTGATCTACAGTTTTCACGGAGCTACATTTACAGATTCCTTTTATCTTTTTTAAAGCTGAATGAATACAAGATTGTCCAAAAATTTATTTCCCTTTTTACCTTCTAAAAGAGGGCAGTCTTCGAATGTTTTCACACTGATTGTGCGATAAAGAATTTACTCTATTCTTAGCATCTACCAGCTGGCAACACAGTATACTAAGAGGCTGGGTGTAGAAGTGCTCCACAATAGAGAGCTGAAAAACAAAGCAAGAATCAGTGACGTTAAAAAAATTCATCCTCTCTGCTTTTAACCCGTTTTTATTACTACAGTGCATATGCTACAATGGTAGTAATGGTACTCCTTTACAAAAAAATTCATTACGGTTCATAAATATTCCATAGGTCACCACAGGACACTGATTATTCAGTTTTAAATACAGTCACATAATTACCTTTTTTGCTGTATGAGCTATCCATACTCAGTACCTCATTCCTACCCCCTCTCACATAACGATAACTGCAGCTCGTCAAATATTTTCAATTCACTTATATAAATTACTGCATTCTTTAGGCTACATACTCAGCTCCAACGCTCACAAATAACAGCATATTTAAAGATACGGAAAGCAACTACTGCACAGAAGAAAATTTATCCCATGCCCTAATTTCAATTTCTGTTTCATGTGCACAAAACCACACTGCTAAACTCTTACAATCCATATGTAAAAACGCACTCTATCTCCAATTTCAGCTGCACTAAATGTTTGTAGCATCAGGACCTTCAGAATAGGAACCAATGCTCATCACATCTATTCTTAAAAACAAAACAAAAACCCAATCAAACAGATTACCTCACTAAAAACTTTTTAAAAACATAAAAGCTGTCAAAGGAGAAACCCAGTTCCTATCAGAAAAGTTAACATCATTCCTAGACATAAGGAAATGATGGTGATCCCTTGTATCTATGACTTAGGAAATCCAACATGAAATTCCTTCATCCTTGAATACTTTTAATGCACAAGGACACAGCAATATGCCATCAGGGCTAAGACTTGTATTTTTGTATCAGGGCAATGGGGAGTCATTAAATCCTGGTGACTCTTTCAAATAAGAGGAGTCGAAACCTATGATGGCCCATGCGGGTCTGTCTGTAGGAAGAGGTACTACAGCCAGGGTATTTCTCCTGGCCACATGCAATCATCGAATCTTAGACATCAAAGAATCTGAGACACTCTAAAGGTATCTGACACCAAAAGGCCATGTTTTACTAACAGGTTCAATCATGGAACCAGGCAAAAAAAAAGAAATAATTTCACAATCCTGCATTAAAACAGATTACAGGGACTGCAAATTCTTTGGAGAACTCGTCTGCAATCCACAAGGAGACTCAGACCCGGAAATACTTCTAGAGATGAAGATCTACATAAGCCAATACAAATATAATTATCATGATCTGTATAGACTATTTTTGGAAACCTTGAAGTCTTCCTCTTTGTCTCCTGAGAGAATAAATGTATCTCCTGCATTGCTGCATGGCTGCTTGAAGCACAAACATCACCTACTCTGAGGCACAAAGTGACCTTACAGCTCCTATTTCCCTGAAAAGGTAAGAAGTCCGCATCCAGAAACGGTGCTAGAAGAGTTCAAGTGGGGAAGAGACACTGCTGTAGCCTCCTCACACCATGACAAGCCAGAGCACGAGGAACAGAAGATCAGAGCTGGAGAGTTCTGCCAGGGGTGTTAGAAGCTACAAGTTAATCTATTGCAAAATACACATCTTTCTCCCCACTAAGGCAGGTTACCCTTTTAAATGCAACCTTTAAATACAGGGTTTTTTTGTGGCAGAGTAAGCTTTTACATGCTTCTTTATACATCTCCTACAATGTTAGCAGGTAGGGTTTTAACTTTAAAATGTCCACCCGTTCACAGATCCAAACTGTTTCCAAAGGAAATGAACCCAATTTAGTGACAGCAAGATTAGGACGTAAGAAATCTTTCAGTGCCTAGTAATTACCCTTTGTTTTCACAACCATAATTTGAGTTCCTGTTACCGTTGCCTACCTGAAATCCTTTGATAAAATTGTGGACAGAAAAATCATGGTACAAGAATATGTTGATGAGAACCTGCAGAACCTTCTCACCCAATTTAAAGGGGAACTGGGCCGTCAGAAGCAGCTAAGGGAAACAAAAAGAAAAATAGCCGTTTCAGGCAGAAATTCTTTCCTGAATTTAACTCAGCAAAATTCATACATAAAATTTGATACAACTCTCAGTCTGTGTTAGCATTCAACTAAAGGAGATACGAGATACACTGCCAACTTCTAAAACCAATATCCACGCAAAGACTGATTTTCAGTTTATTATTTCACCACGTTTTTGTAAGTATCTTTTAGTAACATGCAATGTTTGAAGTCAGCTTTGCTTACAGTTACTTTTGTATTCATTTTTAAAATTGCAAACGACAGAACAGAGATTGCTGTAACACCCAGGGATGCCACTACTTCCAGCATGTGTAACAGCGATTTGGGAAATGCTACGCAAAGTAGTGTGTACCGACCATTTGGATAACTGCTCATTTTTTGACAGGCAGCAAAATTCAGGCTGAACTGAATTTTTTTTTTTTTAATGTTTAAAGATATCTTTTTCCAGAACAAAGTAAAAGCACTACTTTAACGAAGAGGTGGAATGTCAAAGTCTAATTGCCTGAGTACGTACGCACAGATGTCAGTGCGAATGAAAGATGAAAAGCAAGTGTGTGAGTGTTTCAACGTGAGAAGAAAGCTCTCAGTATTAAGCTACTCGGCAGCTATGAGGAAAAATATCCAAAATCCATAGCTCTCAGGAACAACTTCTATTTCAAAAGCTTCAGATAAACCTACTTTTAAAGGCCACAGTGTGCACCGTGCCTGAATATACACACAAACACACACTCCTCCTTATTTAGGAAGGCGATTACCTTGTCAATTATAGTAGACAGGTGCTCCTTAGAGGAAAGGGACTGGAAAAGCTCTATGCACAGCAGAGAGGACACGGAATGAGGAAGCAAGCTGTGGATAATCATTGGAGATGTAGCGATTCCGAAAATCAGGATTAGAGGTAATTCGTGGATATGCTGACTAGATCATGGGAGAAGGGAGAAAAGAACCCAACATAATAGTTATGTTATAGAAAGTTGTGAAACAAACGCCTTATGTTCCTACTACAACACTGAGCTTCGATACAAAAAGGGGTAGATTAGAAGATTTGTTGCCAGTAAATCAAAAGAGTTTTAATGGGGAGTAAAACCAAAAAGAGAGCAAGCAATTTAAAGCCCTAAAGCAGAAAAGAAAATTGAATTATATTTTAGGATTCAAATTTCAGGAAGTGGCATAAAAAAGCATCTTTTCAGTTAGAGTGCTGTACTGGTCCTATCTTCCCAAAAAGTTATATTCAGAGAACTGAATCGTACAATTTTTTTTTTCCAAAGAAATAGAGAGAAAATAAGAAGACGCATTAAACAGCTAACAGTCTCAAGAAAATTTACAAATTTTACACCATTTAATAAATTTAAAATAAATATGAAACCCCTTTAACTTCTCATGTTCCCACTATACTTAAAAGAAAGAATTTCAGCTTATCCAGATTGAATCTTCCTCTTCAGCTAACTTTTAGTATAAGCTTTGAGAACTGATAGCCAGGACCGAATGCCATATTGCTTGTGAACAGCGTACAAATTATAAAAAAATACAGAGGCTTGAGTATTATTTCATCATTATTTTCCATTTCTTATTAGTTTCAAAGAGATACAAATTCTGCTACCTTAAATACCTCTTGGTTAAAACTGATGATTTCTTCCTTTCCTCTGTTTTCATCACAGCAACTTTTTGACCTTTGTGTTTTGTTATCCCATAATTATTTCATTTCTCTAATTCCCCCAAAGTCATTGCTAGAGACTTAAACATGTAAAGAATAAACTTCATATATTACTGTCCACTGTTGATAACCTAAAAGAATATTGGAGAGAAACTGAATCTTGTGATTAAGAAATCAGAAGAACCTCTCACCCATATTATTAAATATTTTGGGACTGAAATGGAGAGAATAAGTCCCATCTCCGTAATTACCCCAAAGATGTTTTTCAAAGTATCATGCACCCCTGCTGAGCTTTTATTTTACCCATCGTCTACTTTAGCCAAGACAATCTTCCATTATAAGGTTATCTGAATCCTCTAAACTTTTTTTCTGAAGAGACACACAGTCTATGAAAAAAAGTGTATTTGCTTAGTGTATTTGCAATAGTAGACTGATAGCCCCAAACTGCACTTCATCTCCTTTCCACATGCTCATAATTAGGCATTTCTGTTTCCCACAAAAGTAAAATGAAACACGCCACTTAACAAAACAAATTAAAACCTCATTTTTCCCTGCCTTACACCCTAATTATTTCCAGATAATTGTACATTTCTGATTTGACTTCTTGAAATGTTCCCCAAAGAACCCACCTGCCAGATCTGAAGTAGAAAAGTATTTTTATTGTGGGTCTCTCAGGGAGTGAAATTGTTGTCTGGCCTCGTTTAGAGGTAATGTCAGGTATGCCCGCTACAGCTGCATTAATTGTACAACTGCAGCCCCAATTCTACTGCAACTGTAGTTTCAACAGGAGGACTAAGTGCAAGATGGTCTTTTTGAGGGAGGATTGGATTAGAATGCATGAGATGATATTAAGGAAGACAGGTTAAGGAAGGACAGAAGCACAGGAGCACCTGAAGTAGTCAGCCACTCACCACAGATCCTGTCCAACATTAAGAAATTCTCTGGGTAAGTTTTATATAGTCCTGTTATGAGTTAGTGACCTTTAAGCAGCATTACATCACTTGTCATACAAAAATTATACTCTGAAAACAATTTTAAAAGTGTACAGAAGAAAGGCATCTTAAAAAATTTATTTTTACAATCACAGATTCTGTAACAACTAGGACCAATAAATCCTCTCCTGTAAATAATTCCATCAGCCACCCAATATCTCAGCCCAGCCCTTAGGTATGCCGGTTCAGAGTCCCAGGGTAGCTTTAGGATAATTTATCCCCAAAACCTAGCAAATAGGTTTTTGCTCAATCACTCCTGCAAAGAAGCAGCATCAATGTTTGATTCCAACCCTCCCTGACCTCCCCGTTACACTTCAGAACAGCTGCAAACAGAAAATGGGTAGAGAAGCGGAAGAACTAAACATCAGGTGACGTTACCTGCTGATGACTATGAAGTCTTTAAGTACTTCTGTGGTGAAACTTTCCATGTCTTTGAATACAACTACAACCGGAGGAGATTGCCAGTGTCTAGAAGAGGAAGTTCTTTTTTTTCTCAGAGTTTCAGAATCTGTTTTCTTTAAAGCCGTTCATTATGCATTAATAAACAGAAGACAGGAAAATAAAAAGACTGAATCACATCTACGACTTTAGTATGCTCCAAAGTGACAGGACTGGCTTTTTGCTACGAGTTGTATTTATTATTAGCATCCAGAATTGGAATTTTTCTTCCTTCTGTTTGGCACAGCAGGAAGTATAAACAAATTTTTGAAATCCACATTCCAACAAAGACAAAAATAGATCTGTGGGACAGAACTGGTGAAATTCTGCTGGGATTGAGGGAGAAGATTTGAGTTGTGGACGTGGATGTTGCCCATTTCCTGTATCTTTACCAGTAATAAAAAAAAAAAGCATGTCCTCACTAAACTTATTTAACACACTGCTCTGATTAAGTCATCATAAAAATCAGTTCTAACTTTTATTCATGACGGAAACAAAACTTTAAACTCATTAGCTTTATTAAATCAAAGACACAAAAACATTTTGAAAGTTATTTTCTCCCTGCTTGTCAACGTCGTGTGGGCTGCAAATGAAATAACAGCACATTAGCACTAATACGGTGCCTTTCCCCCAATGGCTGTTCTTTCTTAGTCTTGTTCCAATAAACAAAACATCTCAGCACTTCTGGGAGAAAAGCATCTGCCATGAAGTTGGTACTGCACTTTAAGGTTACAGTTCCCAAATAAATACATGATAAAATAGTACTTTTTACTTGTTTTTCAGAATTCTGACATCCGTACCTCATCAGAAACTAACTCCACATTTGTTATACATGTTACAGATTTATATTCAAATCGCTTCAATCTCAGTTATTTTTTAGCATTAAATGAAAAGCTAACCTTTGGTGTTTTTTCACTAAGGCAGAGAAAATTGAGTTACTCAATTTCTTTTTTTGAAAGCATCTAAAGGTCAGGGATTTTTATAAACTGATGATACAAAAAAAAAAAAAAAAAAATTAAAATCATACCTTAGTTACACTATTGTACCAGTTGATAAGAGAAGTCATTGAACAACGTATTCTGTTCTGGGAAACCTGCACACGGTCCTCGTCTTCCAGAGAGTCCACATCTACGTAGCAGTTCATCAGCTGCCCCATCAGCTTCTGCATCAGATTTTTTATGCCTTCACAACACATTTTTAGACATACAGTAAAGACATTTCGTTATGTGGAAACACTTCTTCAACTCATACTCTAAAAAATTACTCTGTTATCACTTATTATTTTTCACTTTTCTAAATTATTCGCCTTCTCTCTCCAGAATGCACACCTCATGCTCCAGAAAGCTTGACACTATTCATGATATGCATGTTGTTAATGAAATAAAAATTATCCTATTAATTTGCCTAGATAGCAACAATTCAGGTTAAGATGTTGGCCCTGCATGTTTCCTGAACTCCAGCCACATACTATTGGCGTAATCTAAAAATAAATAAGGCAGCCTTGTGATTTTAATATTTTTACATAAAAAAGGAGCAAGGAGAGTGGGACAGAATTGTATTCTACCCATTCCCTCACTGCAATAACGTGACTATAAGCATTTAAAGAGTAGGACACATACATATACTGTCCAATTAAACAAGAGGAAAGCCAATCTACAATATCAACACGCAATAAACTAAGCAGCGTGCTCTTGACATTTAAGCTAGAGCCAAGTAGCATTTCAATCTTCAGTGTTTTCAACAGAACTGGATACCTCTTAAAATACAGCAGACATTACTGCTATGTTAACAAGGGATTGAGCAAGTTTTTAGAAAGTCTTCAAGATCCCCCCCATCCCATTATTCTTACATTTGGGGGCAAAAACTAGAATTTGTAGTTAATTGGCAGCTTATTCAAATGGAGAAGGAAAGCTATTGCAGTATTTACCTGGGCAATCTTTGGCTTCCAGCAAGGCTATATAAGGAGTAATGGTATTCTGAAGGACTTCTGAGAGACTTCTAAAAGTCAAGTCATGATCTGTAACATTTACACCTAGAAGACAGATAAATTTTAAGGGCATTTTTGCTGTGACCACAATAATTGCATAAGAAACTGAACAGCAGGCAAAACCCAGAAGATATCTCAAATATTCAAGAAAGGAATGCGAAGTGTTGCATTATCTATGAGGAAAAACAAAAAACCAGCACAAGATTAGACATAACTTCACCTTCTCTAGAAGAGCAGTGCGTACACCCAAGACTTGATCCTCACATGGCTTATGTATGGAGGAAAATTACTACGAGTTATTATGAACTACAGTCTGAATTTACTATGAACTACTCAATATCTACTGCCTTTGTTAATATCCTTAGTCAACCCCCCAAAAAAAAAAAAAAAGAATAAGCCCCTCCAGAAGGCAATTCTCAACTTCTTCCACAGAAATATTCACAGCAGGAACTTCTCGCTCTCTACTACCTACAAAAGTAGACTACCTTCCAGACCTTGTTAGTGCTCACGTGGTAAATTTGAAGCACAAGCCTGATTTTAGATTCCTTAAAACGACCCACTGAAAATGCAATCAGGTTGCCTTGAACCAGGTTTAGGACTATAGTTACAACTATAAGAAAGGCAGGGCTGGGAGAAAGAAAGACTTCAGAACTTCAGTGATTGGATCTTCAGCTATTTTCTTCACTCTCTGCTCCTTTTCCAAGATGACACCGCTTTTCTACATGTAAAAATGCACCGCAAGAACATATATCAGAAATACATAAGCTGTGTAATTCCATGGTTAGTCACAGAAGCCACCAAGTGTCTTCATGACAGAAACAGGGAGCATTTCCAGTGCATCAGGGGAAAAAAACCAACCCAAATCATTACCAGCTGCCTAAGACAGACCTTTAGGGGAGCTGTTACCTTACAGACATTATTATGTCTGTATTATTACATCTGTATTACTATGCAGACAAAGGGGAAGGAGATCTTATCCTACTTCCTTCTCCCAGCCCAACCTTTTCTGTTAACATTTCTGAAACTGATATTGCTCACAGTAATTACTGGAAATCGGCAATATATTTTTCTTTGATCTCTGTGTCATTTTTAAGCAGATATAGATAAAAAAAAAATCTTAAAAAAATTACCTAAGACAAGAGCTGCAGTAGGGATTTCTCTGGACTTCATCTGACAAGTCCATTCTGTGGTCTTCTCTTGGAACTCAGAATGGGACCGCGTCAAAAAACTTACTAGGTTATCAAATAACTGCTGATTCAAGTCTTCCTGTATTTGCTGTAGACAAACACAAAGAGATTTTATTTATAAAAATGTGGAAACACCAGAATATCTTCCTTTTCCAGCCCCTTCCCTGGACAATTTTTCAGTCTTAAAACTCCGGGGTAAAATTTCAAGTAACACTAAGTTTTCCTGTGAACTATGAACATCCAAATTTATTCACTTTGTGACAAACACAGATATTTCCTCTTTTGGAACCTCTCGTCAAATGCCTCAACAATAACTTGGAAAGCAAATGAGCTTAACTGTGGTGTCACACTACAGGCTTCAAAGGAGAAAAAACCCCACCATACTGACAAAGTGTAAGTGACTCAGGAGGAATAAAACAATATAATTAGTTTGTGGAAGAATGTTCATGAAAATTCCTATTACTTCCTTTTGGCTTTCAATACACCTGTAAATATTTTTTCTGAGAAATTTATATGAGAGCAAACATTCAGCTCCTCCAAATCTAATTCAGGATGAAAGAAAAAAAATAAATAAAGGAAGGCCTTAAGTATGTTTTATAGGAAAAAACACCAAACCATGACTGCCACATTTGCTACACTGTCTTTTGCCCTTCAGGATGATTTTCACGCAAGAATATGTATATGTAGGAATACATGGAAAGGTGAGAGAAAGGAGGGGGACATAAAACTTTTAAAGGCAGATATATAGAGGCAGCATTTTTTTTATTTCTTTTATAATGTATGTGCCTTTGACAACCTGTCTCTAATCCAAGATATGTCTTCTGCTAGAACAGACAAACACCAGGGTTTGAAGGTATCTAAGAAATGAAATTCTGACTGGATAAAGCCCTCACCCACCTGGTCAGATCTCACAGACGAGGCCACTTTGAGCAGGAATTCAGACTAGAGACTTTCTAACGTCCCTTTCAACCTGAATTATCACACAATTTTACATGTAAGAACAATCATCACCTCCAAGTTTGCCAACAGTGCGACAGAAGAAAAATATCAAAGATACTCCAGAAGGTGGATAAAGAAAATTCTATGTACAGCAGCAAAAGTAACTTCAGGTAACCTGCCCTTGGGCAAATCAAATTCTAAAGCAAGGCCCATATAAATTTGTCAATGTAGGATGAACTGTCTTCCATCAGGAGGAGGAAGAACAGAAGAAAGTATCTGGCAAACTCTCTAGCAGCCTCAAAGAAAACAAGGGTAGGAAATTCAGAGCAGGAAAGAATGATGATTTTCCAGATGGCAATGGCTCCGTGCTTCTGAGTGGTTAAGGTCGACTTTCGCTATGACGGGCTGTGCCTGACATTCTGAGAGAAATCCTTGTAAAGCACTAGGAAGAAAAACCAACAACACTTCTTCAACCTGAAAATCCTGCAGCCACTGTTGGCGATGTAGAAGCATTGTCTCAAAACACTGTGCCTAGGAAAGAAGATCCAAGAAAAGGTCTTCCAAAAGCAGCTACAGAACGTCATTGTCCCTATAGCCCACTGTGTAGCTGGCAAGGCAGTTTCTGGTGCAGCTGCCAACACTACTGCCCGCGCTGGTAGCTAGCCCATCAAGCTGAAGTAGTTGGCAGGAAAATATCAAATATACCTCCACAAACTCCTGTGTGTTCTCTATAATCAGTACCAGGAGGTAGCGCATGGCTTTGCACAGCCTGGCTAGTTACGGCTTCGAAAGGGTGCTGACTAGTGAAAGTGAGAGGGATCATGGAATAGTAGAAACGGAATTAGAGGAATTTATGAGTTTAGCCCAAGGGTCCAGATTGTAAGCTACATCCAGCTGGCTTCTACTGTACATCCCAAAACAAACTATGGAAAAAAAATTCTCATAACGTCTAGAGCCCAACAGCAAGCAGAGGAATATGGAACACTTGCCCAGAATCCTTGACACTGAATAGAGGAGGAAAGCCCTGCTGAACGGAAGTAATTATTCATACTGTAATACAAGCCAGCTGGCTATAGGGACACAACAACAGCATGCCATCTAACGCACAACAATTAGGAGGCCACAGTTCAGTATGAAATTAACTCCCACCCCCACCAGACAACCCCACCAACACTGTCCGTACTCAGTCAATAGACTGTGCTTGTGGCTGTGTCATTCAGTGTTTGACATCCACGCAGTCGTATTCACATAAATCCACTGTGAATCCTGAGCTGCTATGAACTCTCTAACACTGAGGTCAAGAGCAGCCTCAAATCCTCAGAGGGCTGGCAAGCACGTAACTGAATTGAAGGTAGTAAATAGTTGCATGCCAGGAATTAGTAAGAAGGACAATTAGTAAGAAGAGATGCTTAGAAGCAGCAGCTAGAAGCAGCAAAAGCATGTAGTTCTGTGGTTAGAAGTAATGTGTGATTGATGGATTTATTATTACTATTTTATATTCTGGACAGGGATTTCAGCCTTAGTCAATATTTCCACCCCTTTTATGGCTTTAACCAATTGCCTTTTAAGCATGTTAACAAAAAAAAGATCTCCAGAAACAAAGAAGCAAACAGCGTTGGTACAAATGCAAAACACTGCTTTAGTATCTGGCGCAAGACTCACCTCTGTTGCCGATTTGATCTCATTCCATAAAGACTGACAAGTAGCAAATCGCAAATTGGTATCCTCCGAATCATCTTCCCTTTCTCCAAAATAATTAGCTAGAAAGACAGAAAGCAAAGGCAAGCACAAACCAGATTATTAAAACAAAACATTTTTTGTCGAGAAAAAAATGAAGTACCCAACTGAAACAAGAACATCTTAATATACCCATATATCTGAGGGAAATGACTTTTCTCTTTACCAATTAATTAACTGCTGCTATGTGGTAGAGTAAGTGAGGGAACAGGCAGAATCTACCACCCAAGTGTGCAGGCAAAAGAACTGGATTCCATCTCAAGTTCTGGCTGAGCTGAAGGCCAAATCAGAGCAAACAGCCTTCATTATTAAAATAAAATAAAATAAAATAAAAAAATTTCCCTTGTCTTGGAAAGTTTTGTGGCTCTCTTTCACCTATTAAATATTCGATCTTCCTTCATTACTAGAGTCAGATACGAACCATAAAGGCCTATGAGAACAGATACATGAGAATCCTTTCTGTTCCCCAGGGAAGATGTAGCTAAGACAAATTTCCTGAAAATAATAAGGTGTACCGGGAAGGGACTGTCAGGTTACATGAAATACAGATATAGTTATTTTTTTTCAAATACATTTAACCGACACAACTATGCCAGCAAAACTTTTAAGCGCAAACCAGGCCTACATTTCTGGCTCACCTCTAAATTGCCTCTCACTGCTATAAATGCTCTTTATAAAAAAGAAAAGGAGAATCAGATCCTTTTTGGCAAAACAGTGTCTGGGCACATTTCATCTGGCTTCCCAGGTGCTGCTCTGCCTCACAGATGTGAGTACGGAACCTGCCCACCAGCTCCCAACTAAGAAGGAAAGACTGAGCTGGGAGTAGAACGGGAGACTGAACAGAAACTGGTACAACTGAGTGAGATTTTTCTTGTTTCTCTTCCCACATTCACAGAGTCTATATTTCCCTTAAAAAAAAAAAAACAAACAAAAAACCCCAACAAAAACACCACCACCAAAAAACCCAAACAAACGAAAAAGAGAGCACAGTCTTGGTGAGCGCATTCAGTCTCCCAAAGCATTAAAAGCACGCAAAACAGCTCTGTAAATGACAAAAAAAGAGGCATCCCTCATCCTCATTATCTTCCCTAAACTAACACCAGTTTGTACTGCTAAGAAAAATTACTTAAAATACATAACCCACTCTAATTACACAGGTCCCAGGCTTTGAGTTAAAATCCAGCCACCACATTATTGGTAATATGCCAAGGCATAATATTACTATTAGACTACCAAAACTCAAGCTACAGGTGCAAATGTGCACAGAAGGCCTTTTGTGGGCTGCAAGAGTATTATCAACAATCAATGCTGTGAAGTTTCACAACTGAAACTTCACGCTTGACAAGTTTGGGTTTCCAAACTGGACAGATGCACATCGAAGTACCGTTTATTTAAAATGCCATTCTAACTGGCTGCTGTGAGCAGCCAAACTGTCTCACCACCACCTCTCTTTTAGGGGTAGTTCAGTTAAATCTACTTTTATGTCTCAAAGCATTTGCTAACTAGAACAACATGTTTAGTAGGATTTATCCAAGCATTACTAATCTTGCAAAGATTAAAACAATACCCAGTAAGGGGTAAAATTTAAATGTGGTTTAAGCGCATAGGTCTTGCTTGTTGGTTTATTTATCTTTAAATGACTTGGAATGACAGACCGGATTTTATTTCCCTGCCTCTCATTCCCTGAGCTACAGATGTTCCAACTCCCACGGAAAAAAATAATTTGGGATTAATTTTAAAGCAGGTGTTGCAGTAAGTCCCTATGGTAATGAATGAGCCTGTAGCTATTTCCACAAAAAGCTGGCATTGTTACTTTCTTTTTATACGAATTGTCACACCTTTTGACAGCTCCGGTGCTGCCCAAGAAAGTTTAACCTGGAAATAAGGACATTAAGTTTCCAAACTGAATCTCGAACAGCAACTACTTAAGCAGCTTTATTTGTGTCTCCAATAACAGTCAGTCCTGTTCAGCCTTCCTCAAGTGACAAGAGACCTCCATATACAGCATATAGGCTGGAGAAAAGAAAAAATATATAACAAGCACTATTGGATAGAAGCCATGGAAGCTTCACAAATGGATTCTCTTCTTTTCCTCAAGAAACTAAGGCAAACTGCTGAGAATATGATGAGACTTATAATTTCTGACTCCCATAACTTAAAAGTGGCTCAATCAGGCTCTTCAGACAAATAGTTTGTCAGTCAGTAAACAATTTATGGTAGCTTGAAAAGGAGTTATCCTGTAAAAAAAAAAAGAATTTGCAAAGACAAATAGAGCTATATGATCTTGATTGCTGGAGATGAAAAAAACATTTACACTAGCCAACAATTTGCTGGTGTTCCTCTGAAGAAATGGGAGTTTTCAGCAGCATCGACACCAAGGAGCAACAGAAATCCTCACACAGCTATGACAGAATTCAATCAGATGTGGTGAACCTTCCAGGATTAACCCAAGCACAGCAACATATATCAAAATGCACTAACCTGTTTTCTGAGACACCCTTCTCTTCTTGGGACTTGGTTTAAAAACAAAGCATCCCTAGAGAACAGCAAAAAAAATATAAACTTCAACATAAGCATCAATCTGACTGGCGTCTAAGGCCACTTTATTCTCCTTTAATTTCAGTGCCCCATTAAACCAACCATTTCAACTGAATTGCCAGCATCTTAAGGATATCCGTTTGCATGTTGTCCCTTTATATTTCTGTTTCAAGCTGGAAAACTAGTGGAAGCAGCATTCCAGCATATTTGGGAGGAACTTTTTCACCTTTCCATTATGTTCTTCAATTCAACCATCAACTAGAACAGCAGCAGATTCTTTAAACTTCCCATAACCTCCAGCAGATTGGGAATGAAGAGAAAATGATTCCCTGAGAACACACCAGTAGAGTTTTCTCAGTACAGTTTCAGTTAAAACCAAAACAAAAGAAAAAAAAGCAAGAGTCTGGGATGCATAGAAAAGTGACCCAGAATAATGCAATGAGTATTAAGTCACTTTAAAAAGTCAATGACACATAATAGCTACAAAGGACAAGTGCATCCACCCTCAAAAAAGTGAAGATGGTTAGAAGCAGAGTGATAAACGGATTGGAAAAAGCTCAGACGAATAAAAACCCTACCCTCCAGACAGACGTTATGTGCCAGTTAGACCAGTTGCATCACAAAAGAGGAGGAAATAAAACACAAGTATTAAGATTTGAATTCTGGGGCATTTTTTTCTTTTTCCTCTAGAAAATCTGAAATTTTCCCTCCTCATCCTCTCGAACAAAAAACTCATCTCTTTTGAAGAGTTATAATAATTTCCTGTATATCAGAAATCATATGCATTCCCCAGCTCTCACTGTGAGGTTCCTGTGCTACAGCAAGGGGGAAGAAAACACACACGTGTTCAAGACAGACAAACCGACTGATTCAATCCCGTATTTCTCAATGGAGACACTTACATAGGCAAAGATTACTGACCTCGACCTAGGACAGTTCTAAGAACGATCTAGTGATAACAAAACTCCAGAGGCATGTTCAGTTTTGATCTGAGGCACTAGTCTGTTGGACGACTTGGACATGTTATTTCCCTTCTGATACAAATAAAAACACTGATAACGATTATCGGCCACCGCTGAAAAACATCCTGACGAACTGGAGATGCCTTCACATACTTTACATTTTACCACCATTAGCAACCATCAAAAACAGGCTGGACAAAAGCTGTGGTTATTCTACAGATGCTAAATACTCTGGAACAATTCTACTACAAAAAGCTACCCTACAGCCTTATTTATGCTGCAGTATGCACTTGTCAGAACAGTAGTTCACAAGAGTACAACTGGAGTTGGCCAAAGTAACTACAAAGTATATATATAAAAGAAGAAATAACGTATGCTTAAGTCAAATGAAACATAAGTATTATTTAATGCTTTAAAAGCTCTGGATTTCCCTACATCACCAAATGCAGCGAAGACCAGAATATAAAATGGCAAAGAAATATTGCATATAGAATCACAGACTGGTTTGGGTTGGAAGGGACCTTAAAGATCATCGACTTCCAACCCCCTGCCCTGGGCAGGGACACCTCCCACCAGACCAGGTTGCTCAAAGCCCCATCCAGCCTGGCCTTGAACCCCTCCAGGGATGGGGCAGCCACAGCTTCTCTGGGCAACCTGTTCCAGTGCCTCACCACCCTCACAGCAAAGAAGTTCTTCCTGAGATCTCATCTAAATCTCCCCTCTTCCAGTTTAAAACCGTTACCCTTCGTACTATGGCTCCACTCCCCCATAAAGAGTCCCTCCCCATCTCTCCTGGAGCCCCTTTACGGATTGGAAGGGGCTCTAAGGCCTCCCCAGAGCCTTCTCTTCTCCAGGCTGAACAACTCCAACTCTCTGTCTTCAGAGCAGAGGGGCTCCAGCCCTCTAAGCATCTTCGTGGCTTCCGCTGGATCCGCTCTGACAGGTCCACGTCCTTCTTGTGCTGAAGGACTCCAGAGCTGGACACAGTACTGCAGGTGGGTTAACATGAGACACAGGAGGCCAGGGGACACACACCTTTCACTACCAAACCACTTCACGGCAACAGCCATTTTCGAAAGGGAAATCTGCTTGGTTTGGATTAAGTTTTAACTCTGTTTGGAAGCCCCTCCCTTTAGTACTAAGGGTGATAACCTGCACAGTGACATCCGCAGGGGAGGATCCAGCTGCACATCACAGCTCAGTGAAAAACAATAGAAGGGAGAGGAGCCTTCCCATGATAAAAAACATCCCTTCCCGCAGTGAGCCACTGCTACTGTGCACTGTACCCTCAAGCAAGACAGGATTTAAGTTAAACGTTCAAATACAGCATTTTAAATCTCACTATGTGGGGTGCATCAAGAGGAGTGTCACCAGCAGGTGTAGGGAGGTCATCCTCCCCCTCTACTCTGCCCTGGGGAGGCCCCATCTGGAGCACTAGGACCAGTTCTGGGCTCCCCAGTTCAAGGAAGACAGGGAACTGGTGGAGAGGGTACAGCAGAGGGCTACAGAGATGATGAGGGGCCTGGAGCATCTCTCTTGTGAGGAAAGGCTGAGGAAATTGGGTCTTTTTAGCCTGGAGAAGAGAAGACTGAGGGGGGATCTGATCAACACCTATAAATACTTAAAGGGTGGGTGTCAGGAGGATGGGGCCAGTCTTTTTTCAGTGGTGCCCAGGGACAGGACAAGAGGGAACGGGCACAAACTTGAATATAAGAAGTTCCATCTAAACACAAGGAGGAACTTCTTTCCTGTGAGGGTGGCAGAGCCCTGGAAGAGGCTGCCCAGAGAGGTGGTGGAGTCTCCTTCTCTGGAGACATTC